>SMGT01008379.1:318186-355373 GCA_004794575.1 Lanistes nyassanus | reverse complement strand
GGGGGGGGGGGGGGGATCGAGTGCTGGACACTGGACCGAACTCTCAATCGTCTGCAGTATCAAGCACTCGTTACTGCTGTACAACGAGCCCTTCATAGGGAAAGAACGGTTGGTATTACGTCGTCAGTATTTGTACTGCTTCCATCACAAGTAAAGGGAAAACAAAACAAACAAACCCCAAAAAACCCACGAAATTTCTATTTTTCAAACTCCACACCATATTCCAGTCGACGTGATTCAACACAGCCACGTAGATGAGCGCTATTTAAAATACACTTTGCGACCAACATACAAAAAAATTGTCCTGCGTTCACACACGCACGTCAGACTGATTACACAGCAAATAAAGCAAACCATTTCTTGCAAAGTTTGCACAGATGCACTTGTCACGTCCTTCTATTGTCCACATTAGTTTTGTCACTTGTAACATAAGATGACAAATGTTACCTAGAGCGCTTAGAACTTGTTAGCACTAGTGCTAAAAAAATAATTCGGAAGGCGGGGACAAAATTAGAATCATCTTTCTAAGCGCCGGTTCTAAAGAAATACACGCGGTCCTCAGTGGTGTCAACTTAATTGTGACTATTCTTAGCAGTATGTAACAGGATGTTATAACTGATACATATAAATAGTTTTTTTATGTCCGCTTTATTTTAGATACGTGGTTGATCGTAACAAGTTATGACTAGTTAATTTACTAAAAATAACCATTACCTACACTATTCAATACCTTTTCAGTTTTCCTACGCACTAAGGTGCTAAAATGCTCTTGCGGAAAGATTATGCAGTTTATACCTCCAGATTTAGGAAAAAATATCGCATGTACAAGCCTTTAATGAAGAAATCTGGAGATCGGGGCAGTCTGAGATCACAACAATGCAAATCATAATTGGTCCGAATAATAACTGCTTCGTCGTAAACACACAGTGTAATTAGGGGACAGGTAATGGTCACAGAGGAGTGCCGTATGCAGATAGGTGCTGTTCGAAACTAAATGACTTCTCAAAGGTGAACCGCAAGCACATCTGTGTACAACACGGGAAGAAAAGCTCTTGAAAATGTACAATCATCAACAAATGCAATGTACTTTAACTCGGCACTACAATATACAAGAATAATCACACATGAAAGCAAGATCCATTACTTAACCAAAAACCAAAAGAAAAATAAACACAAAACGATCCACTAAACTTTACCAGGAAGATTTAGCGTAGATGTTAATGGCAAAAGTGTGTATTATCTAGTATGTTGTTGGCATTTAGTTGACTGAAAAATATCAGAGGTGCAGGACAAACGCTTGCCATGAAAACAGCTTCTGTCTGGGTTCCACAGTGATTAAACGAGACTGAGGCTACAAAAATCGGGGAAGGGGGTGGACAGAAGCAAAAAGAGAAAGAAGGAAAGAATGAAGAAAAAGCATTGAAAAAGGAGGAAGAAATGAAGGAAGGATGAAAGTAAGGGAGAAGAATGGAAGTCAGGAAAGACAAGCAACAATCGAATGAATAAAGTAACAAAACAGGACAGGCAGGGAAAAGTAGCGACGATGCGAGAAGAAAAAAAAGTAGCTTACTGTCAAGGGAATTAATGCGTTTTTTGAAGTGCGTAATTCACAAAGTCAGAACATAAAAGGAAAGACAAAATTTCATAGCGTTTACTCTGACCTTCGAAGCCCCGGTGAAGACAACAGGAGCAAAAAACAAAAAAAAAATCCGAAGATTAAATTTATTAACAACAACGAAATCTTGGTTAGTCACCTTCTCCAGGTGACAGTTTCACCACAATCCTCGCTCTTATCAACATCCTTTCACCCGCCACGGACAATTACTGGCTCGATCTGTAAAAAGTATACACTATAGGCAGATCTTCCACAAAGTCAGCAAACATAATATATAAATATCAAATTAATATTCAATCCTGAGATTCATACATAAATAATACCTGAAGCTTTTATCGTATTTATTAAGACGGTTTCTACACGGTGCACGTGGCCGTAGTGTCCCCCACAAGAAGAAAGGAGGGGGAAAAAATGAAAAAAAATTCCCTGAATTTTTATGAAGCAGGTTTTTATATCACTTTTTTAAATCGATTTCAGACAGAGGGTCAAAGCCTCTGACAGTCAGCCGAAGACAAAGCAAGCACACTGTCCACTCACTCAGCCCCAGACAATGAGAAACAGACTGAATGACGTCACTGAACAATGTACAGACTAAAAGAGTGTGGCACGAAAGGGTTTAACATTTGTTTTTAAATAAAAGGCATTGTTAATGGATAGTCGCTCATTTTTTTCAGTGCTGAGGTAGGGCTCAGTGTTAAATGGGTGTTAGTCTCTCAAGTTCATCCGAATTGTCTTTGTATGGTTGGTGGATTTTTTTTAACCTAGGGAGAATGGGAGATATCCTAAAAATGTTTAGATTTGCAGGGACCACGTTCCTCAAGGACCTGGTGTTGATGCGTTCACTTCCGAAGTAGAGCAAAAGCTTCGGGAAAAATGGAATTTATGTTTTATTTTTAACGAGGCTAGCTGAACACAGCAAGGGGCACAAACACGTCTTCAACAAGTATTTTCTGAAAGTCTCCAACAAGAAAGAGCACTGAACATTGTTCTACGACACCATCACGTGGAGTGGTCCCTCCCGAAGTGTTCAGCGTCGCTGCCTGCCCGGGAAGATCGCTGAATGCCGCTCATCATGCGCTCCATGCGCCGCAGGTCGACGCTAGTAGCCAGGGCGTTCTTGAACGCGCCTGCAAGGCTGGCTGGAGGTGGAGCCGACATCGGGTTGGGTCGGTCGCCGAGCCTGGAGCTGAGGCTCGCGTGCAAAGGCGAGTGAGGTGACTCCGAAGCCCGAGAGGAGGAATGGATGGCAGAGGAGGAGGAGGAAGCAGATGATGATGATGATGAAGAAGACTGGACGATGTTTGGGCTGCACAGCTTGGGGGAACTGCGCGAGACCGCCGAGCATGACGTGGTGGTGGCGCTGGAGGCGGCAGAGGAGTGAGCGCCGCTCAGGCACATGGCGTACGGGTTGAAGCGGCTGGCCGGGCTACGCGGGAAGAACAGCGGCCCGAAAGGCGACCCCCGGCTGGCTGCTGCTGCTGCTGCTGCCGATGCTGCAACAGCGGCCGCCGCCAGCCCCTCCCTGCTAAATCCGAAAGGGTTGAGGCCCTGCTGGAAGAACTGCGGGCCTAGTAGTGACAGCTGTCCGCCGAAGAGCGAAGAAGCTGCAGCTGCCTGACCCAGCTGCGACTGCAGGTGCGCCGTGGCCAGCTGCGTCAGGTCAAGAGGCGACGTGGCAGCTGACAGGTACTGCAGCGGCAATGCTGCCGGCCCATGCGCGTGAACATGAGGGCTGGAGAAGGAGCTGTGGTGGCGACTGGCTGGAGACGAGGTCGCCGACAACATTGCGCTGACAGGGAACGACAACTGCGGAATGCTCTTGGGTTGCGACGCAGTTGATGAGTCTGGGGACACACTCCGACAGGTAGGAGACACTCCTCCCGAGTTGTCCCCCTCTTCTTCCGCGACCCCGCTTCCCCCTCCTTCCCCTTTCTCGCCGGCTCGCGCGCATGCGCGTGGAAGTCTCGATCCACTAGCAGAGAAGCGGTTTGCCGTCGAGTTCACATTTCCGCCAACGTCAGCGATTCTCTTTCCGTCCCTCGCGCTGTCCGTCTGTCTGGCTCCACCCTGAGGCGAGGCCTGGCTATGGGATTTTTCGTCTTTTGTGTTCGAAGCCGAACTCTGTCCGCACGTGTCATTGTCGACGCAGCTTCTCGACGTTATCTTCGTGTTCGACATTGACAGGTCGTCTGCTTCCGTCTGCTCTGCATGACCTCTGTCACTGAACTCGTAGACCTCTGGAGAAAACAAACATAGACAGGTCGGGGTGAGAGTCAGAGGAAAAACATTCAGTCAGTTTTGCGTGGCTGAATGGCATCCATTATGTTTAAAAAGGTTCTCTAAACTACACGCCAGCGTTCTCTTATTCGCTGTTTAAGCATAAACCGAACAGTCCAAAGCGAACTTTCGTAAAATTACTGTTTTGTGCCGTCTGTGTCCATGTCTTGCAACTTTCTTTTTGTAACTGTGTTGCTGTTTTGTACAATTATCCTGAACATGCGTATTCAGATTGTAAAAAAAAAAACTTTTAGAGATGTTGTCATTCTGTTAGATGTTGGCACGACATGCGCCAGTCTAATAAAGAAAAAATTGTTTTTTCCCTTTTCCTTTTAAGGAGAGAAGGAGTTGTATCTCGCTTTTTAATTGTCTAACTGTGAAAATGTCGTTTTCCCTTTTTCTAATAAGTCGGAGAAGATAATCTTTTCTGAAAGGGGAATTAACAAGAAATCTAAACGGGACGGAAGGAGCGCGGCTAAATGCAGTTTATCAGTCGTAATAATTGAAAACCCACCAAAGCACAGCAAAGCGCGCAACTTCCCATACCATAACGAAAAAAAGGAGGAAGAATGTGAAAATGTGACTTAAGGACAGAAAATGGTGACAAGGGAAATAACTCCTCGAAAGTCGAAAAGCAGGAGATTTGGCAATACAAGCAGTAACTCACGCTGTTTGGGATTCTTCCAGCCTTCTTCTTCTTGATCCACCACACAGATCTCCATACTGTCACAGTCCCCACCTTCCTCTTCTTCACCCAGCGTCGGGTTCCGAGCATGCGCAGTAACTACTTCCGGACTGGTGTTGGAACTGTTGGCTTGAGACAACAGTCTCCTGTCAAAGAAATACCAAACCTTATCTGTCTGTCTGTTTGTCTGTATCAACTTCCTTCTGTGTATGTGTGAGTGCGTAAGTCCGTACATGTGTGCGTATATGTATTTATGTGCGTGAGAAAGAGAGAGAGAGAGAGAGAGAGAAAGATAAAGAGAGATGTAGAGACAGCCAGAGAGACAGAACGACCGAGACAGAGACACAGACAGAGGCTGCTTTTTCGCCTGTAATAAAGTATTTAATTTTTCCCTCGATAATTGTGCACCTTATGCGCTTAATAACTATCAATAATTTCTTTCTGAAGAGTAATTGCATGGCATCGGAAAAGAAAAACAAACTTTATGTTTAATCTCAAATTACAGCTCCAGCGTTAAGATTTAACCGGACTGTTAAACATTAATGATCCTTCTTCTGTTCCCGTTTCACTAGCCACTCACCCACTGGCTGTAGTTAACAGTTTGGTAAAAGCTCTCTCTCTCTCACACACACACACACAGTGCTCACATAAACGAAATTGCGCACGTGAACAAACTGTAGAAAGGGGGGAGGGAGGGATATGTAGGCGAGTTTGGGGGTTGAGGAAGGACAGAGAAGTTCTCTCATACGCAGTCTGTCACCGTGATAGATAAAGACCCCGTTTTGTTGCACAAACAGCTACTTGCTTTTTCTCTCGCTTCCCTCCTCCTGTGTCGCGGAAGCCCTTAGCGAATGGGTTGTGGTCGATCTTGAGCTGGGTGATCTGCAAAAAACAGTCACCAGCACTTGTTGGCGAATGTCATGTGCAACCGACACTAGCACGTCAAGAACCGTTAGATGCTGTAGCACCAATACATTTTTCAAGCAACAGTCACGTGTACCCCACAACACACGACACAACACGACACAACAGGACACAACACGAAACAACACGACAGAACTAAAGCTACCTCATGGCAAGGAGACGGGGGGTGGCTTGCATGAGCGTTCGTAGCTGTTCTTCCGGCCCTAAAGGGTTGTCGTAAGGCCCGCTCACTATGTGTATTTTACTTGCACTTTTACGAATGAACAGGAGATAAGAACGCTCATGCAAGCCAGCCCGGTTTGTAAGCAGGGGCTACATCAGAGGGACTAGACCTATGTGTGTACACCTGAGATCTAAGCCCTCGATTCACAATTCTGCTTTGGTGACAACCACTAACTATGGCTCCACCTGACGGCAGCAAAATTTTTCCACCAGTCACCACTTGGTCGACTGCGTTGCGTCACAGTACTGAGAAAAAGTTTAGTTCATAAAATAGCAAATGACATATCAAAAGTTTTATATTTAGAAAGTTTAAAATAAAAAAAATAAATGGGGGTCATGAAAAGTTCATCACCTTTTCGTTCTGGTAGGCCGTGACGGCGATAAACTCAGTTTCTTTGAAGACAAACGTGCGGAAGGCGCTGTAAGGTAGTTTGAGGATATCGTCTGTTCTCACCAGGTGAAAACGAGGCTGGTACTTGTGCATCGAGTTGAGGATCGTCTGGAACACCATCAAAAGTTAAAAACTGTTCGTGGTTTAACACTGCCATGCAGAAAATCTCATTCTTATTCTACACTGGGTTCAAATCACTCCCCCTTTGAATGTTTTCCCAAAGTTTAAAATAATTTCCTTTGTTTAGAAACAGTGTTTCTATCAAATCACTTACTGTGCATGCTTCGCTCCTTGTCAAAAATCACCGTTTCCCTATCACTAAAACAAACTACAAAATGTTCCATGGAGGAAATATGTGGATTTCGTTTCTCTCTTTGTCTTTTTTTTCCCCTTTTTTCTTATTTGTTTTTTGAAAACGTTGCATTCATTTGTGTGTGCAAGTGATTATTCCATGTATTATTACGAAAAGAGGACAATCTCTCAAAACCTGACGTTTTTATTTCAACTAGAAAATAACGCTTTTATCAGATCGTCACATTTCATAAAAATCGTTCTACACATTGCTGATTTTCTCCCAGTCTTCTTCAAAATACCCTAAAATCCCTCCAGGAGAAAATGAGATTGTTGCAGACACGCTGCCAATTGACTGGATTTTCAGAGACAATTTGCTTCCATTAACAGAAGAAGAGGGCGGCAAGGGGGCGTGGTCCGGCCCCCCTTCCCCGGCACGAGGCATTTCGTGCACGCGCTAAGCAAGTGAAATTGTCGCGCATGGGCGGACAAAGAGAATGAGCAGCAATCAACCACTACCGCCCCGCTAACAAATGCCAGATTGCCGAAACTGCAGACAGGAGGGGGGAGGAAAAGGATGGGGAGAAACCACGAACAAACCGGGTCTGAGACCAAAGGATGCAGACGTCTCCTTGTTACAAGACTAACGGTCAACCTTATCCATTCACTTCCGGGTCAGGAAAAAAGTATCCAGTGTGTGTTTCCTTACATCCAAACTTACTTACATACAACACTCGATAACTTTCCCTGGCAATAGAATGTCGCCAACACACTTCTTTAACGATGTTGTTCAAATCCTGACTTGAACAACGTTGCAGCAAATGCGTAAAGCAGCAAATTTTGTCGAATATTCCTCCAACCCTTCCCCCGCCAAACATGAAAATACATCAAAATGCGCAAACAGGAAAAGCACGCGCATCTCGCGTGAGTTTCTATTCCGCGCAGTCCTAGACATAGTGAAGATCAGCCTTCAGACATACAGACATACAGACATACAGACATACAGACATACAGACATACAGACATACAGCAAAAGATTGGATACCGGCGGGCATCGCTTCGTCTCCAGTCTGGTCACTGGGAACTAAAATGGTTATATTGTATCGCCTGGAGTGCGTTATGATGATTGGAGTGTTTCAGACTAAAAGGGGGTGTTGGGGGCTAAGTCCATTAGGCTGCTTGGAGTATTTCGAGCTGCTTGGAGTGTTTTGGGCTGCTTGGAGTGTTTTGGGCTGCTTGGAGTGTTTTGGGGTGCTTGGAGTGTTTTGGGCTGCTTGGAGTATTTTGGGCTACTTGAAGTGTTTGGAGCTGTTTGAAGTGTTTTGGGCTGCTTGGAGTGCTTTGGGCTGCTTGGAATATTCTGGGCTGCTTGGAGTGCTTTGGGCTGCTTGGAGTATTTTGGGCTGCTTGGAGTGCTTGCGATGCCTGAATTACTTTAGACTACTTGGAGTGCTCTTGGCTACTCGGAATGATTAATCTACTTCTCTACTCCCTCCCCCTTAAAAGGAAGCATAAAGAATAAAGACATCAACGTATTCCTACCACAAAGTGCATCAGGGATAATCACAGATAAAGAATGAGCCTCCCAATGAAGGAAACTTATTTCGCATAAGTCCTTTTCAGATGCACTAACAATTTTATTCTGTGACTTACTCGCCGATCTAGCACCCTCTCGCCCCTCACCCCACAGAAACTCCTCCCCAACTCCCCTCTTCTTCTGCTCCTTGCATTTTTTCTTCCCCGTTTGTTCCTTCTTCTTCTCGTCCTTCTTTTTCTTTTCTTTCTCCTTCATTGTCTCTTGCTATGCTTTACTTGTTTTCTTCTTTTATTGTTTTAGTCCTCCGGATACCCTCTCTTAAATTCTCTCTTTTTTTTCTTCCTTCTCTTCCTCTCTCCTTCCTCCCAACTCCCGGCAAAATTATCAATCCTAAATCGCCTTCCGAGATCGACCACTGTACGGGCTCCCACTGCAGAGTGTTCACCCACCCCCATCCTCCTCGCGCTTCAAACGCACACATTGGCTTTCAGTTCCGACCTTTTTTAAGACTCGTCCACCCGTGGTGCAGGAATTGACGGGCGCTCCACAGACGACCAATTTCACATCGCCGTTTTTATTCAGGAGGGGACACGGCACACGCGACTATTAGACGTTTTGGCGTTGGGGAAAGCCTGTGTCTTGCTCGATTTCCCCGTCCCAACAACAGCGTTATGAGAGGTTTTTGCAGCCCCTTCAAGCTTATTTTTTCTGGTTCCTGGAGCGATAATTGAGGACTACTGCTTTATCAGCGGATTTAAACTCTGGTGGAGAAAAGGGAGAAAAACACGCAAAGTTTTTCCCCCCCTAAGTGGTGGGTGGTGGCCGAGCCCAGGAAGATGGCGCCCGCGCTATAAGCGTCCTGCGATACGCACCTGTTCGGTTCCCTGCGTCCGGCGACGCATGCACACACGCGTCGAATTCCAGTCGGGCGAGGCGGCTTGTCGCAGTGATTGCTGCATGCATGCAAGCGCCTCTTGGCCAGCGTTTCACGCGAGGGAGTTAATTAACAAAGCTACTTATGGCGCCTCGGGTCTGGTCGGACCCTGTAATGGCGGCACCACTGTGGGCGAACTGACGGGTTTGACGTGCGACATGGCGTGGGTGCACGCTCGATCGCTGGATTTGCCGCGGCATGTGTAATCGATGGCTTAACAGAGTCTTCATTAGCATGGGAGAGTGACAAGATGGGGGTTAATGCTGACGCTACTCCTATCTTGATGCACATGTATCCCTCCTCCCATCTTGTCCACCATCCATCTGTTTTCCTCCTCCCACCTCTTTTTCTCTCTCTCTCTCTCTCTTCCCTCCCTCCCTTCTTTTCTGTCTCTCTCCAACCTTTGCTCTCTCTCTCATTCTGAAAACTTCCACTACCCAGATATATAGTTATTCTGCCTCCTTCCTTCCAATGCCATTTCTCTATTGTCTCTCTCTCTTTTCCTCCATTCACTCCTCTCTCTCTCTCCTCTCTCTCTCCTCTCTCTCTCCTCTCTCTCTCTCTCCTCTCTCTTTGGATGGGGACTGGATAGCTCAGTTGGTAGAGAGACGGTTTGCGCGTGGAAGGTTTCTGTTTCAAATCCTGGTGTGGCCAAGGATTATTTCCTGGAGTTAAACATTGTGCAAACTCCATTCGGCCATCTCCCCCCACATTAAACTGCCTGTCCGCACTGACCATCTTACTGCATCTATCAGTCTGGTGATTCTTTCAGTGCATAGCTTAGTAATAGGACCCCATCCCCCGCATAGTCCACCGTCCTGATACGCACCCGGTTTGCGGCGGGACGTTAAGTAACCAACAACCAACCAACTGTCTCTCTTTGGATCAGAAATAAAGTCTGCCCTTTTTTCTATCATAGTTCCTTCACAACACTCTATGTATCTTTAATGTTACGTTAAGAAGTGTGGATTATGTCAATACGTCAACCGGTCATGGACTTTTAAAAAGTGTGGATTAGGTCAGTACGTCAGCCGGTCATGGACTTTAAAAACCATTTGCCATCTCCTTCCCTTCCTTCCCACAAAGCATCGTTCCGCTTGATTACTGCGTTAACAATGAAAAAATTAATTAAAATTTAATTAAATCTATGTGGACTTGTACAGTGATTTTATTCTGCTACCGTTGTGTCCACGACGTTGGAGGAATTTTAAACAAGAGCAATTAAGTCATGAAATACAAGAAAACTAAATGGCTTTAAACAAGAGAAGAGTTCAAGACTATTCTCTCCTGCAACCATTAGACCTGATGAAGGGACGCCCAGCAGCATTGCTGCTGCAGGTAAAATATTGTCACTGATATAGAGGGTCGTTGGTTCAGATTCTGTCCGGCGCACGTGCTTTCTGTGCAAGCGGTAGCTGCTCACAGGGGTGTCCGTCGGAGGAATTATCCAGGCGTTCCGATTTCCTCTCCTCCCCCCCCCATACCCTTCACCACCCTCTCACTTACGTCCCCAGTCATGACCCAAACCAAAAGTGCTAGTGAGCCCTGACATTGCCCAACCGTTGCCATGGTGCTATGGACAATGCCGTCCCCTGACCACCTGTGTTGCCGCAGTTCCTTCTCCAGCGGGAAGCGAATTGGAAAATGGGGAAGGAGACCAAAATATCTGGGCCTAAATTGGGCGTAAATGCACATTACATTGCAAGACAAGTCCCTACGTGTAAAGTCAAACAACCATCTCGCTGTTAAGACCCTTCCTTACATCCGGGTCTTGATGGCATACGTTTTCTGTTTTTAGAACTCTTCGCCAATTTCAGTGATGCTATTCTTAAACTTTGATTCTATGTTTACCGATCATAGTTTTTTTTATCCTGTGTCTACGTGCAACATAATGTTTGGAAATCCTACGCTTTGCTACAAGGACAATTGCCCCCTTCCGTCTCCTCCACACAACTGCACCCCTATTACCCCCCTCCTTTTAGATTCCCAGGTGGCAAGGAGACAGTGAGATTTGTCATCTCATTGACACTGGTCACTTGACAACGGAGCGACATGGGGCAGCGGTGTCTCGCATAGTGTCTCACCTTGCTCACGTTGACAGCCGACTAATCTAGAGATCGGCGTGACGTTTGACCGATCAGGTGACGATAACGTCAAGTCCGTGCAGCCACTGACAACGTGGTGACTGTGACGTGGCGCGGCTGGGATTTTGTCTCTCGTTCTATTCACAAAAAATTTCCCTTGGAACCCTCCGCGTTAAAAAAAACAACTAGCTAGAGTACTTGTGTCCCAGGTCCATTAATCTCTTTCACTAGTGATCTTAACCTTCTAACCCGAATGCTAACCCATTCCTACAATACAACCCTGACATTTGGGTTCTCAAACCAACATGACAAAACAACATAAAAGCCTTTACCTGAAGTTCAAACATTCCAAACGTAAAACCCCATCCCATGAAAGGCCAAGTTAGTAACAAGACCAAGAAATAATGATTATCATTATAATCAATTTCTCACTTTTTATAATATATTACAACTACCCTAGGAAAAATATTAATGACCAATTTCCCCTTTGAAGTTTATGGATACTTTTATATACGGGTATTTTTATGTACTGGTGCGAACCCCGTGTAAGCAGTTAAGTCATTAGATGCTGATCACAGCCACAGTTTTATTAAGGAGGATTTAACTTTTGCATTCACCTCCCCCCTCCCGAAAAATCAGCTCTCTCAATTTCTCTCTCTTTCTTTTTTTTTCTCTCCCCCCCTCCCCTTTGCTTCGTGTCACCTGGTTACTTTTATTTTATCTGTGGATGCACACTACAAACACGGTGTATTATCAAGAACTTAGCGGGATAAACGTTTCCTATCTCTATTTTTTCTTTTTTCATCTCTCTTTCTGTATTTTTGTTTTTATTCCTTCCTTTCTCTCTTACCACTGTTTCGTAATTATAGCAGCACAAAGTGCCTTGAAATTAAATTAAATGTCAGACGGATCTACCTGGAGGCAGCAAGATGTCAACTGATTGACCTTTGACTTCCGTAGTCCCATTCACTTGCTTACAGGTGAATCTCGGACGTGTTTGCTTCCGTTGGTTACCTGGACCTGTCTGCACACGGCTGGAGTCTGCGGCTGCTATTTTTTCACGACAGCTCTCGTTCCACCCCATTCTACTTTTAGGTTTTAGCTGTGACTTTCCCGCACCCACAAAGCAATCGCTGGCACGTGCATGTGAACAGTACGATAACGCATATCCAACACTCTGGGTCATTATTAAACATGGAGTTGGTGGGTGGGTGGATGGGTGGGTTGGTTGGTTGGTCGGTGAGTGGGTTGGATGACGAGTAGGTCGTTGGTTAAGGACCCACGGATGGAAGGAAGGACGCTCAGTCACTCACAGACAAATATTTCTTTGTATTTCCCTCCCACTCGGTCACATGGATAGACACATACCCGAGGATTCACGTGCAATGCATGTATTGTGTATATATATATATATCGTATGTGTGTGTGTGTGTGTGTGTGTGTGTGTGTGTGCTCGCGCGCGCGCGTGTAGATAGATATCAAAAGGAACAGTGCATTTCACCACGCAGATCACACCTGTAGGAACCTGCCTGGGTCTGCAGTACAGCACTGGATACTGTACGGAGCGACAGACACGCCACGGACATCAAGCGAAGACACAGCCCCCACAGGTTCAGCCTGTCCACCCCGAGCCCTTGATACAATACTAATGAGATTGTATGTCGCCTCCAGAGGTCAGTTGGTGGACGATATTTGTTTAGTCCGTTTGGAGGAAGAAAATAGATTTACTTTCCTTGCCCGTCCACTAGTATTTCCCATGACGAGTGTCAGTCGTACAGTGGACATTCAGGATCGGTGACATTATTACCCCTACTCCCCCCCCCCCATCTTGTACTCCCCATCACATCTGGGAAACCTCGTCTGACGGGATATCTTATCTGTAATCTATCTACTGCAATACTTTCCTGAAAGGGAAAACGAACTAGAGCTTTATTATTATTATTGTCACTCACTTGAGAATTCGTTGTAACTTTCCAAGCGCTTTAGTTTATATGTTTTGTCCCAATTTAAGTTTTTCTTAAGGATCAAGGGAGAACTTCGGCCACAGTGAAACCTTTCTTTCCCTGTAAACTCTTCCGAAAACATTCAACACCCTAACATTACGATTGATGTTGTTGACGAATGCTGAAGAAACGTTGGTAACTGTAAACCCATGGAAAACTGCTGTTCAGTTGTTCGCGCTGAGCAGCGAAATTCCAGGTCTGACGCTAGCTGACGTCACTGCAAGGGCAGGCAGCGGGACATGGAGGACGAACAGCAATCTTCACTCTTCTCTAGTCACGGCTATTCATTTAGAAGCCGAGCGCGAGGAGGGGGTGGCACGTGACAAATGAGCGGCACAGGTACGAAACGGAATTCTTCCACACGCTGAACAGGAGAAGCATGTCGGCCCACGCCACGCACTCACGCACGTCAACTGGACACTCCGATGACCCGAGCTGTTTAGAAATCGCAGAGAGAGCAGGTTAAAGACAACAGTTTTCTGTTATGTTTCTCTTTGTGCCGTCCTAAGAAGGGGTTGTCCTGAAACGTCGACTTTCTGTCTCGCGCGGCCAAGTTCTTTTTGTTGTACCGACCACGGTTTTATTTTCCACGAACACCGGATTCCAAAACATTCTCACACGACTTTATAATCCTAAACCATAGTCTGCCGTTTCTTCTTCTCTGTTGTTATGGTTACCCGCCGTGATATAGCCTTAGTTGCTGACACGGCGTTAAGCCCAAATACCTACCTGTTGTTATGGTCAGTGTTTTGGTTTGTTTTTCCTCTTTTTTAGTTTTATTCATATCAATACCGATTGTCTTTGTACCAGTCCATCCATCCGGTCATCCAGCCATTCATCCAATCAACCGTTCAACTGCCAAGCAGCCAATGAGCCCTTTCTCAGTCAGGTTTCATGAAGTTCCTCGCTAGCTTTTGACCATCTTTTTCGTCGTATCTCACGAGATTTCAGACGTTTTATGTGTTCAGGTAATTATCAGCATGGTTATTGCTGTTAATTGGCTATCTCTGCCTTCCCTCGCTTTCCTTTCCTCGCTTCTCTCCAAGATCTCCTGCTAGCCTTTGCGTCTGACAGTTATTGGAATAAATGACACAAGTTTGGTGCTCACTTTTCTGAACAATTTTGGGTCACGCCATTAAAAAAAATAGCGAGAGTTTCTTTTACTTTCCCAGACCACCGGCGGGGAGACCAAGTGTGTCGTCTACTCAAGCCTTCTGTCAACGTTAATCTCGCCATTTCACGCGTGTCACGGGCTCAGTACTCCCTGACCTCATCAGGCCTCCCCCTTCGCGGAGGGGACTGAACTGCGGTCCTTCCAGTGCCGCCGCCAGCCCGACAGCCATGACAGTTGAAAGGGAACGGTGTCTTGTCTCGTGTCACACGCGTTTCCACGAGAAGTGTTGCCCGTCGCAGAAGACAGTGCTTTTTTATCGCTGTTAGATTCGCTTTATCCCTGGAGCCAGCTTTCCTTTTTGATGACGAACGGAAAGCCGAGCGGGTTTGCCAATAAACGGTCTTTAAACTCGCCGCACTTTGACGACTAGAGTGATGGGGATGTACTTGTTTCACGACCCAAGGCGCCGTTTCCGCTGCTTTTTTTTTCTAAAAGGGGGGAGGGTGGGTGGTGGAGAGACTGAGGGGTTACTGGGAGTAGCTGTGCTTAAGTATCGCGGACGGGAAGGGGCGGACGGAGGAAGAAGCAGAAGATTTAGAACAACAGCCACAACAACAGAAACAGGTTCCGGCCTAGTCGGGGAGACAGGTGTTGCGGTGCAGAGCCCGTGCCTTTTGCAAACTCGAGGCAGCACAGGTCAAGCAGTGGGCCATCCCCGCAGCCTTCCGAGACCCGTTTATTGACCAGCTTTGATAAAATGCCCGCCATAGCAGGTTCTCGAAATTAGTAGCAGAAAAAACGTCGGCAGTGAGTGATTACCAATAGCTTTAAGAATTTCGGATTTCAGGCTGATTCGTGCAGAAAGTCTGCATTTCCCACTGACTTGGGGCACGCATGCGCAGACTACCTCACATCCCGTTTAGTCTGAAGACACAGGTTTGAACTTATATATGAAAACAGAAGCTCTACCTAATATCAAACCCTACCCCTACCCCTACCCCCCACCAAAAAAATTGTAAGTTAATATTGGTATCGAACCTGGTACTTTTTAAGCGTGAACCCCAATGTCTTTACCACTTTATCGATCACTACGGATTGGTCTCTTCACTGCAACTATAAGAAGTGATGTGTAGAGGTTATGGCCTGACCTATAATTATATGTTGCTGTAGTTGGCAACCGGCATGCGCATGCGCAGCGCACTTGGTAGGCCGCGTATGGGTGCGCCAAGTCCGTGCATTCAGGCATGTAACCATTTCAGCCAACAAGGGCCGCTTTCCCTGCTGGACATTCCTCGTTTCTAGTACGGCAAGGGGAGGTGACTGTGCTGGGCCTCGTTACAGGAGCCTGCTATGCCCCGAACTGCAGGTGAGCTGAAGGGAAGAAGAAAAGCACTCACCCTGGGCCACCCGGCACCACGACAGATGCGGGTCCGGGGAGACAAGAAAACCGCCCAAACCTGACTGCTTGCTGCTGTTGACGTCGTAGAAAGTGAGAAATATGGATCCTCGTCAGACGTGACTTGGGTGATAACGGTCAAAGTTGTGACTGGAGAGAGAGAGAGACCTGCACGTGCATCCTGGATGCTTCCCGCTCACTCAATAGCAGACGAACCTCGCTGAAGATAATTGAGTCGTAGGACTAGAGACACTTGTGAAGCCTATTGTAACCCTTACTTTAGAGTCGTAGGACTAGAGACACTTGTGAAGCCTATTGTAACCCTTACTTTAGAGTCGTAGGACTAGAGACACTTGTGAAGCCTATTGTAACCCTTACTTTAGAGTATATTTTTATAATGTCTTGTGGCGACAGTTAGGGGAAGCGGATAGCCATGTGGTCAGAGTGTTGGCCTCCGAATCCCAAGGAGCTGGTTCGATAGCCATGCGCAGCACCACTTCCTAAAGTTCACCCAGCTGAGAATGGTAAGGACCCATGGGTAAGGAAAAGTAAAGGAGAGAGAGGGGGGGGTCAGGCACCACCCTGACACAGACAAGTTGGGGTCTCAAACACCCCGCTTCCCATGATCTCAAACAGATAACGGAACCTTTGTCTTTATCTACCGCAATTAAAACTGCAGCTCAGACTGTTATATATATACACACACACACTGTACGCTTCCCCAAATTAAAAGCATAAATCAGTCTAGGTTCAAGCCACGCAATACCCACAATTAGGAATGTAGGTCAGGCTATTTCCGGAAAACTGTACAGAAACCCACTCCACGCTATTTTCAAACCCTACGATAACTCCGATTTCAATTTGAAAAGCTGAACTATTCCTTCGGTCCTTCAATGGGAGATGTTTGAGCGTTAAGAAGTATTGTTTTCTTTCATCTTTTAAAGAAATGGTTTAAAAACTTTCTCCTAGTGAAACGACATTCAGAACGGAACTCCAGCAGCCTACTGCGCATGAGCACTGTACAACCTTGCTCCACTCCATCGCCACCTGGTCACGTGATTTTAACGCGCTCTCGACAGACCCTCTGTAGTCTGCCCCGACTACACACTCGACAACACGCTCGCCAAGCCCTGGGTACCTGTCCTAGACCCAGGGGAAAGCAAGTGCACTGGTTGGCGGCACTCTGTCTTGACGGGATTAACCTAATCCCGCGCGTGACGTTTTCATGGTGCACTCAGCTTTGAAGCAGCGAGGTCGCGCGAGAGCGACTCCACAAGCGCGCGTCTCAACCAGGAGCCTCACGCTGCAGACGACAGAGCAGACGCCAAGGGACGCTGTCGTCAAACGACGTGGAGGCTGCCGGTGGTGTCTGCCAGGCGCTAAAAAACTGCTGCTGTCGCACGCCCCAAGGACCTGCATAGTTCTCACTCTGCAAAATCAGCGGCGCGTGACGACGGGAAGGTGGCAGGGGGGGGGGGGTGAAAGCCCTGTCAAGAACTCAAGGATTTTTTTTTTTCGCACGAAGACAGCGCACTACAATATCTTCTATACACAGGGATGACAACTGACGTCTGGTGCCTTCACAAGTATTATGCGAAGATTATATTGCTTGGATCACTTTGAAGAATCATTTAATGACTTCTCTTGAACGCACCTCTCGCGTCTAGCTGTTGGCGGTGTCTCAGCTGTTAACAGTGGATAATCTCGGGTTAACGAAAATGTCATCTTGAGCTTCAGCACGGGGGACTTTCGACTGATGGATCGCACACAGCCCTTACTGCTAGAAAGAAGAAAAAAGGAAAAGAAAGAAAAGAAAAAGAGAAAGAAAGAACGAAAGAAAGAAGGAAAGAGGGAATGAGTTGATGTTGAAAAAGAGAAGAGAAGAAAGTTATCATGAATCTCTATAGAAGTTCGCAGTGTTTACACTATGACAGTGAGACTTCTATCACTTTCAACTTTGTGGACATGAAAAGAAATCCGTGAGCCTCCATCACCCCCCCCCCCCCCACACACACACACACACACACCCCACCCTGCTCGCATGGTGAACAATTATAACTGAACACCTGACCATAACACAGCTTATGAAAGTACAGGTATCGCGGGCTCGAGAATAACTGTGAGCCGAGAAGAAGCAGGGACCCGTCGATCGCCAAGCATATGAGGTCTGACGGACAGCGTGTTTCAAAAGCGATCGAACGGCTGAACAGCAGTGCTCGTGTAAGCGGTCGAGCAGTCGATTTAGAGAGTCCTTGAGAACGGGCGGCAAGGAGCGGTTGAGATTCAGTTGCTGGAAGGCAGCGAGAGGCGAGAGCCGAGTGTTCTTCAGGTTTACCCGGCTTACAGGTTTCGACTTCACTCCAAAGATGTGGTTATTGGAAACTTCCCTACGAACATTTTGGCTTTAACGTTTGAGCGCATTGACGTCCGCCTACGCACGCACGCAAGCACACACACATGCACACACACGCACACACACGCACACACACTCACAATCTTCAACCAGTTCTTTACTCTCTCTCTCTCTCTCCTCACTGCCCCCGACATCAGCCCCACCCTGCTGTTCCCAGATTAAACATGGGCCATCTTCTTGTCGTCTGAAATCAACTTCATTCTCCTTTTATGGATTTTCCACAAGGAGTTTTAATTTATTTTAATCACGAGGCTCCACGTCTTTGTGCAGCCGCCGCTTCGCCCAACAGAATCAAAATCGTGTTTCCAAAAAAGTCGTTGGTCTGCTGTACTCAGAAGCGAGTTCATCTTTTTATTATTTTCCTTTTCATTAGGAACGGCAGCCCCACGAGCCAAAACATGAAGTCGGGGGCTGAATAAAGCATGCGATGATCACTGAGGCATCACCGGCACAGATTAATGCACACAGTCTTAGAGGTCAAGGTCGGAACCAGGAAGCAGATGGCGGCCTACAGATGGAATGCCCAGTGACTAAAATCGAAATGAAGAGAAGTCCTGGCAGAAACCAATTAAAGTTTTACGCGGTTTTCGCAGCTTGGGACATTTGACTTCCTCTCTCGAAACTGGGCTATTTTTCAGTTTGGGAACTGGGGGTGGGGGTGGGGGGCAAAGATGGCATAATCACTACGAAAAGACATCCACCCACGGACGGACGGACGGACGGACGGACGGACAAGAAGGCAGGAAGACAGAAAGAAGAGAAACAGAGCAGAAACATATGTACAGGGAGGGATGTTTTGTTTCTTGCTTAACGTCAAATCACCCCCTCTCTTCCCCCCCTCCCATGCCATCTCATGACGAGCGGAGCAGTGGAGAGGGAGATGAAGGATTCTATGAGAAGACAAAGAGTGACGACACTGGAATACCAAAGAAAATCCCAGACGGTGAGGACTAAAACAGGTTCTATATACAGAAAACGCTTGTGTAGGGATCCAAATCTACGACACTCTGTATCGGTGACAAGCAGGCTTTTTATGCTACAGTTCATATTTGGAAGCAGGTTGGGGAGGGGGGATGAGAAAAGCAAGAGCGGTAATGAGAGACAAAAAGAACATTGAACACTGAGAAGTAAAAGCGAGACGGAAAAGAATGCTCGAGGCAAGACAACACACATTTAGACACAGAAGTCTATAAATATACCGGAAAGACTTGGTGACTTACAGTAGTCGTACTTACAAATCCGTGCTTGTCCGAGATGTTGTTGGTCAGCTTAAGTTTGTGGAACGACACCACTTTCTGCATCCACTGTTCCCCCGTGGAGGGCGAGTCCGGGTGGATGTACATGCGTTTGGGCATCTCGGGGTCTGCCTTGCCCGCCACCATCCACTTGCCGTTGTGGAACTTGTAGCGGCAGTCGTCCACCGCCACGATGTCCATCAGCAGAATGTACTTGGAGTTCTTGTCCAGCCCCGACACCTTCACCTTGAACGGCGGGAACATTCGCCTGCAAACAGACGACACACAGATGGATTCATTATACGATATTGAATCTCCCTGTTTCATGTCGTTAACTCGTCCGTTCCGGCCAGGAAAGCAGACGAGTCCAACCAAACAGTCAGACGAATTCAAAGCTGGCTATTACTCCGGTTGTTGGAAGAATTGAACAGAAGGATAGCGTGAGCACGACGGTTTTCGGCAGATTGTGGACAGAAAAAGACTCTTGTCTTAGAGAGGTGGGAGGACATGAGGAAATGTGCATTGCGGGGTCCGGGAGGGAATGGTTCACTCCGTCTCCATTGCTTCCACCTTTCTCCTCCCCACACCTTTTTTTTGTTTAAATTTCGTCCCCCAGCTGTGAAATGGTTAGGGGCTCTATTTCCTTCTGAACCTTTCTCTTTCACGCATCCCCCGTCCTCTCTTCCGCCTTGTTGAGTGCAGATGTGTTGAATGGAAATCCAACGTACCCTGTAAGTGCGCGCGCTTACACACACACACACACACACATATGCAACATAATATTTGTGTTGTTTGCGTGCGAGGGTGTGTATATGTACATATGTACATGGGGGGGATGGGTGGGTATGTGATGGTGTGTTTGAGGATATGTTTGGTTGCACACGTGTGGTGGAGATACTGAAACAGCGTTCAAAGCCTATACAACCAAAAGACTTTGGGACGATTGTCCACTATACCCTGCCAAACAGTTTCCATCCTGTTGGATTATATCGGTATAGCACTCCCACACCACACCGCCTTGCCTCCGCCTCAGCAAATAGTGCCTGGTGGGCATCGCGCCCTCGACGTGTTGATTAGCACGTGCATAATTAACGAAGCGCGACGCCTTGTTAGCTCGCAGACACGAGGACTTGATCTTGGGCTGGCATTTCCCGAGCAAAAGCTCTCAGATGAAACGATTTCCGGATTTATATTTTATTAACTTCTCTCGCTGAAAAAAAGGGGAGGGAAGCTAAACATGCGAAAGAAGGACAAAAATAATAGGAATTTAATCTGAATTTTTAAGGACCTTTACTTCTACTTTGGGGTTGGGGGGGGGCTACAATTTCTTTCTGGTTCCTCTTCTCTTTCTTTCTCTCCTTCATACAAATGTCTATAGATATATATACAGTACATACACACACATATATATATTTAGTATATATATAAGATAAAACTTTATTCCAAGATGGACAATGGTGAGGAAGGGCGTTGGAGGAAGAGAGGCTTGGCTTCTTTTATTGATTTGAACAACTTGTCTGTTCCTGAAGTGGTTTGCATGAGCATTTGAATCTGTGTCTGGTAACAGCTGTCGTAATGTCGTCTCGCCCCATGTGTTTTATGGGCACGTCCATGAATGGCCAGATCATAAGAAACCCCATGCAACCCAACCCAGGGGCATCAATCTTCATATCTTGTAAACAGCACCATTCGACATATTAAACACATTTACTAACAAACACAGTAGGTGCGGCTAAACATTCAAGACAAACATACAACAACCAAAGAATATTTGTGGACTGATTTTTAAAAAAAAAGAGGTAAAGGATTACCCGTAACCTGTTTTAGTTTGTAGGGTTAGGTTGTAAGGGAGTGGGGCCATTTGAGACCCCACTCTTCTGAGGGGCAGCATCGTGAGGGAGGTGCCCCATCTCTCCCTCCCTGCTTTACTTTCCCTGACCCAAGGATCAGGTACCTGTTTTCAGCTGGGTCAGCTGGGGGTGGGGAGTGTAGTGCGGCTCACAGGTATGAACCAGCGCCTTCAGGTTTCGAGGCCAGCGCTCTAACCACTCGGCCATCCACTTTCCCCGCAAGTGAGGATCGGAAGATTCTACAGGTGAAGGTTTCCCTTTTTTAATTTGTATGTAAGCGGGTGTCATAAAGCTAAGTTTGCGTGAGTGGTCTGTAGTATGGTGGTTAGTACAGCCACTGCTTTGTGCTCATTGAGAGGGAGGAAAGTGAAGCAGTTCCCCCCCCCCCCCGCAGCACACCCAGAGGAAGAGGGCACGTCCGACACGGGTTCCAAACAAATGACCATTTGGGTCGGTGACAAGCACATGTAACACTCTGATCCTTTTCTTGAGGTGAGATAAAGGGAAATCCATATCACATGGAGCAGACTAGCAGGTGGAAGGTTGCTGGTTCGAATCCTGGAGTTATACATTGTGCAAGCTCCCTTCGGCCGTCTCTCGGAAATCACCGCAAGGTGGAAGCACTGTCCTTTTAAATAACCAGCCAACCACGAAGCAAAGCACGAGACAAAACCGCTATTTTTAAACTAGTTCTTGACAATGCTTCCCTTTAGCCTGTTTAACCTCTATCAGGGCTACTGAGCTTCGCACTGCCTTCACTATTACCGCCTCCCCCCCTGACACTTCGCCACTATTTTTCCTCCTCCTTCTCCCAACCCCACATTCCTTTTTTGCGCAAAGGTGGGATGCTTTCGAATCTTGCCCCGTCTTTGCGCAAAAAATATATACGCTTGTGTCTTTGCGTGCATCCTGAGATGTACGGCTCGCGCACAACTTGGGACAGCGAGGTATGCTGCTGGGCTGGAAATGAAGTGGACATTTCGTCTGAAGCTGACATGTCACTCAATCAGGTGCCAGCAGCTTACGGCGTTAAGTACGTGTCAGGGGGACTAATGTGTCGCGTTTGTTGCATTTTTCTTCAAAGGCGGCAGCGAGAATTTGCATTTTTCTCCAGGCCAGCTACACAGTTTCAGCTGCTCTTCTAAAAATCCCGTTGCCGTCTACCGTCCATGTTTGCTCAAGTTATGTCACTCCCTCCCCTCTTCTCATGCCCCCTCCCTGTGGAGATTCGCCACGCACGGGCCAGCATGCAACTCCCTGCTCTTCAAAAGTTGGAGAAGTATTTTACGGTGTATCGTTCCAAGCTGCTTGATTTTTTAAGATGACTCACACATGGGCGAATGTAAATAAACGTGGACATAAACACACGCCTTTTGAATACTCACTCACTCAGCGTATTATTTACATGGTATCAAAAATATTTTAACTACCTCAGCGTCGCGTACCCAGAAAAGCCCTAGATATATTGTCAAGTTTACAGCAAAAATTATAAATAACTGGGCTTATTGCTTTTGTTGTTGTTGTTGCTTAAAGTTCCTCTGCAAAATTGGTGCAAATCAGGACGGTGTTGCTTAAGATGTCAACGTGCTGCCAAACGTGGGACTGCTGTCACAACACGGGCTTCAGTCCCACCCAGTCACATTATACTGACACCATGCCAACCAGTCCTAGTACTGTTCCCTGTAGTACTCGGCGTCTGGCAGGGCAGCTACTAGATTGCCAATGTTTAAGTCTGAGGTATGACTCGGGCGGGATGCGAACCATCGATCTCCCGCAGGGATCGGACGCCGTAACTGTTAGACCACTGACGCGGTCATAACTTTTCCTAAATATATCATGTAGGTACTGTATAATATCCATATACAGATTACAATGAATTGCACTTTTGTTTGTTTGTGCAAGGTATGCGGACTTGCGCAAGCAGCACATCGTTAGGAAATTTCATCAATATCCATTTTTGTCAAGATTTTCTGAAATCATGTCCGATAGCTGTCCAAGACTTACATGAAACCTGGATTGTTTTCTTTACAAAGCAATATAGAGGAAAGAGGTAGATACACACAGACACGCACAGATACGCACAGACGCACAGACACGCACAGACACGCACAGACACGCACAGATACGTACAGACACGCATAGACACGCCTAGACACGCACAGATTACCTTCTTCGCAATTTCCTTGGGAGGAAGAGAGTAACATGTTACCATGGTTATTGATGTATAGTTTGTTACTGCTTTTGTAAAAGTACAAAAGGTATTCGTATATATTTCAACCTCTAACTGAAATGGGGAGGGTTTTTCAATAAAAGCTTGTTCTTTCCTTCACTCATTCTCTCACTCGCTCGCTGCTCCCCTCCCTCCTTGCAGCTGACTAAATATCATCCAAGGATGGGACACGTGGCCTCTTTGCGGGCGATTAACAATCACAATTCAAAGCACCGACGGCGCTCGATTTTTTTGCTGCTTTAGACATTCGTATTATTGTTTATCTACCCGCTGGCCAGAATACCCCGGGACAGCTGCATATGGATCATCAAAGGAAGCGTCAACTTTAATGATTTTTTTAAAGTTGTAATCGAGGTTTTTTTTTCAATACTTCATTTTGTCTGTAGTCTTATAAATGTGTTACGAAAGAGACCAGAACACCGCCGCGTTCACCCACAAAAAATAAATTCCGCTAGGGAAAATTTTCAGTAGGCTAGTGAACTTCAAAAGTTACTAGCCGTCAGGGCAAGTGAAAATTTTTTAAACTTCGCCGTCCCTTGCATCAAACCAGCAAGGCTGTGAGGTCACATAGTTTTAAAAATCCCCACACCTTCCAACAAAAACTCTATTCTACTCGCATGTTTAAGAACGAGTTTAAAATCATTTTATAAAAACTTCAAAGTTTATTTGCTTACAAGATTAACATTAATAATATTGTGTAATACCATGTAACTAATTAAAATGTATTTACTAGCTGTGTAATATCACTAACATTAAAATAGAGTAAACACCATTGCTGCTAAAGCAGTGTATATTTAAGCATTATATAACATTGCCCCTACTTTTTGGAATATTTGAAAGAATATGTTACGCGACTTTATAGTAAGAGGTCAATAGTTCTTACCATCAAAATTACAAAAATATTAATAACGATCTTTGATATTGACAACCAGGAACCCAGAAGAAGCAAAGTTACTAAACACGTGAAAAAAATCTCTCAGTACAGTAAAGAAGGAAAGAAAGGCAATCTGGCTAAATTATTTCTCTCAGCAGTACTAGACAGTAATGACGTTTCGTGAGCCTGTGTTTTGGCGCGCGCGTCCGTCCCTGTCTTTGTAACTGTCTGTCGCTTAAATTCTGTCAGACGTGGTGAGCCTGACCCTTATTTTAGGGCGGGGTGCCGCTAGGCATAAGTCCAAATTATTATAATTGTATTATCTTCCAGTCTTCGAAAACACGTCCCCGTTAGGCGGATCTTCGTACAGGAATGAAAGGCTGCACTGTGGTGCTTGTTGCCAGAAAAGTTGATGTGAAATTTCGAATGCATACACAGTTTTTAAAAAAATCTTCATGCAAACGGGGTCTCTTTTCTCTCTTGGAGGAGTCCGACGCGGTTCAATATAGGACTGCATAACCAAATTCTGTCTGTATTAGCGTATATGTGTATTGACAGACGACAAAGGATGCTAAGGAAAAAAGGAGAGAGGGTATGTGTGCCTACAGCGGACTTGACACAAGAGCTAGAGCGCGGATCCCATCAGATACCGTGATCGGCTTTTTGAAAAATCACATTAAAGTGTCTCGCTCTTTGGTTTAATCCCGTTTAGTCACGCCATCGTGTATGTGTGGGCCTCGTCTGCCCTTTCCTGACTTTTCGCTGCGAAGCGTTCAGCCATTGTGGGTGACTGATGAAGCGTTGACTGAGGCACCTTGGGTCGGCCGTGCCAGAGACCAGCACACGGGGACGCAGTTTGTGACTTTCAGAGGAGGGAGGGTGGACGGCTTGGGAAGGTGGGGGGATATTATTTAGTAGGTCTTATGAGACTTTGCTGATTTCTGCTGCCAATTAGCGAATTGAAACAGGCCATATTTTCACTTGTTCTGCGGGGAACTCGGTGACATGCAGCAGGTTTTAGTGGTTTATGGCCGGTTGTAAAAGTTTGGGTTTTTTTAACCCAATTAGTTAAGAAACATTTCTTCTCAGGCTTTGAAACCCCGTGTCTTCATTCAGCAGAGGGATTTAAAAAAAACACTTTTGAGGAAATAACAACCAACAAGCGAACAAAACTACTAAATAAAATAATATTAAAAGCTAAAGAATTCCAGGAAGCAAAACGAACGAACGAACCAACCAACCAACCGACCGACCGACCGACCGACCGACCGACCGACCGACCGACCGACCGACCGACCGACCGACCGACCGACCGACCGACCGACCGACCGACCGACCGACCGACGGACGGACGGACAAACTGAGGCAATAATAACTCTGTCAGTTATCTGCCTATTATAGTTCCCCATTCCGCTTTGTTTTCTAACTTCGGGTATACTGGGAATTATAAGTCGAAGTCTAGACGCTCGAACACGGAGCGATAAAGAATTTCTTTGGTACAGCTACGATTACAGGGCGAATCACGCGTGTTTACACAAAAGAAAGACTGTTCATGAAACATCATCCGACGACAGATCGTAAAAAATGGGAAAAGTCGATTCGCTGACAGAAAACCGCTGGAAACATGAATCTACGGAGGCTGCTGAAAATCACAAAATTGACTTTACCAGTCGGAAACAGAGACAGGCGGTTGGCTTGGAAAGTAGCTTCGTTTGCCTTTGCCTGTTATTTCAAAATTTGAAATCTGAGAGAGTTGATATTCTCCTTACTTCCCCTTCTGTGCTCCCCCTCCTTCCGCCCTAGGGAAGGCATTCTTCTTAACTGTTCAGTGTGCAAGTCCTTGCAACGTCTTTGTGTTTAGACTCGGTTTGACAGCTTTCACAGTTATCGGAAAAAAGCTGTGTGATTCGTTTATGATGATAGGAGAAGGATACTGGATTTCAGCACAATAAGAAATCTGTTCAAAAAAAGAAGGAAGAAAGAAAGATGAAAGAATAAAAGAAAGAAAAAGGAAAAGAAAGAAAGAAAAATGCACGACATAAACAGAAAGGTACTGACTTCTCTCGTAGCTTATTGTTTTAAACTTAGATCAGCAACTGACGGCTTCATGATTTTGAAGAAAACGGGTTAACTTCTGACTGATAAAAAGATCCCGATTAGGTTTTTACCACTATACATCAGATTCATATCATAAAATCAATACTAACTCCAAAGTACTCAGTGACAAGACACCCCCCCCTCCACCTTCCATTCTTTGTTTCGCTGCATTGTTGTTTTGCGCTTTCTTTACTAGCTTTTTCTTGTACATTTTCTTTTCTTTCCTTCCTCCTTTTCGCGCACATCCTCCTTCTCCCCCCCCCACCCACCCTTTGTCATGCCACCTCCTACTCCCATTTATTCCTAATTTTCTTTATTCCTTCCTGTGTTTCTTCCTTTACTTTCTTCTGGATGTTAAGAGCGTGCCTCACTACGTGCACACAAGTTAGCAGTCTTTGTGCCTTAAGAACCAGCGTGCTAGGAAAATAAGCCGACTGTCGTGTCGCTGCGTGCACGCGCAGAACGTAACCCCATCTAGGGTGTGTAAGTATCTCATCTACTGCGATGTATCTCATTTGCCGAGACGTCTTCAGAAACGCCAGAGGGGAAGGGGTACGAGGGGTGGGATAGGTGGAACGTAAAACAACCATTAACGACAGCTCTGGAACTTTTTTTTTTCCTATTTGAGAGCCGCACCACGCTGCGATCCTGGAACACAGCCGGGGCGCCTCAGCCAACACAATGAAACAAAGTGGCGCGCGTCCCAGAAACTCTTGTCTCTGGGTTTGCCACCTTCCCATTAAAACGGTTTCCTTTTTGTCACATTTGCTTCAAAATGGTTCAGTGGTTCGTCTTCCTGCCGCCAGGTTCCGCGCACAATTGTCACAGCGTTGCAAGGTCGTGTCTCTCGACTTTCGACCTTCTCCGTCGGTCCATTAGCAGCGTCCTTTCCATAGACGTGCAGAGCCTTGTCGTTAGTCTTTTCACGTCAGTCTCTATTTATTCTTTTTAAACAGACAGAACTGTCCTTTGTTTCCGACAAAGACGAAAAAAAGTGCATGAAACGGCAACAACCTTACTTTCCCCTCGCACACCTTGGTTAATTTTTTTTTTAATCTTTCTGCGTTGCGTCCTTCACCTATGTGCAGTTTTGTGTATGCGCATTGGGAAATATACCTTGGCCAGTGTGTGCGAATATTTGTCGGCTTTAATCATTATTAGCAAAGGTTCTCATGTTATCTCACAGACCTTACTCAGGCACTGCGATGTATTTGAGGTATGCACTAATTTCTCTATTCTTTCGAGTCTGTGACACTGCTCTGTCCCTTGCTATAAACCAAGGCATGCTGGCGCTGAAGGTTCCAAATCAATTCGCGCATATATTATGAATAACAGTCAACTTCGCATATATTTCGCTAGTGACACTCCAGGCAGCAGTCTCATTCACACGAACATCGTCAGTAACACATAAGAATCCGAAAAAAAACCACCAATTATTTCTATGTCGACTCACTACTTTTAGATGGCTCTTTATTTTCGCATGGATCTTTGTCTAACTGGTTAGTTGGTCTGGATGGCTAGTTTGAGCTGGAAGAGGGCGCTGCGCTTAATAACGAAAGGACCAAGCAGAATGATTCAAACATGTAAAAAAAATTCCTAAGTGCGTCAACTTTTTTACCCCTTTCCTATTTTATGTCACTGCTCCCTTCCTCCCCCCCACCCGCACACCTCCCTTGCGTTTGAAAATTTGCTAATCAAAGGCTAAAGGTTTCACATTCATATTAAAAACTATCTAGAATCTTTTTCAACTCTCGTGACGAGCATTTTGTCGCAAGGGACTACAGCGAACCGTTAAGGCGTTTTCTCCGGGTCCCAGGCAGGAAAAGGGCAAATGGACAGGCCTTGGGCTCGCCACTCTCGCTAGACTTGTCACGGCGACATTAATTGGGATGGCGAGAAAAAGTCTTCTGTGGGGACATCAATATGCGGCATGACAAAACGACGGCGGGGTGACAGCAGGGAAACAAGGATTTCACTCTATTCTCGAAAAACAATATCATCTGTCCTTTTACTTTTCCTGTTCTCTTTCTCTCTCTTCTTCCTTTCGTCGGTTCCCCTTCCATTCTTCCTATTCATCCTTTACTTCTCTTAAATGACCTCTCTTTCCTTTCTCCCCCATCTCTCTCTCTCTCTCTCTGTCTGCTCTCAACGTTCAGTTAATCCCGGGTCTGTGCGAAGTACATGAATAAATAACCACATTCTCCTTTTCACCGTCCCGCTGCTTATCTTCTTCAAATGGCATTCAAGGAAGGCTTCGATAACCTCGCCTTCCCTACGCCTGAGACTGAAGTTTTGTAACACACACCGAGCGAATCCTCGGTGTCTGCGTCATAGTCCCGAGTTTGGATCATTCGTCGCTACCATGGAAACAGGAAAGTACGATCCTGAAGGGCCTTTTGTTCCAGAAATACAGTTCCGAACCTCAAAGTCATAAATATCTAACATTAACTTAATTTTCCCACTTTGGAAAGACCTCCATCTCATGACAGACCACGTCAGATTTATTGTCTAGTTAAAGCAGATGTATTCTCCCTGGCAAAGGGCGACCTGTGTTCTCGTCAAGTACATTGTCGAGTACACTGTGATCTTCGGCGAACGCATTTGACAGTACAATGAACTGCTTACGTTTCCATTTGACAGTACAGTGAACTGCTTACGTTTCCATTTGACAGTACAGTGAACTGCTTACGTTTCCATTTGACAGTACAGAGAACTGCTTACGTTTCCATTTGACAGTACAATGAACTGCTTACGTTTCCATTTGACAGTACAGTGAACTGCTTACGTTTCCATTTGACAGTACAGTGAACTGCTTACGTTTCCATTTGACAGTACAGTGAACTGCTTACGTTTCCATTTGACAGTACAGAGAACTGCTTATGTTTCCATTTGACAGTACAGTGAACTGCTTACGTTTCCATTTGACAGTACAGTGAACTGCTTACGCTTCCAAACAAGATGTATGCATTACGTAACATCTTTGGCTGTAGACGGAATTTTTTTAAAAATGACTTTATATGACAAGATGACAGCGTCAACAATTTTCCTTCTGTCCTCTTTTTTCTTTCTTTTCTTCTTTCTTCCTTCCTTCCTCTCTTCCTTCCCTCTTTCCTTGCTTAATTCTTTGCTTCTTTCCTTCCTTCCTTCTATCCTTCCTTCTTTCCTTCCTTTTTTTCCCTTCTTTCTTTAACGAGGGCGTTGTTCCTGTTTGTTCTTCTCACTAAATGTTTCCGTCTCCACATCTCACTCTATCAGTTTGAACTCGACAACCCAGCCACCTCCGGGCCCTCGATTCGCTGGTGTTCACCTCGCGCCATCTAATCTTGCTCAAGCTGGGACCTCAAGCACCCAGCGCATGCAAAATTCACCAGCCTGCGCAAAGCGCCACGCCGTTTACCGTGTGAAATCTCTCTTCAGTGCAAGATTTCTGAAAGTGTTTTGGCGAAGTTTGCGATCATGAGGGTGCCTGCAGGCGGTTACAGTGTCACTAGCAGCATTTGTTACAAACGTGTCGATGACATGTGTTTCCTTTCAGTGACATGCTCCTCAATAAGAGAACCGTCTCCGTGGCCTAACGGTTATGGCGTCCGCTTCCAAGGCGGGATCAAGGTCAGCGGTTTGCGCCAAGGCCGAGTCACACCTAAGACTTAACAATCGGCAGTCTAGTAGCTGCCCTGCCAGATGCCTGGCACTACAGGGAACAGTACTAGGACTGGTTAGCCCGGTGTTAATACAATGTGAATGGGTGGGACGGAAGCCTGTGTTTGAGGTGGTGTAAGCAACACCGTCCTGATATGAACAGTTTGGAACTGGACGTAAACCAACCAACCAACCAACCAACCAACCAACCAACCAACCAACCAACCAACCAACCAACCAACCAACCAACCAACCAACCAACCAACCAACCAACGTGTCAATAAACCCTTTAACTTCGCTGGAACCACTAATCTGGTATTTGAGACGATCGAGACAGCATGACATCATTTGTCAAGATCTTGTTCAACCTCGATGACGGGGTGATCTTCGAGATCAGTGACGTCACATCCGACATCAGAATGAGGCTTGGTAGAGGCTACGATCATCGAAAGCTGATGGACACCACAGTCAGCTGCTCACTGATTGCCCACATTTCATGTAAAGTGTGCGGTCACACGCTGCCGGCTACCCTGCTTATTCTTCTGAAATCATGACGCTGGTTGTCAGTGGCGACGAAGTTCACAACACGGTGTTAGTTTAAGTGAAAGCAGTGAGTGGAAAATCGAATCCAATTCACGAGAATGTAAGACCGACTTAGTGAAAAGTATATGTATAATGTAGCGGAACTTCCCTGGCAAAAACAAACAAAAACAGCTGAGTATCATTCTCTCGTTGATGCGACATGCAATGTCACTTCCTCATTCATCATTTTAACTTTACCATTTTGTACATGTCCGCGCACATCCCACACGCCCACATCTCTGCTCCTAATTCCGTACCTCCGCACCAAAGAGCCACTAATCTCCAGCCAGTCAGTGCGCGCTGCAGACACCTCGCACCTCGAAGTCAACTTCGGACTTCACACACCACCACCAACGTAGCGCTGAGCTCTGTTCAGCCACTTCGCGATTCCTCATTTTTATCTTCTCGAACTTCGGCGAACTTAGCCAAAACTTCGTTAAGTTAGAACACGGCCTTTCTCCCTTACTCTGGTTCCAGCCAAAGGGGCCCCGGACCCTGCAGTTATTGGGGAGAGGGGGATACTGGGCCCACACCATTCCCCCTCCCTCCCCCTTGTGCTAATCAAGCGTGACCGCTGCACCGCCGCGCCGCACACAATCTCTTCGCCTTCAATCACGAGCTGGGTCCCGGCAGGCCCCGGGGGACGGACCACGAGAACTTAATAACTAGAGCGAGGCCATTGATTGGCGCCGAGGACGGCACGCGCCGTGGAGCCCAGTGTGACGTGTCGTGACTGCCGCGCACCCTGCGTGTCTGTCACGGGTGCGCGACTGGCAGGATCTGGCGCGAGCGCCGTCACGTCTTGCACCCCCCACCCCCACGAACTTATGGGTGTGCGTGCGTCACTGTGTATGCGCATGCGCATGCATGAGCATAAGAGAGAATTTATGTAGTGAATGCCTATTGTGTATGTGTCTCTGCATATATAAACATATATATATATATTTAAGGGATTTGTATGTGAGAGAGTGCGTGCGTCTCATCATATAAGCATGATCGTGCCATTGCCTGTATAAGAGAGAATGGGAGTACATAGTTAATCCTTATTGTGTATGTGTCCAAGCTTGCACGCAAAATGTTTATGGTGTGTGTGAGAATGCGTTCGTGCAAATTCCAGACATATGTGTTTCAGTGTGTATGCGACTTTGTGGGTGTCTCAGAGGAAGTGTGTACACGCGGGCTTGGTAGTGTTAACAGTATTTTATCTCACCGTTCATGTGTTGAGTGAGCGCTTAGAATCAACCGCCAGTTTCCCCAGACATAATTTTCCTGGGGTATTTTTTCTTTTCTTTTGGTGTGTGGTGTGGTTATATAGGACTCTCTCCCAGTCCTCTTTCTTTTTCTCGCATCCATGTTTACTTTTAGCAAGAGAAATACCAAAGATGTCCCACACAGAAGGTACTCTAACGCTGCGGGGACAATTCACTTGGATCTGAGTAAATTCATAGCTGACGCTCAGTAAATATCAGGCTGCCTTTCTTGCCTACATCTTACGCCTGCGCACAGAAATCGAACGCGCAAGGGAAAGCACTCACAAAAGTCTTCAGTCGGTTATCTTCGCTTTCCTTCCAATTTCTTTTACCAGCGTACTGATGGACTGTGAACAAATATCAGATTCTGCAAGGCGGAGGAGACAATGAAAAGGAGCCAGCCTGAGCGCATTGCTTTGGGATGGGGGTGGGGGAAGTTTGTTTTTTCTTCTGCTTGAACATGGAGGAAGGGCGGAAGACGGTTTTAAGGTGTTTGGTATCGCGAGGCTATGGATAATGTAGCTAATTTCCCTAAGGTCGATATGTTGCTCACTTTGGTAAATTATATTGCGCCCTGAAAGACAGGAGCAGAAGTGAAGCTGAAACTAGCGGCCCACCTTGGCAGAGCGCCTCCATTACGCAAGCGCGAACTGGGATTTGCTGGTGCGTGGGTGAGCGGCTTCTGTTGTTTGGGTTTCTGCTCAGCCACCAGGTCTTTGGCAAGGGGTCGATCCCACTCATCTTCCAAATTAGATCGCCACTTACAGCCTGTTTGTAAAAACCTGCGCGGCTTCTCGGCCTTCAGGCCATGAAAATGATGATGATAATGATGATGATGAAATTCATTCGCCAGTGCCGATGTCGTTCGCTGAAAACACCAGCTGCCCACCACCATCCACCTACGTGTGTTGTCTGCTCCTGGGGGAGAGTTTTATAGACGGAGGGACTCGAGAGCCGCGAGATGGGGACATAAGAGCTTGTGCGCTCGACTGTAGTTTTGCGCTACTCGCTGTCCTTGTGCCCAGACAACTCGTCCCAGTGTTGGTTCCGGTGCACTTAGGTGATGAGCCAGGCGTCAGAGCAAATCACACATTCTAGTGAGACGAGATTCCAATTCAGCTGCATGTTTCCTGCTGTGACAACACGTGTATGGCGGCACGATAACATGGACAGTTTTGTTTGTGGGATGGACGGGCCGAGGCACATCTGCTCGTCTTCATTGGCTGAGTGCACTTCATGCTGGATGGACATCTTTCTTTTGTTCTTCTCTCCTCCAAATCCACCTATCCGCTCACTTTCATTCGTTTATGTATCTGTTTTGTTTGTGTCTTTTTAATCCCCAACAGCCTATAGAGAGGTTTACGTTGATGTCATTAGACTCCACGATGGGTACCAATAAATGTGGTATAAAGTATCAGTCAACTGTATTTATACTGTTCTTCAAAGGATGCCAGCTCTTCTTCTTAAAATCATTCGAAATGAAGTTTAAAAGGACCAGTAGCTGTGATTTGTTTTACAACAGCCAGCTACTGCACAGCCAGCATGGGGTCTTGTGCAGTCTTGGCTAGTACACACTTCATGGTCGCGGTAAGCAGAACCTAAGGAAATCAATCGCCTCTGTACTTTCCCATAACTTGATGTCTGGCCTACTAACTTCTTTAATACCATACCTTCCCAATGTCCAGTCTCTTAGTGTCATTGTTATCGGTCAGTTCCTTGCAAATCCCCGATCATTTCCTTTTCCAAACTGTATATCTCCTTTCCCATTTTCTAAACAAACTGTATATCTCCTTTCCCATTCTCTAAACTTTGACTGCCTTTCTTACTTTTCTTCCTATGTTCTTTTCCACACTAAATTTTCCACGCTAAATTTTCTACGCTATATTTTCTACACTTTATTTTCCTTCGCTCCTTTCATTCTACCTCAGCGCACTCCACCCGTCGCTTATTCCCCTTTCTCTGCGTTTTCTGCCTATAACCTCTTGTTTCTATCTTCCCGCAACCCGTACTCTTTCAAAAAGCATAACAATTTATCAGCGCGTTGTATATTATACAAATAAAAACCATGTATATTTAATGTTGTTTTAGCTTTTCTTCACTGTGACAGATCGTTGCGGTCACTGAAGGATACTGACTTCCATCAAAGAGTTCTGAACCATCAGATTTTTTCCCCGTCGTGTCTGGGTTTTTTCCTTCTCCCCTTCTCTCTCCTTTCTTCTTGTCTCTCTTCCCTCCCATCTCTTGCCCATTCTCTCTGCCACCCACACCATCTGTCTTTGTCGCTCGCTCTTTCTTATTAGCTCTCTCTCTCTCTCTCCTGCTCGCGCTTTGAGCCTCGTTTCCACAGCAAAAATGTGTGCAAAAAGCAGACTTCCTGCTCCATTGAATTGCTGATTGATTTTAGAGCTCTGGGTAATCACCTTTGTCATGTGCACTCTGATGATGACAGCTGCGGAGGACAGCGGACTCTTAAGTAACTTACACAAGCAGCCCCGTAAGGCGCTTAGCCGCCGACCGTGTGTGCATCAGAATTCATTTCCACGCGCCCCCTGCCTCCCCAGCAGCTTCCACTGGCCGGACGGCCGGGGCTCTCTCCATCAGCCCTCGGACCCGAGCGCTTAAAGCGGGAGAGATTGCTGGAAATTTATGTGATTTGCTAATTAAACAGACTTCGGAGCAATTTCTCTTCCTGTTAGCAGGCGATTGGATTCAGGCATGCCCTGAGAGGCTGCACCGTTTGAACTAGATGGGTGTAGGGTTTCTCTACTTTTTTCTGGACACAAACTGTATGGCTCTTACTCGCAGTCTTAGTGATTGTTCTCTTAATGGCGGGTAATGGTTGGGAAGCGTGGCTACCAGGAGAGTGCGCTTTTTAAAAAAAAGCGATGCGAACAACAGGTAATACAACGCAAAGGTACTTATCGCTAAACAGTTCTCCGTGTATTGCATGGCCTCTTTGTACTCGCCTGCACACAGACCATTTCATGGACGTTTGCTGATTTACCATCATTCTAGGCGACTGTCGACTTAAAACTTCCAAGAGTCAGCAGATGTTTATGTTGAATGATGAGTACTGTTAACATATTTACGCAATACAGGACACACATCTATTTGTATGTATGTGTGTATATATGTATGTGTGTATATGTATGTACCTGTCGATATTTTTGAATGCTTCAAAACATCAATATTAATAAACGGAATACAGTCATCGTTTATCCATCGTTTGCATTGCCTTAAAAAAACAACAAATAGGCCAACATAAAAAAGCAGGCGAACAAATTTTGACGTTTAATGTCGGGGAGGGTCATTCTACGCTGGCTTTATCCCCAGGAACACGAGAGACTATTTCAGACTCGTTGTATTATTATATCTGCAAAGTTTGCTATGCAGTTGGTTATCCGTTTAGTTATTCATTCCGTGAAATAAACTTCGTCTTCTGTCGGCTTCAGAACTATAAGCGCATAAGAACGCTCGCCAATTTTCCCACTATTATTTCCTTTTCCCAGCCACTCGGAGCGAAGAAGCCATTAGTAGGGGACTTAGTGGCGTAATTAAAGGGGCGCTAGTCTGCTGTCAGCATGACAGCTAAATGAAGAAGACACTGGAGTCATCTTTCCTGTTTCTTCCACTGTCTCCGTTTCTTGTCACGTGTCACAAGAAGGAATGACCAATCAAGTTCCACTCGTAAGAAAACGGCAAACAAATCTGCTCAGCCTAATTGAGCTATGAAAGCAGCACGCCATATTGTGGCAGTCATTTACCGCCATCGGGCGCGCGCTCACGACTTTTGCCGGAAACGCCCGAAGCGACCGGAGAGGGGGATTTGGCGATTGTTCAGCTATTCCCATTTGACACCCACGGACAATGATCCAATTATGGTAGGGCGGGGTAAGGGACAATACCGCAGGAAGAGTTATGGCCCCTCCACAAGCTGGAGAAGCCAAGCGCCTCCCGTAAGAAAACGAGAGCCTCTGCAGCCGACAGCCAAGGGGCGTGGCTACGTGAGAGCGCAGTGCCTGTGGGATTTTATGACGTCAGAATTTTGACACAAGCAACCATTTGTCGTCTGAGACACTTTTGTGTGTTCTGTACGCTTCGCGAAGTTGAACGAAGCTGACATATACAAGCATCTCATGGTGACAAAAGCAGGTGGGAAAAACAGAATGAAAATGAAGAAACAAACAAATAACCATATTTTTTTAATGACTTACATCACAGAAGAAGGAAGAACAGGAAACAGTGTAAAAGCTACATAAAGAATACAGTTTTTGCAAGAGTAGCGAAAAATCCAAACTGTTGTCAGACCGGACGGCAACTGGGTATGACTGGCATTATCTTTGTTTAAGAAGCGACGCGTTAATTGTTTTATCGACTTTGAGGCTGAGACACCCCTTTGACAGCTGACACTGACTCCTGGGAGTTAAAGCTGGCAAAGAGCAGTAAAGGCTACGTCATCTTGCCCCACAGTTATTTTCCTCTGTGTCTAAGCTCCCAGCCTGTTGGTAAACTGGCTGCCTCAAGCTGCTTCAAACGCATCAGCTGTAACTGGACTACAAACGGGATGCATTGATAGACTGATGATTCGTAATGTCTGCCCGAACAGTGACATTTTTATTGTGCTTTTCAGACTCTGTTCGTCGGAGAGAAGTGAACCAGGCTTCTACTGACGGTTTTGTCACAAACCTATCGGGAAACAACCGGAATCATCAGAATCTCGTCAAGAAGTGCAATCGAAGATCTGCAGACAACCACAGCGATGTAAATAACAGTTACTGAAGTACACGATGAAAATATTCTTTCTTTCTTTCTTTCTTTCTTTCTTTCTTTCTTTCTTTCTTTCTTTCTTTCTTTCTTTCTTTCTTTCTTTCTTATTAATCGTAAAATCTCTAAAATTACTGAGACCAATTTTCGAAAGGGAGGTAGGCCTATCTGAACATAAGTGTAGGACACAAAAAGAAAGCGGGAAATGGACAGGCCATCGGCAGACCTACAAAAGGTAACAGGTTTCTGAACAAAGGAAAATAAATTAGATTACAACTATTATCCAGTTCAGACGAAACTTCAGGGAAACACTCCGACAAAGGCCCCATCTCCTATGTCACCCGAGACCAATTTATGCTGTACGTGTCAGCCATGACCGATTTCTATATTTTGTTGCAGATAGGTTTTCTCTCGCTGGTTTAATTTTGTTCCCTTCTTTTCGGTAGCGTCTCTGTAATAATGGAAATAAATAATATGTACCTAGCTTCGATCCAGAGGCCTTTTAAAAGTCGAAAACACCGCAGCAGGAGTTCTTTTGTCTTCTGGTAAGCCTGCACGCGATTCGCTGTCCGTATCGACGTGCGGGCGCGCGCAAATCAGCCCCCTTGGCTGCGCGCGTGCAGGCGTAATGCGCAGTTTGTGGTAAAAATTGCTACCCAGCTGCATCGACCGCTCGCTGTCATCACGCGCGACCCATGTTTTGTAAATAAGACAGCCGCTCAATAAACAATAAACAAACGCCCCCTGTTTTCTCGGTCCCTTCCTCCGCCAACAGTTTGG
>SMGT01008379.1:286418-318062 GCA_004794575.1 Lanistes nyassanus | reverse complement strand
GTGGTGGTGGTGGTGGTGGTGGCAGACTGCTATGTGGGTCTGTGGTAGTGTCTTGGTGACGTCATATTAGCGAACGCAGAATGCTGGGGTTTCTGCCATGCTTCAGACAGATGGGCTCAGTGAAAAAAAAAAAGGTTATTTTCGGACTGATTCATCAACATTGTCGTCGTCACCATATACACAGGGATCTGCATACTGACAAAAGGGATCATCTGTGACTGATTTTGGTCTGTTACTTGAGTCGGTAGAACCTAGTGACGGAAAATCTAAATACGTACACAGGAAATGCACAGCTTTTACTATTTGGTGCCCAACCCCTTTTAAAGGGGTTTAAAGGGGGCAGGGGAGAGAATTTACTTCAAGCCAGCAACTAAAGCTAATGGCTACATCACAGTAACACGATGGCCAGCCATCTACAAAGGAAATGCGTATCCGAAACCTCGCCCCCAAGTTTCGTTGTCTTGGCCACAAAAGCTAAATGCTGTGCGCGTGACTAACTGATCTAAGCCCCATCTACCTGGTATTTGAGGTATATATATATATAAACTCCTTGAAACAGTACTGACGTTGTCTTTAACTGATTCCTAGTCGCATGTAGTTCTTTATAATTATTTACCACCTTCAGTTACCACTGTCCTACCACCATCTCCACTGGGGTCGGTCGCCTCGATCCCTCCCTCCCTCCCAATAATACACCCCTCCTTTCCCCGTCCCCATCCTCCAATCCCTCCATGCCTCCATTTCTTCCTCATATATTGTTTTCAAATGTTTTTCTTTCCACAAATCTTCTCTTTATTCCGTCACGCCTGAGCTGCTCGGGTTATTTCCTCGCTTTGTCTCATGCAAGAAATTACTGCCACAACACTTGCACAGTGTCCCCCCTCTCCTCTCACCTGCCTCCCCCAGTCCAACCCCAACTGCTTTTATTTATTTTATTTTTATTTTTTCAGATTGTTTCATCCTCGGGAAGCCATGCACATTGACGAGTCGCGTCTCGCGCATGGTCGACTTCAACCGGCACGTGTTTGTTGGAGGGCGGGGACAGGGGCCCGCATGTCAACACACACGTAAGAAGCTCCGGCAGGTGAGGTGAGCAGTAAATTAGCTGCGACGTGCTTGGCCAACTGTTCGGGTAATTCGGGAGGGACAGACAGATCGACCATCGCACAGAAAGACAAGCTGGCGGAAAGACAGACGTGCTGAAAGAGGGGACAGAGTGAGGCCCAGACAGACAGGCGAACAAAAAGGCTAGAAGACAAAGAGACAGACTGACGGGCAGGCAACTATAGCTAGCCAGGCAAACAGACACACCGACTAGTGGACAAAGAGACGGGCAACTATTGCTAGACAGGCAAACAAACGTACAGAGTAGTGGACAAAGAGACGGGCAACTTTTGCTAGTCAGGCAAACAAACATACAGACTAGTGGACAAAGAGACGGGCCGACGAGCTGCCAGGCAGAGAGGAAGGCAGTCAAACAGAAAGGTATCCACACAGGCAACCAGGCACACAGACAGCCAGGTACACGGGTAGATAGTTAATCAGGCAGACACACAGGCAGAGGACAGTTAGAGATACGGACTAACGGATATTTATTAGCGGGCCTTCGGGTAAAATAATAAAACAAGTGACTGCAGCTTGGAGTAAGAGATATGAGACAACGGGGGAAATGAGGCAAGCTAGCTGCTGTATCTGGTGTGTGCCCCCTCCCCCACTTTTTGTCCCCGCTGACCATGGTCGGCTGGCTGCCCTCACTGGTCATGAAACAATCCCAGGTCAACATGCACTTGTCACGTGTCAGTGTAGGTTTAAAGGGGATAAGCTGGGTGAGTTCTACGGCTCTTTGCCACAGCGAACATGGCCGACAACGTTCTGTTACGCACAGAGAAAACGCAGATAACATTTCTTGTCAATGTAGCATCCCGGGAAAAGAAACTAGAGTTACGACAAGAGTGTGTGCTTACAGCATCAAAATCACATTCTAAGTGATTGCACATTATCTGACAAGTGCTAACTTACTGTTCAAGGGCTGATGACTCAATGATGAGGAGGAAAAAAAGGAAAACCTCCTAACTTGTCGGTCGATACACACGACACGATCTGGCGCCAGCGATCGTTGGCCTACTAACCCTGTAATTTATTTTCTTTTTTAAAACACGCAGAATTACGCGCATAAAAGCGTCTTTCAGCCCACAGTTTCCACAAGCCCCGAGCCCATAATGGTGTGTGAAAGTAGGGTTAGCTCTGAAATTAAGGGCAGAATCTTGGGTATCAGTTTTATTTCTTGTCGTTCATGATGCGCACTCACCCAGTTCCACGTACATTTCCGACCCCCTTTTTCTCTTTCCCTTGATGTGCCGAAGCAGATTTCTGCCCAGTCATCTTAAGTTTGGGAAGAACCAAGAATTGTACGGGGCGTTCGTATCTCTTCATCGTACTTAATGGTTCACGTAAAATGCACATGAAGAACGACTCTTAGGATCACTTTTATGAACGGAAGGGCATATACGAACAATCACGAAGCCTAGGGCTGGACTGCATGAACAGTCGTATCTGCCCCTTGGATCATAAAGCCGTCGTAAGGCTCACCCCTCGTGCATCTTTAGTGCACTTTTACCTGCGGATAGGCCATAAGAACGCCCATGCAGCCTGACCCAGGTCTAAACTGCATTGGTTCTATTCCATTCATAAAAGAAATGGTGAGCCCCGCTCACTCTGTGTATTTTACGTGTGAAAAAGACCAAACCCTCATGCAGCCCGACCTTGGTCCCTACCGAAGCATGACGACAGATGGGCTGTGCTTCATGATCGTTATCTCCTATTCCAGTCATAAAGAGGGTCAACCCGTGTACTCTACATAAGACACCAATGCCCAGCAATCGAGTACTGGGAGCGGAAATTACCACTTTCGCTTATCCCAGCGTAAGCCGCAGGCGGCAGTTTGTCGGAAGCTGAGGCACTACAACGGTTAAAACACAGCAGAAAGAATTCTTTAGCGAACTTTCGCTTCCGCGCGGCATCCTTCGTAGCGCCTCAGCTTCCAGCAGGCTTTAATTAAGCTGTGTTACGGTGCGTGGGGATGGGCGGGGTTGATTAAGAGATGCGATTTTCTTTTCTTACAAAAGAGTCCATAAATTTTGGAGACTGAAGGAGTTCAACATGCACACTTCCTACGTAAGGCAAGGCAGCCCAGTAGCCCACCCTAGTGCCCCCATCACAGTGCAGCATCACTCAACCCTCGAGATCTTCAAGAACTATCTAAACAGGGGACGTCACCGTGCGAGCAACGGGAACAGCAATACATTGGTTGGTTGACTAACAGCGCCAGCCTGATTAGGTGAATTGATTAAATTGATTAATTAGGAGTACTTGCAGAGTCTTGGCTATATAAACTCTTTAGCACGAGCCACTAAATGAAGGTTATAACGTTGTCCCAGATGACCTCCCTGACCTTTCTTTTAGTTCTGGAAGTTTCTGTTGTGACCCTATTGCATGAAAATGTTCAACTTATCTTGGAACGCCAGCAGGCTTTTACTCTAGAACATCGGCACTTGCAGCATCTAAGGGTGGCTGCACGTCATGGCTTAAACATTTGAAGAACCCCCTTCTTTTCTTCTTTAATCCGTTTGCTCCACCGGGGAACATAGGGCCTCAACGACACTCCTCCAGCGGCTTCGGTTCACGGCGGTCTTCTTCAGCTGAGCCCATGTCCATCTCGCTGCCTTCATTTCAACCTCCGTGCACCTCCTCCATGTCTGTCTTGGCCGGCCAACTTTTCTTTTCCCTTGTGGGTTCCAGAACCCCCTGGAAGAACCCCCTGGTGCCCACAATTTTAATAATATTCTCTTGTTTGCGGCACCAAATAATAGGTAATTTTGAAAAATAAACTATGTTTAAACCATCCTTATGGGAAACAAAAGTTCCTATTTATACAAATTTTGTCCTTGTGGCTGTATAGTGTTTGCATGCCTGCTTGCCTCTGTACGTACGTGTGTGCGGGCGTGACAGTTCGTGTGCCCGAGTGAAACTGACAAATCGATGGAAGAAGAGAGGAAGAGAAGGAGGGAAGGAACGAGAGAGAGACAAAGACAGTATATTCGATAAAGGATGTGTGTCTGTGCGTTTGTCTGTCTGTAATTTTGTTTTGCCAGCATTCATCACTCAGCAGAACTCTTTGTCTGAGCCTTTATCTGGACTCCCGTTGGTCTGTCTGTCCGCACAGTTAGTCTTCCTCCTTCCCTGTCCTTCCCTTCCTCCTCCCCTTCCTAACCCCACCCTCTCACCCACCCGCTTGTTGTCATAACCACTTCACGGACTCTCTCGCGTTTATCGGATGTCCACAAACAAGTCCTCCTTGATTTCTCGCTGCCCTCGAGAGCCGGCAACCATGTTATTAGCCACACAGCGTGTCAGGCCCAATTACACCTCTTCGCCTGCAAACCACCTCCTGATAACGGGGCTAGGGTTTCTCAGGTGTAGAGTTGTTGGAAACAAAGGTGACACTACGTATTGATCGCTGACGCCGCAGAAGTTCGATGCCACTTTCCGACAAACAGTGATTTGGGGCCAGGTCACCAGGTGCGACCAGCGACTGTACACGACTTAGGTGGCGCTGTCCGGTCGTCGCCATTTTCCTTTTTCTGGGTGAAGTTCACCCGAGTGCTGTCGATGACCGCACAATTGCGTTGACAAAGGAAAGAGGGGTTTGGGGAGCTTGTGGCACGAGTTACTGAGGACACGAGCGCGAGTAGACAGGACAGGAAGTGACGTCAGACCGCACAACAGTACGGTCGGGCTGCATGATCGTTCCTATCTCTTGTTCATACGTAAAGGTACATGTAAATCTACAGGGCGAACTAGTCTTAAGACCGGAAGTGCAAATACGAAAGCTCATGCGACCCAACCAGTGGCAAAGGAACAAGGAGGTAAGAATGAGGCTGTGTGTTCATGCATGATAGCGGTGGCTGGGGGGGGGGGGGAGAACTGGTGGTTTTAAAAAAAACGTGCGAAAGCGTCTGTACGGACAATCGGTGGGACAAGTGAGGGAAGCGCAAAGATGTTGGGTGAACTTTGCGTTCGCCGTTTGCTGGAGAAAGGAAGGTGTGTATTGTTTGGGTTGGTTGATTTGCTTAATTGATTGTCGCTGCTCTTGTGTTTGGCCTGGGAGACGCTCTGATCACTGAGCACTTAAAGGTCTGATCAACACTACTGCCTAGATTTAAAAAAAAAGCACAAGAAAAACAGGAAAGACAAAAGAACAAGGATGAAAGAAGCACCTGTCATTTCGGTGAGTGTGTACGACCCAAGAAGGTGATCCCTTTTTAATCCACGTTACCGCTATCACATTTATAATTGTCCGCCCCTTAAAAAGCACGGAGAACTCTGACATGGACAGTACTAAACCCTGATCTTAATTGGACGATCGTCGAGAGACAAACTTTGGCGGCCTTAAGCTTAGTCCTGCGTTCCCTAACGTGTGCACCGGCCTTCCGTACGACAGTTTATTGTGTGCTACAATAGCCAGCGAAGTGGTGAATTACAGTTTCCAGAAACAAAATCCTGACCTTTATGGTTTTAAAAACCCCAAGATGATTACATGCTGTCATGATTACGTCCGGATTTTTAATTTTTATCAATAAATCTAGGGCTAGAGAGCTTTCTTGTGTCAGTCAATCGAGTGCAAAGTTGTCGCTCGAAAGATCGTCCAGTTAATATCCGCATTATATTAACTCTTCACACTGAAATCAAAGATCTTAGTGTCCTATCATCAGACACCCGTCGTCGCAGGGCTCAAAATATGACACACGAAACGTCAAAGACAAAGTTTATATCGTGTTTTGGGTCGTGTCGCAGTTAGCCGAAACTGCGACACCTCTAGGTAAAAGAGTGCTTCATCCTAGCAGTAACTTCACATTTCGGGGTAGTACATACATGTAGTCCATGCGGAAACAAGAAAGGTCAGTAACACTGTCATTGCCGTTGTCACTGTCCCCTTAACCACCAATTTCCCCCTCCTCCACCGCTACCCTTCCCTCCGTCTCCCCTTACGGGACGCAGCAAATACTAGCATCGAGTCCAGAATCCGTGTGCCAGTGGCCACGTGTAAGTGCAGCCAATTTTATGTCGATTTTCACATTACACTTCCGTAAGTGTTTTTCCTCTCACCGGATAACGGTCTGCATTGGCTTTCGATTATCGACTCTTGGCCGCAAACACTGATGCGAAAGCACACACTAGGGGGCATGGGGGAAGGGGTAGTTCTTCTGTAAACGTCAATGGTAAACTTCTGGTCTCTGGGAGGAGGGAGGGAGGCAAACCTGCTTTGCCAACTTAGAAGTTTGGGTGGACTGTACACAGTTTTTAAAAAGAAATGTCTTTCAAGGTGGCTGTTAAGGTTTTGTTTCTGTGACAATGGGTGTGCTGGAAAGTGGAATCTACGTTCGGTAGAATCAGGATCTGTCCCCTTTCGGCAGACGCACAAGACATTCGCGAGGTTTTTTCTTCATTTTTCGTTATGTTATACCCACGCCCTTGCACAATGTTGTTTCTTTAATATGAAAAAGCTGTCACACAAACTTTACAGACACGCAAGAAGGGAGACAAAAATATCTATGACAGACCGCCAAGCTGACTGATAGATCAAGGAATCCACGGATAGGCAAGCAGGCAGACGAACACACTGATGGATAGTAAATAGGGGTGGAACTGACAAGAGCAGTGGTGTGTCTGACGGGAGATGAAGATCAACTGGTAGAGGTGTGGAAGGGCGAACAGGAGACGCATAGCAGCGTGGCCTTTTCTGTGTTTTGTGAATTCCCATGACATGACGTCACTTCCTGCAGATCAGGTCTCTTTCTGCGCGTGCGTACGCGAGCATGTGAGATGATGTTCTTTTCTTTTGACTAATGTCTGCTTGTTTAACATTCATGACATCTCCTCTTCGTTTTCTTCTTCCTCCTGTCCTCCTCCTTCATACACACGAGGTCGGGGTGTCTGCTGCATGTAACTAAACATCTGGAAGGCTAAGTTCTGACATATCGACTGTTTCCTTATATTGGATGCTCTCTCGGTAAGAAATAGCTCAAGAATCGAGGTCAGCCATGAATCAGGTGGCGCCCTGACAGACGTCTGTGCATTGGCTGCACGAAGAGCGTTGTAACGTTTCGTTTCCCAACTGTCATCATCCCTCTTTCGCTTTCCTTCCTGCCCGCCCCCTCCCCCACCTCATTTCTCTCGCTTCTCACTTTCACACAGGATTCGCACTTTCACACCCTGAACGCAGTATAATAACTCAGACTACAACAACCCCAAACGCATGTGCTGCGCATTCGAGTATGCGCACAGAAGCAAACGCGCGCGCACGTACGCCCAGACACAAGCACAATGAAACGACTGCTTTCAGTCTGTGGTAAGTGAAAAATAGTTTAAAGTTCACTCTGCAAGTGGTTCGCCATAATAGAGGCAAGAGAGAGAGACTCTCTGTCATTATTACAGCCTAGGTTGAATGCACGGATGACAGACATATACACTATACACAATATTTGTCACTCCGAAACTTTAAAATAAACAAGAGTGGAGACGGAAAGACAAATTAAATAAACATGACCTTCTCAAAATCCCAGGCAGTTATATATGATGAAGAACCGGCGTCTTGTAACCGGTCATAATGGGCGGAAAGGGACGATACAGACGGACAGGAAAACAGATGGTCACGTAGGGAAGCCGACGACAGAGGGAGGTTATTTATGTAGGATTCATCTTCAAGGACGTGCCATTTTCTGAACTTACAGATGTTAAACAGACATCGAGACAAATAGAAAGAGAAAATAAAATTGCACAGCAAAAAGTCCATCATCTGCGAAATGCAATTATCTCAAAACAGGCACAGTAATTTTTAAAAGCTTATAGCTACTCGGCCATCCCTGTCCTTACTTTTCCAACGCCCCCAGCACGTCTCCGCGGCTCTGCTAACGTTAAACAACTCCCGTCTAAAAGAACAATTGTTTAGGCATCAGATATGGTAAGCACCAGAATTTGGCCCCATAAATTCATCTTCTCTGAGTTTGACTGAAGCAAAAACAGCTGAGGGATGCCATCTGATATTTCGGGCAAAATAACAGGAAACAGTTATAGCCAGAATAATAATGATTTCGTCTTTAATTCACGTTGACTTGGTTCGACTGCAGAAATTGCAAGACAGCGATTCACAGCATGTTCTTGGATAAAACAGCAGAAAAACATTTTTAAGTTCTCATAGTGGAAACTGCAGACGCAGTTCTGGATTTTACAGCCGCCCGTGGAAGGGTGGCGGTTGTGGGAGAGAGTTGTACGCTGCTGTTTTCTAAAATAAAGAGCAGAACGCGAAACCAAATTGTTCCACGCACACGTTTCAGTTACAGCCACTGCACCGGCAATTAATTCTGTAGCAGAATCCTTTGCCCTTTTCTCAGGGACAGCAAACCGAGAGAACGTCTGGGACTACAGGTCGTGCGCAGCCTCCCGGAGTCGTCTGACCTGTTCCTATCCTATCCTATCAATCCTGTCCTATCCTGCCAGTCGACGTGGGAAAAGATCAGCTTTCTGCTGATCATTCTCCTTCTGACTCAGCTGAAAACCGAAATGTGGGAGAAAGGCACACACATATAGAAGACAAAGCGAACACAACATTGTTCCGAAACACAGAAAAACCAGTTTAAGTCAAGCAAAAAAAAAAAAGCAAAATTAAAAAACTGAAACCACGCATTTGGTCTGAATCTTCCAGAAATCTTGGTAACTGCAGTCCGTATTTTTTTTTTCGGTTTATTTATTTTCTTGCTCAGTTTGTGTTGCCTGTGCACTGAGCTCACGTCACGGCTAAACGGTTTCAGGTTTCATCAGAAGGAGACATGCCACTGGTTAGATTCAACTCAAGCCATCGTAAAACGTTGCGCGGTGCCCGTGTTACACAACGCTGGTACTGCTTTTGTTCATGCTTCTGCGCCAGCCTTCATTGTATCGTCGGAAATTTCGTCTCCCCGCCCCCCAGTTAGCAGACCGCGCGGTATTCGCGTGTGACATAAATCCATTTGCACGAAAACTTCAGTATTTCTGGAACTCCCCGGCATTTCCAGCAGTCGAACGAGGTGTCTGTCAGCAGGGGGAGACAACCAGCAGCGTAGAAAGAATTATGCTGTTCGGTAGAGCGCTGGGCAATGGATGCTGGTCTCGTTAAACGACATGAATCTGGTTTACCCGTGGAAGCTGCCTGAATGAGAGCTGAACCAAAGAACACGACATACTTCGGATCAACGCCCTTTCTATTTACCTCCCTTGGAATCTAAGGCATTTGAGTCCCTGTCTGTCGTCTGCAGGCTGACTGAAGCGCTTTCGTTCCTGTAATAAAGATCTTTCGTTCCTGTAATATTAGTTCCTAAACAGTGCCAAAGCAGTTTAGTTCCTGTGGTAAACAAGATGAAGGGGGTTTGGTTCATATAATATTCAGATGTCATGGAGTTCCTGTTATTTTCCGAAGCGCTGTAATTCTTGGAATATTCTGAAGTTCTGTAGTTCCTGTATATATTCTCAAGTGCTGCAATTTTTATAACATTACCAAGCCCTGAAGCTCCTGTAGTATTCTCAGTTGCTGTAGCGCTTGTAATACTCTGAAACTGCAATTTCTGTAACTTTATGAAGCACTTTCGTTCCGGGGATATTCCGAAGCGTTGTAGCTCCTGCAACATTTTCGAGGACTTTTGTTCTTGTAATATTCTGAAGATGTGTAGCTTCCGGTGCCACAGGAGCTCACGGTGTTCTGGGCGCCGCAAGAGGCTGCGGGAACACCTTGTCCTTTCAAATCTTTGGTCTTCGTGAATGTACGTCTCGCGTGTCACTCAATCACAAGCACTCGCACAGTCAGCACAGCATAGTGCAGCTGTCGCAGTTCAGGTTCTTTTAAAATGGCATTTGTGTCCTCGTTCTCGCGATACCCGCTGTGTAAGGTTTCCAACTCTCGTTTCCAACTCTCGTCTCCAGCTATTTACTTCCTTCGTTCGCGAGGTCACGCTTGAGATTGAATATTTGCGGTCTGGACAATACCGTGTCGTTTCATGCCTTGCTATAAGAGAATGAAATGTAAGACCCGTCAGGCTACTGAACTCAGACCAACTTTATCAGGCTACTAAAGAGCGGAGGCCCCCTGTAATCTGTCAGCGTACTGGAGGTGGCAGAATTGTTGCAGGATGCCTTTCTCGATATTCTGGGAGGAAAACAGTGTAGACGGCTGTCTCATTCTACCAAAGATAAGACGTATAGATGGACTTTATCAAAGCTAACACACGCAAAAGCTTACAATTGTTTTTGTCAGTCAGTAGATGGTAATAAAATAAGACTTTCTTTGCCTGCCTGCTAGAAGTAGAAAGAAATTTCGACTGTATTTTAAAATTTTCTAAAGGAGTCGTACTTACTCCTCATGCACAAATATTGATTTTAAGATAAACATAGACTGTGTTCATTGCTCTGCTGGGGTTTAGAGATGTCGACCTTCACTGCTTTGACATTTTCGTAGCTTCTCGTGCAATAAAAGTCAAAGCGGAAGTTTCCCAGTTTGTTTACCCTAGAATGTGCTTCCTTTTTCATTCATTCATTCATTCATTCATTCATTCATTCATTCATTCATTCATTCATTCATTCATTCATTCATTCATTCATTCATTCATTCATTCATTCATTTGTTTCTTACTTTCTGTCTTTCAGCCCTCTCCCTTTTCCTTCTGCTGGAGAGCTTAATTTTAAGTCTGGGTTTGATTGTTATAATTAAAATTTCTTTCGTTATGTTTTTCTTTTCCAGTGTTTTGCTTTGGTTCTATTTTCATTTGTTTTCTTTTGTTGCTGTACATTAATAATATCTGGAAGCCATTAGACTTACTGTGACAAGAAAAACAAAATCCGGGAAACAGAATTTCACTTGCACGTTTCTCTTCCCAGCCACACGCGCGCGATCCCATGGACACACAGACACACTATATTCCTACAGCTACTGCAAGAGTAACTTCGGTACTACATTTGTGAGTTGCCATGAAAATCTCGACTGCTGCGTAGGCCAATCTGCACAGTCAAGTTATACAAACGTTAAAACCAATCTTTTTTGTTTTGTTCTGTTCTGTTTTTTAATTGTACTTTTTCCTGTTTTGTTTTGTTTTGTTTTGTTTTGTTTTGTTTTGTTTTGTTTTGTTTTGTTTTGTTTTGTTTTGTTTTAAAGGCGCTCTAACCAGCACCCACAATGCCAGCTGACAGAAAATCACAGCTTACTAAACTTCTGGGAACTCCGGCAGGCAGCAGCTGCACAGACCAGCACACGTTAGTCGCCTAACTGCTTGGTGTTTAGATCTCAGCAGGATATCCAGATGGCTGCCCCAGGCAGATTGTTCGACTGATCGAAGTACAAATATTTAGAGGACTGTTAGCTGCGCAGTGGGTGGAAGGAGATGCTACTGTTACATAATTTTACGTATAAATTACACTCCATGATGTGTCTAGCATAGTAAAGTCCCTCTATATGTACAGACCGTCTCGGTGGTCTAGTGGTTAGGGCGTCCGCTTCCGAGGCGGGAGGTCGGTGGTTCGCATCCCGGCCGAGTCATACCTGGCACTACAGGGAACAGGACTGGTTGGCCCGGTGTCAGTATAAAGTGACTGGGTGGGACTGAGGCCCGTGTTGCGCCAGCAGTCCCACGTGTGGCAGCACGTAAACTTTGTCTAAGCAACACCGTCCTGATATGCACATAGTTTGCGGCTGGACGTTAAGCAACAAATACCACCCCTCCCTCTATATGTACAGAATAATATTCAGATCTACTTGACATTCATTCATTCATTCATTCACTCACTCACTCACTCAGTCAGTCAGTCAGTCAGTCAGTCAGTCAGTCAGTCACTCACTCACTCACTCACTCACTCACTCACTCACTCACTCACTCACTCACTCACTCACTCACTCACTCACTCACTCACTCAATTCTTTGTTTCTACACAGCACAGCAAGGAGCAAGGCCTCTCCTGTGTGATCTGCAGTTATTTAAAAAGACGCACTGTGGTTACAACTGCTGCTGTTGGCGATGACCATAAAAATGTTTCCACCTACTGGCTTACTGATTACAACGTCGTAAGGACACGACATGACAACCGTTGCCTTAAGATCGATAAATTGAAGAACCATGCCAACGTCTGAGCAAAAGATCTGTGTGAAGTTAGAGACTGACGACCAAAAGGGGAGGGTGTGGGGTGGGATGGGGGTGAAAGGATTAGGAGTGAACAAGGTTAGACTTGACAAGGCCCCACCCCTCATCTTTTCCCCGACTCCTTTCCCAGCCTCCTGTCTGCTCCACAAGCAGTCTGCGGAGAGCTCTTGTAAATTCCTCAGGTGCGACTCCAAGAAAATATCCTGAAGGACTTCAGTGAACGGCGCGGACCGATTCCTACGGAGTACGCGCTAGGAGGCTGCGACAACCAGGAGCCGTGAAAAACTGCCGCTCGTAGCTCTGCCTATAGGGCTGACAGTCACGACGCGCGCGCGTCACGGCGCCTGGGGCAACATAACGTACAATCTCTTCGGACGGACGGGTAGATGGATGGGCAGATTGTGGGAATACTAAACAATTCTTTTTCAGTTAATGAGTAAAGAAATGATTTCCGCTTCAGTTGCTTGCAGTTGTTACTTAAGGTATGGGATTAGCACAACAGTGTGCAACAATATCCATCCACCCACGCAACCATGCAGGCACGCACGTGCTCATGAAGGGAGAGTGGGGGGGGGGTGAGAAGAGAGGGAGGAAGGGAGGGTGAAGTGCGTGGAGGGAAGGGGAAGTGCAGGGAGGTAGACGACTTGTTTACCGCTACAGTACCACACCCTTCTGGGATTTCGACGCGGTGTGTCTACACCTGAGCAATAGACGCACGTTTGAATTGTCAGGAGCTGTCGGATAGAAAGCCAATAAGTGACTTATGAAACCGCCGTAGATCAGCAAGCGTTCAAGTGTACACAAATAGTGTGCTTTGTACGTTTTTAATAGACAAGGAAGCCTTTAAGCTATGGAGACAAAGATAACCGCATGTATAAGCGGAAGAGTACACTGTGCTGTCTTATATTCGCATGACAATCACATGAAAACCAACTTACTAGCTTAGATTGTCAATTATTTGCTTACCAACATTGCAAAAAAGTAATCTCCTAGTTGTCTCCTCGGATTTACACGGTCACGTGTGCGTACGTGCGTGCGTGCGTGGGTGCGTGTGTGTGTGTGTGCTATGAAAAGCCATTCTTCTGATTCCCTCCTCTACTCCCACAAAAAAAAACGCACAAGATGATTAAAACATCTGAAATACTAAAATAATAGTGGCCTTTTTTGTTCAAAGACATTTTACTGATAAGTAGGCTTGATGGACCGCAGTCAATGTTTATTAATGCCATGGAAGGCAATGCGTTCAAAGATTAGTGGCCAGCCTATACCAGAAACCAAGAGGGGAAAGCTGTGAAAGATTTACGCACGATGAGGATCACGGAAGGCGACTTTCAGGTCACAAAAAAACTGGTCTTGTACCGTTTACATTGTATTGAGTCGAATGACAGCAAGCAAGCACACCTGGGAAAACCTCAAACGATAAGAGCGGCCAAGAAACAGTCTAAACGTCTGCAGCAAAATTAATTCGAGAGATTACCAAGACTTCCAGCTTCTTCCCAGCGAGCATACAGTGAAGATGTGCGCGCATGTCTGTACCACGCTGCCCGCAGCAAACAATCGCTAACCATCACTCGTCAGATGAAGAGGTCGTTTCCGTGACCTCCTGATACTTTGTGTAAATGATGGGGTAGTCGCGACAAAAGCGACCGCCCGTTAAAATGGACAGGCGCGCAATATACACGCCTAACAGGATGATTAAAGTGGCGAGATGAGTGATATGATTCAGTAGATAAGCAGTAGAAATAGGCAGATGGACGATAGGTCGGTCAGACAGACGATAAATCAGGTCGATAAGTGATATTAAAAAAAGGTTTTAGAAAGAAGTGGCGGGGATTTGTAGATCAGTGTCAGTCACGTGCAAAGTGGAAAAAAAAGAAACGAGTAGAAAGGCGTAGAAACAGGCAGAAGCTGATAAAAACGATTTGCAGGTTCAATGTGCGATAGAAAGTCCAAGCCTGTGACAGACACTGTGTTGTGATGTTTGGACTATCAAAAGGAGAGGCTCGCAGAATGTTCGAAATGTTGAACGGGAATATTCCGTTGCAGTTTCATCAATCCTCAGCAACAGTGAACGAACGTGGTTATAACTCCAGGAAGTGACTCATCCTTGTTGCAGATGCCTTGGTGTTTTGAGGGGCTCTCTGGACTATGATTTAGCTAATTTAGCTTTCCCTTTCAAGGGGACCGCCCTTGATGGTTTCCATAACTTTAAACACACGCCAGTGGAGTTCGCGCGCAGAACATAGCTTTGTGTTCTACAGTTGAGAACACGTTTCATTTGAATGGTTCAAATCGTTCAGTTACGTCTAGTCCGAATAGTTTCATTCAGAAATTCACGATACTATTTGTCAGGTCGCACATTTAATAAATTTCTAAAAGACTCAAAAAAAGTTTAACAGACCTTTTAAACATGCATTATACAGTGCTTGAATTTTTTTGATAGCTTAATGTGGTATGACTTTCTTAACGATACTGCAACTGGAACGGATTAAAAATCATGACATCACAAATATACTGGTTCATAATTACATATTTTTTACTAAATATAAACTCCAAGAGACTGTCAGTATTTGGTACTTCAACCCATACTGTCGCAAAAGTTAAGCACACATCTGAATTTCCCTCGCCATCAATACTGAGTCGTATAAATAAATTCTTTATGTGTCTTAGCTATAATTAAAAACTTTCAAGAATAATTGTCTATTTCCTTCGCCACACCCACATAGAAATTGTACACACATACCCATTAATCACAACTTGCAGGTCTACTTCTATTGACTATTTATCTGGTGGTAAGGATGCAGACCTTTTGTAAACCAAACCGACATTTATTGGCAGTACACTGTACAATACTTTAGAAAATATATAAACCGCCTAATAAAGTTCTCTAATTATGTATTACATTTCACTAACAACGCCAAGTGCAATCGTGTAAGACTTCAGAAAAAACTCTGGTTATCCTCTGGGAGTATATTAATGTCATCAGCATGCACGATCCGATTTAAAAGCTATGAGTACATTCAAGCTTCACAAAATGAGCCTCTCGAGGCTTGTCGCGCATTAATCGAACCTGAACCGAAAGCGCCATTACGAGGACTATAGTTTTTGTACAAATGCACATGCATGTACGCCAGCAAGTTGTGAATGTTGAGCTCTACTCGGGTATCTCGTGGGTAGCTTCATCATATTTCGAACAGGGTCATCTGCGTGATCAGCTAGCAATACATCGACCTTAATTAGACAAAGAGCTGCACACTACAACATGCGGAGCTATCCCCAATATATGATTGTACAGACAGTCAAAATATGTCAATAAAAAGGAAAATAGTTTACTTAAACACATGAAGGGTGTGTTCACTTGCGATAGGAAAACGGGTGAATATTCGACGTGAAACCTAGTATAAGCGCGATATAGAAACGAGTAGATTCGGGGTGTAGAAATATCTAGATATCTTAACTAGAAACTGGTAGATAAGGGGTAATGAAACACGCAGATGTACTATATAAAAACAAATACTATGCGTTTGGATAGGAAATTTTCTTTCATGTTTATAGGATATCCTTAGACTTCAGCAAAGTGGTAAATATTAGCGTATGTTATTTCTATTCATTTTTTCTGTTTTGCATGATAACTTTATAGTTTACTAATAAGCAGATATATTCAGGAATGAAGAATAAATCATTAGCTTTAGTTAAAAAGACAACCCCATTAAATTTTAATGTGTTGAGCCTGTGTAAAGGTTTGTGTTGTGTGCAAGCCGTGTGTCACAAGCTGGCTGGAATAGCTTAGTCTGTGCTTTATGCTGCGTCGTACAAAGTGAAACTGTGATGGCAGGTTACATGAAAAACAACGTAGAGAATAGGACCAGTAATCAACACAGTGGTGGGTTATGTGAGACTGGGCACAACGCGATGGGAACAGATCAAACCTGTAGACTACTATGGCAAAGATCACGACGATGATCTGATGATGAGGGGGAGGATTAAGAATAAGGACATAAGAAACAGTGTTTTCTTTACAATGCTCCACAGGCATCCCCCCTGCACCCTCAAAACAAAAAATGAAAGGGGAAAATGCAATGGAGAAAGTGAAATGCCTGAAAAAAATCTTAATGCGGTCTTATGATCGTGAGAAAGGGGGCTGCAGGGAGATGTACTGCGATGTTTATCCCCCCTCCCTGGTACTACACACATGCATATACACAAAAGTACACACTTGCTAACATGCAGAGAAGCGCTCATTAACCCAAAGAAAGAAAGAAAATGGATTTAGACAGGCACTCGCCAGCCCAACCATCAGCAACGGACAAGGAACAGAAAGATTACGACAAACACGAAGTGACACAGAAGGAAGCTTCAGACAGAGACAGAGAAAAACAGAGGCACGGACAGGTACAGAGATCAAGCGCAGGGTAACAGGTGGCGTTGGCTGACTGACCTGCCCGACTTGGTGATGACCATCTCAGACTCCAGCTTGTGGAAGCGCTGCCACAGATCCTTGGCCTCCAGTTCCACTAGCGGGTCGTCTTCCACATCAGGATCGCTCACATCGAGCCCACCCCGAACAAAGGGACGCGCTATTCCGGGTGGCTGGGCCAGAAAGTCCGCGGGTGCCAGACCCGAGCGACTCATGGCACCCTGGAGTTTGGGCAGCAGCGGCGAGGTCAGTCCTGGGGGCGGGAGGGGCAGGCCGGGCAGGTAGTGATGCGACGACAGCAGAGTCCCGACACCGTAGTCCGAGGGACGTGGGAACAGAAACGGAGTGAAGGCCATCGTGTCTTTTTCTCTTCTTGGGTCCGACCTGTCTGTGTCTCGGCCTCCCGTCTCTCAGAAATACATCTGTTCACACGCGTGTCTCAAACTCGTCTGACATCGGAGAGATTGCTGCCCCTTATATAAACGTCCTACCATGGTCGGCGCAAAGAAAACTTAGTCTCTTCAACTAAACGCAAAAACCAAACAACTCACGTAAACTGGGTCGACCGGTCAACTGTCCATACAAAAAAATCTTTTAAAAATTCAACAGTAATATTTTGTGGACACTGATTGCTGTTCTGTTCAGACCAGCTGATTAAAAATGTAAACTGGTCGGTAAACGAAAACGCAGTACTGGCCTTCTTCAGCTAATGGTTCACACGGTAGCCAGGTCCTTGTCAGACTGTCAAATCGAGCAGAGGTCAGATGAGGTGCCATGGAACAACCCCCTTAAACTGGCATCTTGTTATCGCTCATTTCTTCTTTAGCTTGAACCCCTCGACATCGTAGCCTTTAGTCTCAATGTCTTCTTTCGACTATCAATGTTTTTTTACAGTTACTTTTATTACCTATGAGAGTAATTTGTTTACAAACTGGCTCTAAATACCAGATCTTAGTAAACAGAAGCAGTTTCGCTATCGCGGTGATTTCCGAACTTCCCCAAGAAAGCACAGAGAAATCTGATACAGTCGTTGGACCCGAGGCTGGGAGGTGCGTGAAGATGCAGCGGGAGTCCACAGTTACCTCCCCCTTTTACCTGAGAGGGAGGATTTTTACGTGACCCAACTTGTCGCCAACAAGGACACCAGCAGGAGTCCGTGCAGCACCGCCTGGCCAAGTCGGTGTGGTCCTGCGGACGGCGATCAGCAGAAACTGGCGGTGCCAGCAAGTGACTCGGATTTCATGCAGCGACGCGTTGCGCTGTGGGTCTGTCGCGCCGCATACCACCTAGCTGCTACTTGCTGTTTTCACCTTGTCGTTCGTGCTTGTGCCGGAGAGATGCGAAGCCCGCGTGACGCATCCCACAGTGAGAACCCAGCGCGCGCCGAGCGCGAGAGAAAGAAGACAGCAGAACAGACACTCACTGAGTTCCTCGTACAACGCAGAGAAGATCGGCATGTCAGACAAGAGGGGGCGCAGGCTGCTCTGAACGCAACCGAGGAAAGGGGATGGGGGAGAGTAGGACGGTGCGGCGAGGCGCCTCCTCATTGGTCTTGAGCCCGCGCCCAGCGCGAGACGAGAGCGAGGGTGGGAGGAGTTTTTGTCTTGCGTGGGGCTTTTCGGGGCTTCACTTGACCGAGCGACGGGCAGACGAGGGCAAACAGTGAAAGCGACAAGATGCCGCTGCGGAGGTCGGGAGGGGTGGCGAGCGGGCCGGAGGAAGGGGCTCGCGGGTAATAATGGGAGGAAATTAACTGGACCGTCGTGGAAGAGCAGAGCGAGTGAAGGGCCGGATACCGTTTCTGTTAGCTCCGACAGCGTCGAGCACCGAACAGGATTTTTTCCAAAGATCTTCCCTTATAGTCCTAGCAAACCACAGTCTCTCTCCTCTTCTAGTGCAAAACATTGTTCAGTTCACAAATTTCAACAGAGAAACAAAAGATGGGGGGCTACTTCCTTTGTTCTCGCGGTAGTCGTACACAATGGCTGTACCCCATCCAGTTTGGGAGGACAGGTCATTATGTGCGACGCACGAGACGAGCAAACATCGCGGCCACTCGCCGCACTCGGCCACGCCCATTTTTTGCGCGTGCGGCCCTAGCAAGCTGTCATTGCTGGCGGGAAAGTAAATATCCCCCCACCACATCTCCGGCGCTTAGCCACGCCCACCTCGTTTTGGGGTTAGTCTTGAGAGCAGGAAGGTACGGACTCCCTGATCCACGGAGCGGCTGTGACCTGGTGATGCCTTTATCAGGCTATTGACTTGCTCAGACTCAATGATGTCTGGCAGTTCATTAGCCATCGCGATTCTTGAAACAGCGGCCCGATACACTGGAGGAGTATCTAAATTATCCTCCATTGCAAATGAACTTGGAATGTCAGCATGTACACGGTACAACACAAAAGAAAGTCAAACTTTTTAAGTAAAAGAAAGTAATGTAGATGTGAATTTTCAGCCAGTCTCACACGGTGAGACTTTCTGAAAGGAACAGTGGTCAAAAACTTGTTTCGCTGTCTGAAAGAAACATTTGCTCTACAGTAGACTGAACACAGCCACGCCTTATACCCCGCCCCACATCCCATAAAACAAATGCCATATTCTCATGAAAATTGTATAATTATCTCAAACTGGCTGTCATCAGATGATTTGATCCAATTTTGACAAACCAAATCCAATTTTTGTCGCAGGCCAGTAAGTAGTTCTTTACAACATGTTTTAATTCTGTTGCCAACTTGATGAGTCCCTGTAGGTCTTAGTATTGGTGCAGTCACTAGCAGGACTGCAGCCAGAGCACGCATTAGAGGACAAGGTACCAGTCCTATAAGTGTATCGAGGCCTTTACTGCACCCTACCGACCGCTGCGCATGCGGCTGGTACAGGGCTGCTGCTCATGTCCAGCTACGGCATCTTATGCTGGCTTCGCACGGTTCGACTAAAGGTTGAGAACTTTCCCCTCTCCCCTTTTCCGAACCTAGCTTCGAAGAGATTGGGTCTGTTTCCTAACTGGATGCCAAGATGGCCCGAGTTGGTTTTGCTATATATATTACCCCCACCCCCTCAATAAGAACAACATTAAGTGGAATGATAACAAGGATAAAGGCTGACAACAGTCTGGAAACAAAAGATTTTATATCCAGTTATGATCAAAGGATTTTCTTAAATTTTGTTAAGAGGTAAGCATTCCCTCTTTTAGTCTCTGGTGGGTGGGAGAGGAGGGCGAAAGAATCACAATAACTATAAATAGTACGTCGTGATAAATATGTGAGCAGAGATTCAAATTCATCTCTTCTCTTAAACGTCAGGAATTTTTGTTTTTGGTTACTTTGTTTACAAAAATTGACTCATAAAAGTCGTTGTAATGCTGAGCGTTTTGAGGACATGAATACGAGGCAGGAAGTTCACCAACAGCAAGTTTTGGACACTGCAGTCTGGTTTCTACAATCTCAAGTGGTTAGTGCCACACCTTCCCAACTTAACTAGAGATTCGTTTTGTTATTTCTCGTTTTCAATAAACTTCCGTCTTCTAGACACTGTGTGGTGACTAGGAAGTACTATTTTGTGAATTTTAATTTTTCTGCGTAGTTTTCAACTGTTAGGTTTTTTGTTTGGTTGGGGATTCTTTTAGATGCCGCTGTTATTATTGTTGTCATCTTTTCAGTCATCGCTTATGCTTGATGTGATGATGGGGTTGACGGAGGACGTTAATGCCTTTCGTTGCTCTTCAGTCTGAAACAAAGTTACTGGTTCACTGCAGACTTGTCTTCCACAGGCTCATATTATGGCTGCTCACACAAAGCTACGTTCTTCTGATCTTGAGCCACAATGAGGCAGCACTGAAAACGGAATCAAAGACACGGATCCAGGCGAAGACATCGAGAGGACGTAAATATTTTCCACTTGACCGTCACCTGAGCTGCTGACTGCCGTTGGAGACTACTTTCACCTCGCGTAATGTTCGGCTGTCAGACGGCACGGCCATGCTTCGGTGGCTGGGTAGGAAGGAATGAAAAAAAAATCACCCGAAAGACCACTGCAGGAGAATCTTCATGGGCTATCGGATAACAGCAGATGGAGCTTGAAAATGGCGAGATGACTGTGAAGAAAACACAATGCTTGGCTCTTTTCGCGAGTTTTTTCTTTCTTCTTTTTTCCTTCTTTCCAGCCACTACTTTTCTGATTGCCGCAATGAAATGGCGGGACTGGTGGGTTTTCCCTCCCCCCTCCGGCTGTTGGCATCGGTGGGGTGGAGGTTTATTGCTGGTCTGGTCGTGGCATGAGGAAAATTCTTCGCCAGAAGCGTGTTTCTTCTGCACAGCAACGGTAAAATCCCACTCTCTCACTCCTTGCAGGGTTACTTTAGTTTTTGGTAGCGTTATTACTCCAGTACTGAAGAACAAAAGGAAGACATTTTAGAGTTTGATCATAGCATTAGATCTATACACCAAAGTAACAGATTCCATTTTTAAAGTCTGTGTCCTATGGAAACAGTACTGCAGACCTTGCAACGCAAAATATATACTGTCCTTACAGATGCAGAATAATATATACACGCCACCCAGCGACGTGGCCTTTCCCTCGGGGTTTTACACTATTAATGCGTCCTTTCAGCCTTGTTTTTTTTAGGATCAGCTGCGGAGATCTCCAGTCACACCATAAAACGCCGTCTTCTCTCCAGCACTTTTCCCACTCCAAGGCGCTTGTCCGGCCACAAACCGGCCACATCGCGCACTCTTCCTTCCTAGTTTCAACACCCCGAAGTGACGCATCCGCCATCTTGCACCACGCCACGTGGGCCGAGTTCAAAGGGAAGCAACCTGGTATAACCGCTGTCTGTTGATTCTCTGGGTGCTGTGTTGCCTGTTTATTTCGCGCCTGCCAGGAGTTATGGCCCTTGCCTTGTGCAGTTTGATAACGCTAGATCAAAGACAGTGGAGCTAGTTGAGGGTTCGGGACGAAGATTTCGCAGGGCTTTCAAAGACGGGGTTTCTGGCCTTGTTCCCACCTCTGCTGCCTACAGATCTGTGGCCATAACAGGAGGGTGGGGACGTGCCACCCCAATGAATGCTTATTTTAGAAGGAAAGGGCGATAATTTCATAGGTGGCGCATGCGTAAGTGCACTGCTCAAATAAGTGTCCGGATTTTTTTGTGGGAAAGGGGGAATAGTTTTATGTAGGTGGCGCTAGAACTATACTGTTGCACACATAAGCTCTCTTTGTTCCAAAATGACAGTAGTTAAGCGAGTGAACTTAAGAAACAGTCCAAGGAAGATCTAGTCTACAAAACGTGCCTGTGTGATTGCCAAATGGTGCCCGACGCCCTTCAGAAAGCTGGGCTGGCCGCACCAGAAGTGTTTCTACAGCAAGATTTTACTGTTTTTTCGTTGATGTTTTTGACGACCTGTCTACTGTTTCAGTAGAGTAACGTAACCTTTCTTACCTCCTACCCAACCTCTCCTTTCTCCTATGTTTGGCTCAGAAAGTAGCTTCTACTCTGGACTGATAGCTTGCTTGTCCTTCACCATACAAAGACGTCTCCATAAAACCACAGGGTCGACTGGAGTTTTTGGACAAGACAGACCAATTTTTTCTCATCTGGGCTGTAGGCTTTCTCTTCACGACGGACTCAAGATCTTTCACAGCACGGTTCTTTTGCTTCGTGCCATAATATTATTAGAAATATACTTTGCGATTTTTCTCTCCTCGTTAGTCAGTCAAACAGCCAACCAGCCAGACAACCAACCAGCCAGACAACCAACCAGCCAGCCAACCAACCAACCAACCAACCAACCAACCAACCAACCAACCAACCAACCAACCAGTCAGTCAGTCAGTCAGTCAGTCAGTCAGTCAGTCAGTCAGTCAGTCAGTCTGCAAGAATAAAGGGAACCAAAAAAAACTTCATTTGCTCTGAGACAACACGTCCTACAGTGCAACACTTCGATTCTCATTGATATGCTTTCATACTGCCATTTTGTGGCATACAATAGTACACGCCTTGTCCAAGAACCCGTTTTCCTCTCACTTTCATAACATCAGCTGGAGTCTCGCTTGCACATTCTCAAGCTAAAGGGACTTGTTAATGCCGCCACAATGACGTCACACAATAGGCACCACGCCGTGACAAGCCTTTCGCGGGTAATGCACTTCCTGTTCTAAGCACTGCGATGAGAATCTGATATGCATCTGTTTTAATGCCATATGTGAAGCTAGGATAAGTAGCGCCTCTTTCTTTCTTTCTTTCTTTCTTTCTTTCTTTCTTTCTTTCTTTCTTTCTTTCTTTCTTTCTTTCTTTCTTTCTTCCTTTCTTTCTTTGTTTCCTTCATTCTTTCGTTCTCGCACTCTTTTCGCACAACGCCAATTGTGTATCCATTAGTTCCACGTCGCCCACAGGTGTTCTTCCTCCATTTTGCGTGCTTTGTCTGTCTGTCTGTCTGTCTGCTTGCCTGCCTGGCTGTCTGTCTGCTCTTTTTCACACACGCTGCGCCCGTGCGCGCGCGCACACACACACACACAAATGAATGAGCTCAAAAGCACGCGCAAAACTACAAACGCACGCGCGAACAGGCACGCAGGCACTAACATCTCTCACGTGAATGTTGCAATAAACAACCCAGCATGGCCAGACGGCGAGGTTCTGCCGCGAGTCGGGTGTCATTTCATCATCATTAGCCGGGGAAAATATACGGGTGTCTGTCTGCCCCGACTTGGGCCTTGCGTCGTCATAACACTGCAAGCGCTGAAATGCCGTTCTGGTAGCGAGGAAGCACGCCGTGGATTCAAGCGATTAAAAGTCCTGCTTGCTGTTTTGGCAGCTGCACGCATGACCTGCCTGTCAGGCAATTCAAGGATTAGTTTCTGCTTTCCATTTTCTCAAGTATACATTTTAAACAACAACAACAACAACAACAACAACAACAACAACAACAACAACAACAACTAAAAAAGGACAGAAGTCTTTCGAGGTTTTATCGTTTACTTGCGCTTCGGTTTTGCAGAAGTAAACGACATGTACATTGTTTTCTTTCCTTGATTTGATTCTTCTTGCATTCATTTGCTCTTTGGTTTTATCAGTTCGCTTCATCTTTATTTCGACAGTTCTTTCTTTGCTATTGTTTGCTTCCTGTTATACGTTAGCAGGACCTGTTCTTTACGTATTTTTACATGTTCATTTCATCCACATTTATTATAGTCCTCATGCCCTATTGCCAAGCACCACTGCAATGCTGTGCGCTTTGTGGTATCGACTATGAAATGTCTCATGCAAAGGTGATCGTGAGAGGCGGACACAGGTAATCAGAGTGGCCCATGGCCAGGTAAGACGCAAATTTTGCGGGAGGAAACGCAACAGATTTGGTGTCTTGCTGTCACTCCTCAAAAGCTCCAGAAGGACATATATATATATATAATGCTGGCCGGAAAATTACATTTCCCTTGTAAAAGACCTCACGAGAATTTGTGAGATTTTGCGAGAAACCACTCAAGCAGCGGTACAAACCGTTCTCACTGATGGTGTGGGGTCCAGAAAGGTGCCTTTTAGCAATATATGTACAAATGGTGGGGGGGGGGGAGAATCATCAGGGATTGGCGCTATGGACTGCCACAGAGATATATGCATCTTGCGTTGATAAACTGTTTATGTCCCAGCTAGCGGCACCAAGCCACGCGGAGCATAACTTATTTTCCATGTTCGTGTTGCCGAGACAAGGCTACTGCTTACGTGAATAATTTTTTTGCATCCATTTGAGTGCCACAGGGATAAATCTTAGATTTTCATGTGAGAGCCACGAAAAGTCGCAGAATATGAGTTACATCATTCTCTCTGAGTCCACCTAATTTCATTACCACTCTTTCCTTGCCATTTAAAACAAACTCCATAACTAAATACTCTATGAACATGTTCAGCTAACAGTTTGAACGCAGCCAGTTTATTGTATTCCATCCCCAAGTCACAACCTGACTGGCATATGGGAACAGGGAGAGGAAGTAGGCCCTACTTATCATAATTTCGTCCATTTCATTCAGTTATTTATTATATGCTGTGCTCGGGACCATGTGTTAAGCGACTACTATAATAATAATAATAATAATAGTGTAAGCTTCTATAGTGTCAAATTTCATTATTTCTGTCTTGCTTTTGTTCTGTCGTTCGTTCTTTCATTCGTTCGGTGGGGGTTTTTTCTTTCGTTCGTCCCCAGCTCTTTTTTTTTTTTTTCTTTTCACATCCTGATCGCCTTCCTTCCGTTTTACTGCCCCTGGTTGGCGCCTTAGGTAACGGGAAGGTTAAGTAGGTAAACTATTTAGCAGTTTAACGGCTGCCAGTCGTAACGAGAGCGATTACAGCCTGCCGTGTCGTCTGGTTATAGGGCCTGAAGTCGCGTCTGGGTGTCAGCCGTTAGCCGCGTCGCGGTAAGCGGCCTAACCGCCAGTTTGACCAAGCGGCTGTGAGCATGCGCAGAAAACAAGGGGGTGGGTGGTGGTGATGGTGACAGCAGTGATGACGGAGGAGGAGGAGAAGGAAGGAGGATGGACAGAAAATCGCGGGCGAGTTATATGGACGCGAGGAGCGCCAGCAACACTAGGTAATTCCTACTTAGAGACCCTGATATCACTCCCTAGCCTTCTTCGCGTTCCTTGCCCCCAAGCGACTCGCCTCCGGGAAGCGGATGTGCACGCGGCGACACGAGAATTATCGGAGGCAGTAGCTTGACTTCATTCTTACCCTAGGTAAGCTACCTGTGGGCGCTGGTCAGGTGAAGCTGGAGGGATGAGGGAGGTGGGTTTTATGTGGATGGGGGGGGGGGGGTAAGGGAGATTGTTCTCTGGCCCACGAGAAGCTGGAGTGACGGGACTGTTATGAGGGTGACAGGCGGTGACACAGTCGTCTTGGGAGCGAAGAACTGGCTGCTATGGGAGGGTAGGCTGGACAAGACACAGACATACGTTTACAGTGTTTGTAAGTCGCGGGTGGAGGTCTTGGGAACGAGGCATGAGGCGGGGAGGGGGAGTAAGCAATGAGGAGCCCACGGCTGGACAGGCCCAGAACAAGGACGATAATTGTTTTTGCAAGCTAGACGGTAAATCAACAAGCACGTGCCAAGCCCGCTACTGGCCCGGGCCCTGCTCTTGGCCTGCGGCTGAGAGATAATCGCTAGGCCAGCAACGTTACAACTTTAGCCTGTTGCCTATCGACAACCCGACAACAAGGCGGAGAGTGCATTTATCATCTAGATATCCTCCTCTGTCTTGGCTGCTGAATCATCTTTGCGACGACGATAACAAAGTCTTGTCATCACAGCTATGTGGCCAACATTGTCAAGTCATATCACATAGCGACTTCCTGTGCCACCACAGATGTTTTCAACAATGTCACATCATATCATAACTTCCTGTGTTGTCACAGCTATGTTTCCAGCAATGTCACGTCATATCACGACTCGCCAACAAACTTCTGTTTAAGCATCACACAGGCGGACCACTAGTACCAACACATGCCAACAGTTTTTTGACATCTTCCATCTTTGTAGTCACGTGCAGAGGAACACAGATTCATGAACCAAGTTTTTGACAACGACTGGTAGTGTGAAGTCTTGTGGAAACCTCGTTTTTCAACGACCTTTACACTTACTGGATGTTCGCAAGACACCTGTCTACTGCCAGAAATAAAAGTTTAGGGTAACCACGACTACATGAGATCGTGTGGGTTTTTAAAACCATAAAAGGCATGATGTTGTCTGAGGAACTAAAACTGTGCGTTCCGCTGGCGACTGTTGAACATAAACTGTGCGTACCAATGGCGGGCACACGCGTTATGGAACGCAGGACAGAGACTACCAAAGTTCGTCCATCGAAGGATTGTCTGACAAAGATCGGCTTAACGGCGCACGGCCTTCACACGACACTGCACCTACGTGACGTGCAATCGTCTGAAGTGGGCGTCTGCAGACCGACTCCCGCCACGTGATGTATGTTTCCGTCAGCTTCAGTTTGCTGCCGTCCACAAGGCGCCCGAGGCTAGCTGGCTAATTTTCTCTCAGTCTGGCTGGCACAACTCGTCCACTTCTCACACTAGTGGCCACCAGTCTTCGATCTCTGCATCAAAACAGCTTCATTCAGCAAGAAAACTCCCTTTGTTCTTTCGTTCGTTGTGTAGCTTGGGGCACGGACATGACTCACTATATGGTCCTCTCCTATTTGTTGCTCACTCAATGTCATTCCAGTCTTGCCTTTATTTAAATGCGTCCTTTTCTCCCCTACCCACTCCCCTACCACTCAACCTTTTGTTTTCAAACGTTTCACTGACGCAGAATGTTCATTTCAGCCAACAACAGATCTTTCTCAAATGCGGAGATTTTGTCATTTTCGGAGACGTTGTTTGCTTCTGGTCCTTTGAAAGTCTCGTAGAGCTAAGCGAGGAAGATCAGACTAAAAAGATTAGACACAAAACTAACAGCCGGTCAGAATACTTTTCTATATCACCTCCAAATGTTCATTAGTTTTCTAGTGGCTCACATGATGTCCACATAAATAAATTAACTTCATGGATATCGTGAGTTCGTGTGATGTTTCCTCATACATAAGTGGAAATAAGCCTCAAAAGTTTGAAGACTTTATCTTACTCCTTTCCTTCTCCTCGTTGGATCAAATTTTTGTATTTATTTTTGCTGTTGTCTGTCTGAAAACGAGGCCACTCACCGCAGTGAATCACCATGAGTGGCTGACCTGCCCCTGTTCTCATCATCTGACGCGCTCAACAATGCAGCGCGTGCATGGGTATGACATAACGTATAGTCAGTCATGTGTGGGGACAAAGCGCTTTCTGCCAAATTAAAAATGGCCATCGCTTCGAAAACAACAGATTTGCACAAAATGGCCAGGCGGATTGTGGACAGGACCAATAAGACTCCCCGGGGAGGGGGAAACGGGGAGGAATAGGATAAAATTTCGAGTTCAAAGGGACACAAATGGAAAGCTGAAAGGAATATGAAGATGACGCGACGCGTGCTGCTTGTACAAATGAATCTTCGGGAAATATCATGAAGCAGTTGCCGAAAGTGACAGCGGAAGCCGAAGCCGTTGTTGATCGTTATGAGGACAAATGACAGCGGCGACTTAACAGAAAAAAAGGATTTAAAGGAAACGGTCATACAGCATACCTGCGGTCTTTTCTTAATGCTACACAAAGATCATTCACTCCTGAAAGGTCACAAACAAAAAGTAAAAGCCATGTTATCATTTCTGTCACTTTTTGTTGTCTATCCTCATATGTCATATCATGATTTTTTTAAAATACAGCTTTATGTGTGGCAAATGTTATCCTCAGGACAAGTTTATGTATGTGTCGTGACAATGTGGCTCTAATTCTGGACTGTTTTCTTTTTCTGAGCCTACGTGCAGAAAGATGGCTTACGTATTCAGCAGGGTCTAATTCCCACAAGAACATTCTGAAATCCAGAATGCAGAAATGGCGAAAACAGTACGACCGCCGTACGAACAAGTGTAGCAGATTTCCTGAATGAGAAAACCCTCACGAGAAGTAATTCATAATGATGACACACACCGTGCGTAGGGACGGCTGCCCAGGAATAAGGCAAGAATGGATGCTCCACCTTGAAAATTAATCGAGAATATTTTCTCCCTCCTGCCTGTGAATCCTAGACGAAAGTTTTTGTCCCAATTCTTCGTAAATAATGTTCTGCTTCCATGCTAATAGTAATCACTAATGCCTATGTCCTCCCTTACAACCCAGTTATACAAATGACTGATTAGGTTAGATATATCATTAAAAAAAAAAGGATTGGCTAATAATGTATTCTCACATCCGTATGATCTACTCTTAGGCACTGGCAGTTTTTAAAAACATAATGAGTGCATGTCGCTTTTTATGGCGCTGTTTTTAGAGGTACGTGTGCAAAAAATCCAAAATGGCGGAATGATGCCGGCTACACAGGATAGTTTCGCCAAGATCTGTGGTCGGAACACGCGGCTCGAGGTAGCTGTCGAAGGACAGCTGGCGCAAGAGTGCTGATGCTAGCTACCTGCATCGTCACTCGGGCGTGACAGGGACCTTTTCTCACCTGTGCAGCAAGGCGCCAAGGGAGACCACTCTCTTAACCATCATAAAATTGGTCTGTAATGTCACCGGTCCAAGTCGTTAGGTTTGACGATGTTCTCTGTCCTAGGGTCATTCTCTTCTTGAGTGGCACTGAATGAACATTGAAAGGCGACTGAGACTGAAGTTGTGATATTTTGTTGGGTTTCCCAAGAGAAGAAGAAATAAATAAATATAGAAAGAAAGAAAGAAATGTAGAAAGAAAGAAATATAGAAAAAAAGAAATATAGAAAGAAAATGTAGAAAGACAATGTAGAAAGACAATGTACACGAAAAAATGTTTAAAACATACTGTCGATACCCTCCAAATAAATATGATCATTCCCCCCCCTCCCCATCTTCAGTCACTTACTGACACATGTTTCGCACAGGTGAGGAATGTTAACGCTTTCTGGCTAGAGATCCTAGTCTAGATTCCGTTAATATTCCAAATGAAACGCGATATCAACAAGCCGAACAAATGAAGCAAAAAGGTGGGGCTTTTTCTCCTTCATTTTCTGATTCTTCTTTTCTTCTTCTTTGTTTCTCCGCAGTACACGTTTTGACAGATTGGAGAAATCCTCTAAATAGAAAAGTTTTTTTTTAAATAAAAAAATAGACTCGACTCAATGCGAATTGCAAGGCCTGTCGTCCTTTTGGTGACGACAGGCAAGGAACGGCGATGGACAGTGACAACGTCAATGTCCGCAGGACTGGACCAGCAGCGGCGCGATGCACCAGAGCCATGGCGTCTTGGGAACAGCCGCTTCTTTGATGTTACGGGTCAGCGACAATGGGCAGAGCTGGCGACAGTCATCAGCGCTGATTGGCCTTCATACCTGTCGCTAGGCGGCGCTGGTCTCAGGTGAGCGGCTTAACAAAACTGCCGTTCTCGCGACAGCAGGGCCAGATAAGAGCAGTGCCAATCTAAAGCGGGCCAAGCAACCTGCTAGGCGCCAGAGTCTCTAAGGACCGTCAAGCTAGTTTGTGCATGTGAGTGGGGGGTGGGGTAGGGGTAGGGAGGTAGTGTGAGAACGGAAGAGAGAGAGAGAGAGAGACAGAATAATCATTCGCTTTATTGTCTTCTTAAAGCTGAAAGCAGAAGGTTATCCTAAAAGGCCATTTAATTTTGGTCTCAGAGATGGACGAGGCAGGCGAGGCTCGAAATGCAGGCGCCAGCGAGGGCTTAGCATGGCATGGGGGCGGAAGCAGTTGGGGATGGGGGCGCGAAGATGGTTATTATTGTTATTCTCTTTCGACGCGACTTTTAACAACACGAAACCTTATCACAAGGACTTTAAAACATAATGAAATTTTTTCTGTTCACCATAGTCTTCAAGGTAAATTATTGTATTTTTCGTATGTTGCTGTCTGACAAGACTCTTCATTCCATACACTAAAAAAGAATGGAGCCTGGATGGAAACGTCTAGGAACGAACATGACGTGAAGAAAACGAAGGAAGAAGAGGAGGAGAAGCACAAGTGGTGGTGGTGGTGGTGGTGGTGGTGGTGGTGGTGGTGGTGGTGGTGGTGGTGGTGGTGGTGGTGGTGGTGGTGGTGGTGGTGGAATTGCACAGCACAACGATGTAAGGAGTTCTCTCCACTCCCCCAGCATCATCAGCTGAGTACAGCAGACGAGATAATGGGGCAGCAACTTGCCGTGGCACGACTTCATCTCGAGGGATGCCCCGGGCCTCTAGTCAGTGGAGCTGGTGGCAGCCCAGACCGACACCGACAATTGGCTACGGGTTGAACGTTGGCAGCCCAGACCGACACCGACAACGGGCGATGAGTTAAACGTCCGTCACCGTCTTAGCCCTTGGACACGCAATCGGCAAGTGCCAGCCAATACCTGCGGGACGCACGGCAGTCTGGAACCTCCAAGGACCCTGGGCAATTCTAAGATGCCATCCCGTTGATCTGTTTTACCTGCTCACTTGTTGCTGGTCTTCTGTTTTTACCTGAATGAGATTTTAATGAGGGCCATTAGCGTTGATTGTTTTTATCCACCAATGAGATTAGTACTGTGTTGTCCATTAGCCGTCTGTAGTAATTCACTCACTCATTCGCTCTCTCACTCGCTCACTGAAGTCACTCAGGTGAAAAAATAGTTGTCAGCAGAGACACAGATCGGAACAGTCCCTGTCTGTGACCCTGGCCGTCATGCTCAAACCTTCATCGAGAACGTTGTCTACTTTTTAGCAGAGGGCGAGGAGAGAATGATTCCAGTTACAGCATTCTCGATAAGTCAGCAGGTGACTCTGAACATGGGGTGGATGGCGAAATATTTCCATGGATTAGAAAATCGCATGTGTATTCGCGTATGCATTCACGCGCATACACGCAAACACGCACGCACACACACACACAGATGTAAACTTCCAACCGTTTGAGGTGCGCAATTTTGCAGATATGCATACAACTACAGATGTTTTTCGATCACCTCTCCCTCCCTGTGCTCATGCACACACACACACACACACACACACCACCACCACCACCACCACCACCACCAGTACGACAACTACTACAACAACAACAGTTACCTATACTACGACTACTACAACCGCTACCACCGCCACTGTCACCACCATCTCCTTCGTTTCGTGGATTGGGATTCCATGTCCGCCTCACGTAGTTTCTCTCCTGTGTTACCTGTTCACAGGTTGACCATCATAGGTTTTTCCGTACTCCAGTTCTCCCCAGTCTCTCCACCCACCCACCTACCCCCAAACCCCTCACTACTCTCTACCCACCTCCCAGCCCCTGAGATAGTTTCCGTTACTGATATGACGTTTAACGATAAACATCCCCTGTCACGTGTTGGGGTCTGGTGGGTCAAGGAGATTGCACCATAGATTCCAGGTGTGAACCATCCTCGACTCTCAGGCCTAATTAAGGTCTATTATCCCCTTGTTCAAGCC
>SMGT01008379.1:247739-279410 GCA_004794575.1 Lanistes nyassanus | reverse complement strand
GACACTACGCGTCGCTAGTTTTCTCCAGCTACGTAATCTTCCCTGAACAACTAACGCACACCTGGTCAGCCTGACACCTTCACGAATCCCACCCTAGCAGCCCCAGGGTATGTAACACCTTGCCCCTGGTTTCTAGGGCCAGTAACCCCGATCATAAGTGTAAACAGGGAACTAATCCTGGGCTGGTGATGACGTGAGCGGCTAGATGGCGGCTTGAACAAGGGGATAATAGACCTTAATTAGGCCTGAGAGTCGAGGATGGTTCACACCTGGAATCTATGGCGCAATCTCCTTGACCCACCAGACCCCAACACGTGACACTTTCACTCTGATATTTTTCTTTAGCCATTATGTCTAGGGCCATTTATAAAAATTATGTTTCCTCGCCAGCAGGTGAACAGAGCTAATGTCACCAGGTGTAAAGTGTCTGGTATAACATTCAGCACCAACCGCCGGCTTCAAGCCCATCAGCATTATCACCACAACTTCAACATTGCAAGGTTGCCTTAACCCACATGTATTTTGTTTATTTATCAGTTAAGCACGATGTTTTAGTGTGGATAAAAACAGAAATTAAACAGATCTTGATGACAAATCCATTTTAAAAAATTAGAAAATTCATTTTTAATTTAGTTTATTATTGTGCTGGGGATTTTATGGTTTAAGAAAAAAATAACACTGTGCAATCCCCACTATCATGATACAGTTGAATATCTTATCACTCCATAACACATCACTTAATGCAGCTGGACTTGAATGCAGAATATGCATAATGGTAGGGATATGCATTCTTGCAAGAAAAGTAAGAGGTTTGATATAACTAATTATATAAAAATGCATGCATGCTCATGTGCCTAGTAATTTCATCATACAACATAGCAGGGTTTAAAGGTGTACCAGTCAAATGCCAATTACTACAATAAAGTGGGCTTGATGACAGCCAGAGTTACCAAGATCAGAATACAGTCTGTGTAAAAGGCCCTCATGTGAGAGCGTGTTTCTTATTCTTCCAGGGCTGTGGGGATTTTTAACACATTACAGTTTAACAACAGTGTTTGTTTGCATCCCAGGCAAGAACGTTCCAAATGTGGCTCGGGTCTCAAGTCTCAGCTGGGCCACATCTGGAATGGCAACCTTCATAACTCCTGCCTTGAGCTCCAGCCGAAAACCAAGGACATTTCTGCATCTGCCAGCAGTTCGTCAGATGACAAGATGCAGCTGCCCTGCAAAACGAGTAGCTGTTTGTCAGATGACAAAGGGCGGCTACCTATTCCGACAAGCAGCTGTTTGTCAGATGCCAAGATGCCAGGCAAAAAAACAAGCAACTGTGAGAAGCAGCTACAGGAGATGCAGCGAAGCTTGGATTTAGGCGCGATAGTCTTCCGGTGCAACGTCTGCAAGCTGGAAACTGACAGCAAAGAGGCACTGACGGAGCACATGAAAGTCCACCCTTTGTGCGTGGAATGCGGCATTGCTTTCCACCACTCATGCGACCTGTCTGCACATGCCAGAAGGCACATGGGCCAGAAGCCCTATGCATGTCAGACATGTGGTCTGTCCTTTGCCAAAAATAGCCAGCTAACAGCACACCAGAGAAAGCACTCTGGCCAGAAGACCTTGATCTGCAGAAAATGTGGTGTGTTTTTCCCAAAACTCAGAGTCCTTAAGCAGCACGAACAAACACATCTCAGCGAGACTGCATCTTAGCCATCTCTGGCGTGATATAGTAAGTTGTTTAATCTGCAGGGTAATTAATCCACATATGTTGTATTTAATCTCGAGAAAACTAGAGATCAGTGGCTGATTTTTGAGCCAATTTTTATATTTACAGTGAAATCAATGTGCACCATGCTCGAGGTTGCCTTTATTTGGCTGTTTGTGATATCAGTAGTTCATTACTCCATTTTCTTGGCCTTAAATTAATCAGATCTCAAGAAGTCATAAACCTTGCTTCATCAGATGATCCATCATTTGATACAAGCTGAAAAACTGAATTTTTCTTTTCTTTTCTTTAAGCACATATGTATATGTAATTCTTGCAGTGATTTATCTGAGGATATTTGAGCATAAATGTACATTGTATTATAAAAATCACCAGTGATAACTCTGGGATAAAAGAAATTGCAATTTCTCTTAATTTGTGGTTTCTAAGCTAAAATTTTGTTTCTTTATGCTACCCACAGATAGTATAAGGTGCAGATAAAAATAATGATTAAGTGAATAAATGAAATAAATTGTATCAGCCATACATGTCCTACGACAACCCCAACAATGTACTGGCAGCGCTAGACACAACTGTATGCTGACGTATGCAATCAAGGGAGCCTATCGTACCCATACACGTAGTAAAGAGAGAGTCGAAAGTAAGGAACGTGGCAGATCTGCCACGTTCCTTACTTTCGACTCTCTCTTTGCTACGTGTATGGGTACGATAGGCTCCCTTGATTGCATACGTCAGCATACAGTTGTGTCTAGCGCTGCCAGTACATTGTTGGGGTTGTCGTTTGACGATTTTATAGCGCTCTGTCCTCATTTGTTCTTGTTTGATACATGTCCTACTTGATCAAACTTAATGCATTTCACTTTTTAGGCATTTAAGAAATTTTGAGAACATGGCATCATCTCCATTTTAAGAACTGTATTTCCAGATGTATTAGGATTGCAAGGAATATTTATCTCATAAAATTAGAGAGTGAACAGCTTAATGTTCTGTCCACAGGAAAAAGCGATTTCAGGCAATGTTTACTTTTTAAAGATAAAGATGTAATCCAAAAAAATAGCGCTGTTAATTGGCACTGGAGTGGGTGAAAACAACAGGAGCAGGAAAAATGGGCAATCATTTCATCTGGGCAAACAACTAGAGAAAGTTCTGTAAGAAATCTCAACTCACTGTAGTCTCTCTTAATAATTGTAAAGATCTTAAGATACTGAAATGCTGCGGATCATTTTCTGTACAGTATGTAATTTTATTGTTTCTTTGATATGTGACTTATCAGAATGAGAAATTTCACATTGCTTTCTTGGTGATAAAAGCATAAATGAAAAGCAGCACTTGTTAACTGCCCACTTTGCATCTATTCTTACACTGATCAGTCAGCTAACAGTTTTATTCTTGGCAGACATTGCATTTTATACTCTACATTTCCTGTTATCAATGCTAAGGCCAATGGTGGACCTTTTTTTGAAAAAAAAATATGTATATATTTCTTTTCATCAGATTTCACACGGCATACTAATGAAAAGTAATCCTACATGGAAAACTAGTCAACGACTGCTGGAAACTGTTAAATATGCTGATGATAGTCCTGTTGAGGCTTTGCTGCTGGATGAAATAAATCTGATCAAATTGCTGAAGCGTTTTAACTGTACCAAAGGAAGTGTAACCTTATTTTTTGCTTCACTTTGATGTTCAACTGATTCATGTTGTTTCACAGTAACCGGTCTAGTCGATAAAGTGCTTGGATCTGTTGTCTGCAGACTAGAGGCGTACTGTAACAATATGCGTGTCATCTGTAGGTAACAGAGATGTTAGTTAGGTTTATTGTTAGAGTACAGTTTGGGAGAGGACATTGGACATATGACAGGTCTGGGAACTAAACTTAACATAGAGCAAGACAGACACTAGGGAGGCCAGACACATCACTTTTAGCCGCCCAGCACTCAGTTAACCATAAACACAGAAGCTATAGTCCCAAACATGCACTGTTCACGAGGGCCACAGAGTGCGCATATGCCAGTCACAATGGCACGTGCAGATCGTGGGAATCCGACATTCAACACTTATAGGTATATAAACCCTGGTGGGGATAGATACGGGAGGACAGAGAGGGATTTAGAGGATAGGAGGATGAGAGGTTTATAGAGATAGAGGACCGACTGATGAAGCTATTCTGGTCGACGAAATAGCGGGATAGAAAGCTGAGATTTAGTGTTTCGTGACTGAACTGCAGAATTCTAGATTGGTGAATGCTGGAGAAGGGAGGCCTGATGGCCGGTTGTACAGAGTATGGCCAATAAAAGAACTGAGCGGCAAAGTACTTGTGGTCTTCTCTATGCCAGCGGTGACTGAGACGTTCATGCGAGATCTTTCTTCGTGGTGCCGTGACAATGGCACATGGTTCTTCGTGGTACTGTGATCATGTTACGTGTTTCTTCGTGGTGCCCGTGACCTCTACACATAATGTTACAGTACGAGGGCAATGCAAACTTTGGATTCAGTCATGTTCTGAAGCCAGAGTTTAATATGGTTATTCTGAAACAGCTGCCTAAAGGAATATTAACCTGGACTAACCTCTGTTCATTTTCAGAATGAAGTGCTTTGATGCCTACCGTTAACACCAGTACCAAAAATATCCCCAGTCTGTACAGCGAGTGAAACCTCAGTTTTTGCCGGTTGGTTGCGGGATTATCTGAGACCTTTTTTTTGTAATTTATTCACTGATGAAAAGTGGTGTGCTGTATGCTGTTGACATGGAGATGGATGCTGATGGCGTGGTGGTTGTTGCACAGCGTGAGCGCAATGTGGCAGCAATGTTGACCGTTGAACCCCTTAATTTTAGGAATTCTCGGCTTCCAAATATGGCTGTCAGGCTTACATTGTAATCATTTCCACCGATAAGCGCTGTTTTACTCGCAGGAATTCCCTGTTTCTAGTACAGGAAAGGCATGATGACTGTGGCGGGCCTCATTGTGGGAACCTGCAGTAGGGCTGAACATACCACAGTTATCTTGTAACTTCATGGTGCTCGTCTTGTCAACAGCCAGTGCAGCACTTAGAATCAGTAAAGATAAGTTTGCCTTTAGTTGAACGCTCGATCGTTTTCGATCCAAGTACTTAAATATTTAGCTGCATTTGTACTGGGATATTTTCTGCGTGGAATTGACTTAATTATTGACTGCATGAGAGCCAAGTTCCTTTCAGAAAACTTTCTTGGAGAATAAACTCGTTAACAGCTTTTATCAGAGAAACACAGCTCTTTACAGTGAATGATTGTGTGGGTGTGTGTTCTTGAATTTCATTTTGAAATGCGATCATTTTCATTGACAAAAGCAACATTTTCAGTTGCGTGTACGTGCTGTTTGCTGATCGTTGAGGAATTAACCTGTGCTGTCTCTCTGTTCTTCCACTTAATTCCGTGAGCCGCGAACTCTGGTCATCAACTGCAAAAACGCCTCCTTATGCAAAGATCGTGAGCTCTCTGGTTAATTCGATTTGACTCTACGCCAACACTGCATTCTCCATGAATACATCGATTTAAAAAAAAACTGCTGATGGAAGTTGTAAGCATTCAGCTTCGCTTGCATTGACGGTACTGAGCTAGATTATGCACATCATCTGACTTCAGATGAACCACCTTTTGGGTTTCAGGGCATGTTTAAAGTATGCGTAAGCGAGAGCACGTGACTGCCCTACATTCTTTTGTGAAAATATCTCAGTTCTGTCGATGCGATCTTGAGAAAGGAAATTTCTTTTCATGGAAGGCGCAATCGACTGGCACAAGATCTTTAGGATCCTACCTTCATTTTGGTTTCATTACGCTTGCGTTGAAGGCAATCGTGCAGTCTTCTGATCCCCAAATAAAAGGCATACAGGTTTGTCCGGAGCAAAACGTTCGGTTTGTATTTGCTTTGCCGGGGCACCACCCGAGGCGTTTAGCGGCGCATTAATGCACAGCGCAACGATAAACACGACTCGTGGCGGAGGTCAGCCATAAAAACCCGCCACAAGTGATCGACTTTTCCGAGCGAAAACCTATCAATAAAAGTTCCTTGAGGAAACCGCCAGGTGTGGGAGGAATAAGAAAGGTCAACAGACTGACGAAAGGATACATGGATGAATGGATGGATGGATGCATCGACGGACTAGCAGAGCCAGAGGGAAAAAAGTAAGAGGAAGCTAAGGTTCTTCCGTAACCCCAACTATTCATGTCTCAGGCTTGCGCACAAGTGCCGTCTACCGTCTTTCGCGAAAAAGAGAACCCCGACTGGAAAAAAAGTATCACTAGCTACGAGCCACGTGTGACCAGGTGTTAGTTTAAAGATCCCCCGAGTACCTTCCAGATTTCAAGAAACTATAAACGTATTCTGGTTGATTGAAGACTTTTTTCAAGCTTCAAACCCCTATAGCACCACGAGCTAAATGTTTGTCCGTATGGGCTTCACAATACACGGGGCTCTTCAACTGACATGAATTTGACGACGATTATTAAAACGTGTTTTACCGTCGGAAACCCCTATTGCCCTCGAGACATTGAGAACATGAAATCGCAAGTACTCATCCAGCTTGATTTGTGGGTGATGGGGTTAATGTTTGGGGTTTCTCTCTATTTCTTCTAACTTGAGAGCTTAAACTTATTTGATTACAACAACCAATAGGTTTCTTATGTCTGAGCCTTTTATCCAGAGCTCCATGAAGTTACCAGATTTTACTTCAAAAACATGAAGTTACCAGATTTTACTTCAAAAACACGAAGTTACCAGATTTTACTTCAAAGACATGAAGTTACCAGATTTTACTTCAAAGACACGAAGTTACCAGATTTTACTTCAAAGACATGAAGTTACCAGATTTTACTTCAAAGACATGAAGTTACCAGATTTTACTTCAAGAACATGAAGTTACCAGATTTTACTTCAAGAACATGAAGTTACCAGATTTTACTTCAAGAACATGAAGTTACCAGATTTTACTTCAAGAACGAGCGTGGTGCAGACTTCTCAATCGCTGAGCCGTAGGAAGGCGCTCGATCGCAGTGAACACGATTATTACTGGACTTGTCAGTTGACAGCAGCAAGCGCTAGGCAAAACATTGCTTTAGTAATCTGAAAAACGTTTGTTTGGTTTTCTCTTACCTCTGCTCCCTTCCCATCCCCTTCATTCGGGGCATTACGACCGCAGTCTTTTTGTCCGTCCCAGCAGGCTGTCTGCGGACGTCCTCGGATTAACAGGCGGCATTGGCAGACAGGGTCAGTTGTATTTTTAATCATTTTCTTTCGTTACCAGAGAATGAGACGGAGTTCGGGGGACGTGGAGGAGGGAGTGGAGATGCGGTGTAGGGGTCCGCAGGTGACGCCTGAAACAGGTCCACCAATTGTCACCCATTGTCTCCCGAACACGGGCGTCGAAAGCCCAGCGCGCGGTGTGCGTTCGGAGCGTGGCAAGAGGTTTGGCGACACATCGATTATCGAATGTCTTTCGCTGCTTCGCGCACCACTGTCTCCTGCGAGTTGATACCATGTGCATCCACCTTGTCTCTCCCTCTCTCTCCACCCACCCGTCTCTGCCCAACCTCATTTATGTCGTTTGCCAAAGCCCGTTGTTACCGGCACCCGCTTGCTGTCTGTGCGCATGCGTCTCTAGACCGAGGTCGAGCACAACGGGAAAGAACCGATGTCTCTACTTTCACTGCACATGCTGCTTGTAATCAGCTAAAGAGACATTGTCGTCCGTGTGGTGTTCAGTATGTCTTTTCCCCAGCTATATCTCCTTCCTGTCTTCAGTAAGTGCATTTTCCAACTAGCTTTTGGTTTTTCATAGGTGTTTTGTATGTTTCTAGGCTTGCATGCAAGCTCAAAAGTTCGTGCGTGCGTGCGTGCGTGTGCCTGGGCGGGATGTAAGAACATTTCACCTTTAGCTACTTTGAAACTCTTTGTAAACATGCTTCCCAGGTTTCAAAGTGAAAGCTGGTTTTCTTCTTATTTTTTTAAACAAAGCAACCTTATGCTCGCTTTCAACTTTCGGAGATAAATATTTCAAATCGAACAAACGTTTTTCTCTCTTCTCCCCTTTCTCATTTTCTTCCTTTAAAAAAAATGTTCCCTTATTCTCTTCTTTGCAGTATCTATAACGTGCAGCATCCATTGTTCAGGGCAGCACCAGAATTTTTTTAAGAAAACGTGCTTTAAAAGAGTATGCGGCTTTTCATTTGCTGTGTATAGACAACGATGGAATTCGTTTGATAAACAACCCTAGCCTACCATTTCAGGGTGCGGAAAAAGTGACACTAAAAAGCAGTTGTGCTTGTGTACGAGCTTAAGACATTCAAATCAAACGATTTGCTGGAAGCAACAAAAGCAGCACAGTCGGACGGAAGCGTTTATTCGGAGCGTCTAGCGATAGTAATCGATGTAATCGCCTCAAATGGCATGTTCCATTTCTGCGCATACTAATTGAATGCGTAAAAAAACCTTGGCGTTGTTCCCTATTCGGGTGACTATAAATCATCATCGTTGCCCAGGCAATTCCGTTATTTTTAAATGTGCTTAGCACTTGCGTGATCAATCTTATTATTATTATTATTCCGTGTCTGAGGTCTGCAATCTAAACCAGCTGTGACTCTGCAAGACTGGTTAAAGCCCTTCTTAACCGGATAACGGTGCGGTCTACTTCGTCGAACTTTGTGGAACTACTGTGAGGCTCCGAGACTGGTTAAGTACCTGCAGGACCGGGTTCTGCGTAGTATGCCGCATGTTCGTCCGGTTAAGAAACAAAAAACTTTTTAGTGACGGGCGTCGTAAGCGACTTCAGCCGCAGCTCAGGATAAAGGACGCGGACCTCGAAATTAAATCCTGTTGGTGAACATGGAGCTGGTGAAACTGGTCAGGGTAAGGTAGCGTACTTCGATGGTCAAAGGGAAGTAGGCGACAAGAAACGACCTTGCCTGACAGACATTTCTGTAAAGGTCACAGCAGCAGGAAGTCCAAGGCAGCAAAAGACATTGGAGAAAGGTGGGAAGTCTGAGATGACGAAGGACATTGGGAGAAAGGTGGGAAGTCTGAGATGACGAAGGACATTGGGAGGAAGATGGGAAGTCTGAGATGACGAAGGACATTGGGAGGAAGGTGGGAAATCTGAGATGACGAAGGACATTGGGAGGAAGGTGGGAAGTCTGAGATGACGAAGGACATTGGGAGGAAGGTGGGAAGTCTGAGATGACGAAGGACATTGGGAGGAAGGTGGGAAATCTGAGATGACGAAGGACATTGGGAGGAAGGTGGGAAGTCTGAGATGACGAAGGACATTGGGAGGCAGGTGGGAAGTCTGAGATGACGAAGGACATTGGGAGGAAGGTGGCAAGTTTGAGATGGGGAAAGACATCAAGGCGAAGAGTGGTAAGTTTGAGACGCGAAAGATGAAACAGGTAGGAAGGACAGAAAATGACGCAATTGACTGGGAATTCTCATCTCCAAGTCGGTATCCGCTTGAATTTTGTTACCTATGACAGGGTGTCCGTTTCGGGAAACTGAGATGTAAAACTGTGTTACTTAATGTACGTTCTAGAGTCACCACATGTACAGGTTTGGCACCTCCTCCTCCCACCCCAAGAAGGGGGTGGTTGGGTGGGAGAGACTTTTCTGAACATCGGACTGTTTCACAGCTGTTCGTACTCCGAGGAAAGTATTTGTTGATTTAAAGATGTAAAATTGCACAGTTTGAGAAAAAGGAACACAAACTTTTGTACGCGCCCCCGCCTGGCACTGGGTGCGTGTGGAGGAGCCTCTTAAGGCTATGACACACAAACTCTTTCACATAATACACCCGATTGTATTCTGATCGGATGAAACCCACCCTCCAGCCCGTGGGTGGTAGAGTGAGATTAGTCGTGCGTTGTGGCCTCCGAGAATTAAAAACGTATTCTGCGCAAACTACACAGTAAGTCAGTAGGGTTTCTAACACTCTTTGCACATTTTCTCGGTGTGCGGTGAGACAATTTTGTCTCCTTCACGCGTACGGTAACCGTCCAGCCAAAAAGTAGAGTCATCTCATAAATGCGATGGTGGTTTATGCCTCGTCTTTTCTAAAAGAAAACTTCAGCCAAGAGACATTCTGTGGACGTGGTAAATTTTTAGAGTTGGTGCCATTCGTGCAACAGTGACACGTCAAATTTTACAATGCAAGCTTCATGGCTGATGTTTTTGTTGTGCAAATGGAACTGGCTGCACGGGTCAAGACAGCTTACCAATAAAAAAATTAATTATGTGTACAGTAAGCGTGACATTTCTGATCAAACAGAAATCGTGCCACTTTTCTTGATGCACAGAAAATTTTTTATGAGTGCGTCATGCGTTGTTTCATTTTAAATACAAGCACCAAAACAATATCATTTTATATTCTACTGGTAGTCGCCCTTCATAATTACAAATTATAAATGCAGATTTGAACTTCAGAAATATTTTCATTTTGATTCTGTTTGATTCTGGGTATAAGGGTAATGAACGCTTTTATTAGCAACAAAGGGGGGGGTGGAGTTGTAAATTTAAAATATTTTATGTGAAGTCAGATACATTTAAGTATCTTGGTATCTGGAGACATAATGAAAGCATGAGAAAGAAAGAAAAAAAGAAAAAGGGAAATGTAAAGGGAAAGAAAGAAAAGGAAAGAAAAAAGAAAAGAGAAAGAAAGAAAGAGGAAAGGAAACCTGGTTTAAGAAAAAAAAGGTGATGCTAAAGGACGTCCTGTGACGTTTTAGGTTGCAGCGGAGTGGAGTGTTTTAGATTCCCACTCTTCTGTGAACCAGCGTATCGTGACCCCCGGTGACCCCCGTGCCCAGATCCTCTCCCTCGCTGCTTTGCCATCCGCAGCCCATGGGGACAGACACCCACTCACAGTTGGTTGAACTGGGGGAAGTGTGGTGTGGCGCACGGGTTTCGAACCAACCTGTCACCGCGCCTTCGGGTTCGGAGGCCAGGGCTCTACCCACTCGGCCCTCAGTTTCTCCACATTTAAGAAAAATTATATTTAATATTTTCTTTATCATTAGGTATTCAGCAAGAAAATTCAAGTGTGTAAAAACAGCCACAGTACTGTCAGGCCTTTTATTTACCTTCTATTTCAACAGCTAATAATAGAAACCGCGCTGCGGATGGGTTTTTTCAGAATTTTTGATGATCAAAACTTTCGCTTTTTTTTCACTTTTTATTGATCAGGCCCATGGCCCATTTCAAGGGAGGAACAATATGGATATATACGTAAATTTAAAACAAGGGAACTGGACCAAGCTAAGACATGACAATTTACTCCAAGCGGCAGTCACCTGTTTTTCTTGCACTTTTCGGATATATACGTACATACACCCACCCTGCCGAGGTGTCGCCCCACCTAAGCGCATACATTCACATAGCAAGCACTAAACAATGATACATAACCATACCGAACCATATGGACACAGTTCTAGAGTTCCTTACACACTGCACATGCGAACCTTAAAAGCTTTGTAAATAAAAGTAGCAACGTTCTTAACTACATACTTGCTACTACCAAACGAAGCGGTGATTGAAACCGAGTATATTTGCTAGGGATAAGCTTGTCTCTCAAGTCATTGTACTCTGGACAGCAAAACATAAAATGGAATTCAGGTTCCACGATGCCTGGGCAGAAAGGGCGTGACAAAGCATCTAGATCTGTGTTTGGTTAACGAAACGCAAACGATGGGGCTTGAGACAGGACGCGCCGAATATAAACGCGTTACGCATCCTGACATGCTTCAGGTCACATAGATAACTGCTCAAGATATGTTACGGTCTTTATGTCTTTACACAGAAGAAAAGAAAATTTATTTCGTTCTCTGTTTCCGATATCTTAATGAGGATTCAAAGGAACGTTTTACTTCCCCAGAATAGTGCAGATCTCCAGGTGCTTTTAATCTTTCTCTATGTCTGTCATCAGACAGTGGTGAAGCTATGACGAAATATGCATTGTCATGTACAACGCATTTAGATTAAGAAATTCTGTATTATCATGAATGTTTGCATTGTGATAACGTGTCTATTGTATAACGTATTCACTTCTCTTCAAAAGGAGGCGTGGCTTATCGAATAAACAAACAATTCACGGTTTTTTTTTCACACCGCTTGCCGTCTGAAATCATAAAAGAACAATGGCAGCTCATACGTCACGTGACTAAATGTTACATTGAGGGTTACGTGGGCGAAAACGGCACACCACCCTTACAGCCCTCCCCGTCTGCTCACGTCGATAGCGCACGTGCAGTCATGCTCTCTCTAGCGCGTGCCCGGAAGAGGAAGACGACAATAGTTCCGTCAGTTTTTGTTTCGAACCATCGCCCGTAGACAGAAGTTGAAGACGACTGGAACACAAAAGGACCAAAGTAAATGCCAACGATGTCTTTTTAGAAAAAAAAAAAACAACCTGACAGTTTTCCCACCAGTACAAATACTGAGGGAAAGAGGACAGATGACGGCCTCCCAGCCTAATGCTTCGTTGTGTGTTGATCACCATCTTCCCCTTTTACTTCCATGACGCAGGGGGGTGGGGGGTCCTGCCGAAGTCAACAGCTTTATCGCGGACCTTGTCTGACCAAAGACGTGCCACGCGCGGGTCGCGTCCGGCTGTGCGCGAAAATGGACGTTTGGGCCAAGAAGAACCACGTGCATACATTTATATCTGTCTGACTTAAGTGCCGAGTTTCGCGTTCTTTTTGCAAGCCAGTGAGGTCAAGTGAAACGACCACGGACAGTTCCACGGACGATCACGTGCCTGTCATCCGTCACTTGGCTCAAAAGAAACGGGGTGGGGAGAGGGGATTTCCAGGGAGAACGCTTCAAATTAAATTAATAATAACCGTTTTTCTTAATCTTTTGCTTGTATTGGTTGGGATACTTGGGGAAGGAATCCATTTATCATGCAGTGCCCTGAAGTACACTTTTATCTTTTCATGTAGCTAAACGTTTTTGTATTTTAACTGCTTTATTTTTCGTTAATCGAGGAATATGTATATTTCTATGTACAAATTTTAATATTATGTCTTTCTTTGTGTAGTGTCAAGGGCTAAGAGTGTGATCCAGCGCGTTATAAGTCTTCGTATAATAATAATAATTAATTACTTCGGCATTTACTCATGTCTTAAGTTTAGTACCTTTTTCCCCGAACACCGTATTCCGTGATAATTAATTCTTACATCGTTCGCTGGGCGTGTCGCTCGAGATGACAATTACCATGGTCTTCTCCGTTGTGTTCCCTGTTACTAAGGACAACAGATGGGTAGTCATCTGACGACATAAATAGCAAAGCCAAGTAGTTTGAACTCTCACGACACTTTACTCCACCACGTGTGAAAAAAAATTGAAGTATAGTTCCCATCGATAATCGCTACTCGACCTATAGTCAGGGATGTTTCTACAGCAATCAGCTTGTGCTGGTTATTTTTACCATATCGCTGCACTTCGACAGCGAGTGGATACTTGCTCGTGGTGAACTGATCGAAAATTGGTATCATATCCGCTATGACGTACTTAATGGTAATGAATGTTTCGCGATAATCGATGCGAAAGGCTTCTGTTTTGTTAATGGTCAGCATGTGCTCTTGAAGGTAATTGAGAGAAAATTACCAGCTGGTTAAAATATAAAATATGGACGTGGCGCGTGCATTTATTTATATTTCGGATTTAAACGTGTAATTAGATGTAAATGGATTTTGATACCTGAATACAAGACACCAAGGGTAATTTTCTAGAGGGTAGGTGTTGATGAAATGTGTAATAATACAGATGATAGCTTTCATAGTTTAAAGGAATGCATATATATATATAGTCATTTTTCTTTTCCTTTACTTTAGTACCCCCCTCCCTTTCTTGAATCATTTCCCACCCCACCTCTCCCCTGCCTCCACCCCTACCCACCTTCCTTCTTTTCATGCATGATTAGATGGTGAAAGGATAAAAATAGTGTTTCTCCTTTCCTCCCCTTTGCAAGTTTTCCTCCCCCTCTACCAGACCTTTGCCTTACATTGTTTTCCTTCTTCTTTCTTTCACTTTTTTCTTTCTTTCTCCATCTTTCTCTTTCTTTCATGTATCGTACACACAATATTATTTTTACCCAAACACCCGTCCAGGCGACTCTGTATACTACAGGCTGCACTGCGTCTCCCCGCTCCCCCGTCACTGTAATTATGTCATCTACAGGTTGGACCTGTCCTGGGGCGGAGGTCACGACGCACGCGTATTAACCACTGCTTACGTGCGACGATGCGTCCAGCTTTAGCCAACGCTGGACGTTGCTGCGATCGTGCGTAAAGCGATGGTCACGACACGCACGTTTACCGAGGTGTACAGACATCAGTCGTAAGACTGCTCAATTTAGCGGAAGAGGGGGATCCGTCGTCGAAAACACCGTCACGTGACGACGGGATTACCCCTTAAGAAGTCCGTGGATTCCCCGAGATAGCTTCCCCTACAAATTTCGAGCATGTCCGACAGCAAAAGCAATCGCGGCCCTAAGGCGAAGAATTTCACAGCAGATGAAATAAGAATTTTGCTTGAAAAAGTGAGGGACAGTTTTACTGTGTTTTTCAGCAAGCTTAACAGCACGATTTCGCATATACAGCCTATAAATTAATCGGTTCGCCATCTTTTTTTCTCCTCTCGTTGGCGAGATTTCGCGTGGGTCGTGACCACCACACTTTCTCCCTACGCTAGACGTTTCGGAAAGTTCGTTCGTAAATTGCTTACGTGCGCGTCGTGACCTCCGCCCCCGGTCACTAAGCACGATGTGTGTCGCGGTGCACTCTGCGATCAAAGACTGTAGACAACATCTTTGGGCGTCATTTGTCATATCGAGCTGAAACACTGGACCACTAGACTAGGAAGAGCGAGAAATCCTCCGATAAATGTTGACAAAATGTGTGTAGTGTTTGCCGCGAGGCCTAGGCATGCCCAGCGGCCGATGAACGCCGTGATAAAATTAATCAGCACAGACACAAAAGGTGGAGGGCAGGAAACGGGCCAAGAGAAAAGGATGCACAAGATAATGTTGTCCATGGGGTAACCATAGAAAAATCTGCCCTGCAGCTCGCCAAACTCTGATCATCTCTTCGTGTTTGCATTCAGCTACGCCCGGCTCAGACAACTTTTCACAAGACTAGTGTTGGTGTTAAAACAAAATCGGTCAATTTTCGTTATCCTTGAGAAAAGATTCAGTTAGCACCCTCTCGCCACACAAAATGCTGCTGGTGGAAACAATTAAGGCAGCTTTAATAGCACCCCCCGCCCACTCACAAAAAACACAAGCAAAAATTCTGACAAAGAAGCAAACTTGAAGAGTAAACATTCAGCTTCGCACGCAAACTCAAACAGCTAATATCAAACCCCAGGTTCTCTAATCAAAAATCTCTCAATCAATTTAAGCTAGTTAGTAAGTTCGACATTAAGGTATATCTGACGGGTGCTGGCACACGAACAGAGCTAATATATAAGATCCAGAGAAATCTGAAACTTGAACATTCGTAAAGTCGAAAACTCTGTTTTTGTTAGTGTCCTTTAATATAGAACATATTCCATTGTCCTATTGTCAAACAGTTTAGGCCTATAAGCGGTGATGATTGCATCCTTAATAACTTAGTTTAATGTGAAGCATACAGGTAGGCCTATCCACTTAATATTGAACTCATTAACTAAAACCATATATTGTTGGTCGAAACTTGCTAACATGAGTGATTACTGACTCCGTTCACTTGGGTTTCTAAGGTTAGGTAGAAATTATTATCTTTCGGTTTTGACTTTGTCAAGATGTTCGAAACTTATGGGCCGTCTATAATGGAAGCAAAAGAAAGATTTACTTGTGTTAGACGACAAGAATGGACTAACCTTACTGAAGGCAGTGATGGTTTGTTTTATAGTACGTATGAAATTTCACGGTGTATGTAAACTTGTTTGAAAGTTGATTGGAAACATTTTTGGAAGATTACTTTAGCCAAACTTAGGATGGGTGCACGTGCTTCAATTTTTATTTTAGTGTTTTCGTCACAGAAGGCACAGTTTCAGGACTTAAACTACCTTTGTGAAAAGGTGTTTAAGATTTGATTGGTTTTTGTCCTTTGCCGTAAAGCGTTATTGTCTCACAGGATAAAGTGTATTAATTGTGCCAAATTCCTTGAAGCTTAGTTTATTAGGAGCCTCGAAGAAAAAAACCCATTTTTGAAAAATTTAACTCAGCCTGCAGTAAGCATTTAAATTAAAGGGATTTTTGGTTAAAATAGACCAGTTTCTTATCCATATATGTAAATGTACACATGTTTAGTGTTAATTTAACTGTAACACTTTACTGCTGCATGATGGCGTTTTTTTCGTCTATATACTGGAGTCCTGCATTAATACCGTGTTCGTTCACACCACTTCCATAAGCAATGACCTTTGAATAAACTGACTGACTGACTGACTGACTGACTGACTGACTGACTGACTGACTGACTGACTGACTGACTGACTGACTGACTGACTGACTGACTGACTGACTGACTGACTGACTGATGGATCGATCGTCAGTCAGTCGGTGACTAGTGTAACAGGTGGGCAATACTGCCAGACTTACTGAGGAGACATTAGAAACACGGAGACAAATTGTTTCCTTAGTTGCAGTTGCTTCAGATCGATCGCGGCTAACCTCTGCCAACACAAGATCGGCTCATAAGGAAGTCACGTGTTGCAGGACCTGGCTGGAACTCTATACCAGCTGCATGCATGTATCCGACTAACTCTAATAAGTAACAACACAGCTTACACACAACACATCATACTGTCTACAAGAAGTCAGTTCTGTAGCGTCTTTACATTTCGAGTGAACTGTTCTAGACAGTGTACACGGAGTGTTTGTTTCCGGAAACAGTGGGGAGTATGGCTACTCCTTACTATTTGCACAGACCCACAATGTTCAGAAAGATGCCCCGTGAAAGAGCCGAAAGACTAACAAAAATATTATTAAATTTTTGAAAAAGTTGGCCTCAGCTGTGTTTTTGTTTGACGGAAGCAGTTCCCGTCTTTATCCCCAGGTTGCCTCCAGCTATTGGTATCTCCTCTCCTTGCCTCCCTCTGTGCGTGCGTGCGTGCGTGCGTGTGTGCGTGTCCCATCCTACTTTCCGAAACTTTGGACCCTATAGCAAGCTATTTTACAAGACGCAATTTCTGTCAGCAGTCGTGGTTGTGGAAAGTCAGCTGGAGTTTTTCTTCCTCCACCCCCCTGCCACTTCACCATGTCCAGAACCCGCCCCAGTTCTCAACGCCTTTCGTCGCTTTAACCAGAATGGTGACGTCAGCTACACGTGTTACGATCAGCACCTGCTTGGCTCTGGAGACATGGTGCGCACCTGCCAGCAAGGAAAATACAGCGGAACTCCTCCGACGTGTGTCTGTTAGTAACGACCTTAGTTGGACGACTGCTCGCCGATCGATGGGTGTATTATTGCTTGTGCAAATTTTAACAGCCGACGGGCTGCAGAAAACATTTTTGTATAAATAAGAAAACTTAGACTCGCAGTATTGTGATTTCATTATAAGATAATCAGGCTAAAATAGCTGGCTAATGTTGGCGCATTTGTTACTGTTTCATTTGCTGGTGATGTAATTAAAGGAACGTCTCCTTATAAGATTTACAGAAACGTTAGTTTCAACATCATTGTTTACATGTGTCAGTATGGTACGGATACAAGAAAAGAGGTAAAACATCCCAAACATGGGGCAGATGAAGGGATTAAGAAATCTAGAGATCAGACTTCAAGTAGGTAAAGATAAAAGAAGAGTGATAAAAGATATCGGATACATTTTTTTAACGGAAAGCTAAATCCCTTAAAGGAGTTGTTCTTATTCTAGAAATATTCCAGATAAAACAAAATTACTGTCCCGGTAATCGTAAAAATGTGCGTAATTATAACAAGTTTCTGGTTTTAGCTGGTTAACCATGATTATTGTTCGTGAAGAAACAGTACAATTACCTCTCAGCCAAAAACACAGAACAGATTTGCTGTGTACTGGAATAAAAGATCTTTTACAATAATGTTTGTAAGCTTGTGACAAATTATGGTTTCTCATTCTTTTATACCAAAAGAAAACCCCAATTTTAATCAGATTGCAAATAGCATAAGCAGGTCATCAGTGAACGAAATAAAATGTCTCCTTTCTGCATAAAATGTGACAGGTTCGGGTGCGCATATGTAGAGCGAGTTTCTTACATTTCTTTTTCTCGTGGAAATTTATTTGTTCCTTCTTTCACTCATTTCTTTAGCGATTTTTAACGTCTTTCTCGGTTTCTCGCTTCCTTCTTTTATCTATTTGTCTTTCTTCGTCTTTCCTTTTTTCCCTTCTTTATCTTTAAGTTTTTCTTTTCTTGCAGTACAATGCGGTTCGCCAGCACAGTACATTGACCAGACCTACAACGTGACGAAATGGAATACAGAAGTGGTGTACTCCTGTAGAGACGGGTACACGGCATCAAACAACAGCCAAGCACATTGCTTCACTCATCTCGGAGGCTGGGGCAACTCTCCTCTCTTCTGTTCCCGTAGGTCGATAGCGTGCACCTGTCCTGTGTGTCCTTTGTCCTTTGTCCGTTGCGTGCGGCCTTTCTGACAGTAACAGTCAGTGCCACAGCTCGCCTGTGTCATCGTAAGGCTTTGAGTGTCACATTTCAACTCTTTCATCAGGTAACAGCATTTCTGGCGGGCACGTCTCTCTTACTAAATAAGAGATATTAAATATTAAGAGATATTAAATCTCTCTTATTAAATAAGAGATATTAAATAATCTTTCTTATTAATTGCAACAGCAGTCTCCAGTAGCACGCCTCGCGTCTTTCAAATCGTGAGATACACTGAAGGCACATCTGACCTCTTGGGTGGGTGGGGTGGGTGGGCTGGGTGGGTGGGCGTACGCACGTGCGAGCATGGATGTGAGAAGCCGTATCCTCTTGCAGGCACACTCATTCCAAACATTGGTTTAGCCTCAGTTGCTGATGAAATTACTGCAAGTATAAAGGGCACGCACATACGAATATTCACACATTCACTTGCGCACAAACATCCACTTACACATGCAACTGAGCAAGCAAGCATGTGGGAGCGACCCCCCCCCCAACACACACACACACACACACACACACGCATCCATGAATGAGCGCGTGCAAAAACGTTCACACATAAACATGTAGCCACATAAGCTCGCAATCATGTAACGCTGTAAAAGAAACGTTTGCTTCACACTCACGCATGTTCTGATGCGGCCTGTAAGTCACCTAATTATAGTTGGCTTGGCATTCTCACGCCAACAGATACCATTCCGGACCAATGGCCGCTTATAGAAGACTAAATTATTCATCCGTTGACTACTTATGGGCTTTCTTGTGGCTCAAAATGAGTTACAAAAACCTTTAGTTGAAAACGTTTTAAATTTTACGAAAATTCCGCGTCATGCATTATTCATGATCGTTTGTGTGTGTGTGTGTGTATGGAGAGAGCTTGGCGCCAGTTGGGAGATATTTTGCCAATAAAAATGTCTTATTTGGGGTTGTTTGTTCAGTGCCCAAAGTAAGTTATATACATGCCATGCAGATGAAGTTAGAATCTTAAAAATATGACTGAGAATCATACCAATTTTATTTTCACATTGTAATCAAAAGGTGCCCGATAGAATACTTTATATAAAATAGAGGAAAGTGTTTTCGTATGTAAACGTGCTTATAAGACCAAAAACACAAAATTAAAGATAAAACCTAATGGCTGAAGATAATCTGCGAAGCGACAATGCGACCGAAATGGAGAAAATGGCAATTGGAGCAAAATAGCGCTATAGTACTAACACTAGATATACATTTAAATAGCAATCACATTCCCATTCCAATACCACAGTGTATTTCAACAGATTCTTTCTTCAGATTGTTTCATAAATGCGCGTGTTTAAAGGAAGTTTTGACTTTTAAAAACATCCTATTTCACTTTGATAAAAGCGAATCTAAACTTTAACAGGTGTTATTTGTTGAACTTATTTTAATGCTGTTACCTTTTTGTCACGATGGCCGCACGGCTGCAGGAAAGTTTCGTTTCTTTTTATTTGCTCTCGTTGAGACTTGTTTCACGTCTCTTGCTGCACAACAGGTGTTATTTTAATGCTGTTACCTTTTTGTCACGATGGCGTGTTTCTCCGCGCGGCAGCAGGAAAGTTTCGCTCTTTTTATTTGTTCTCGTTGAGACTTGTCTCGCGTCTCTTGCTGCAAGAATGTTTCAATGTTCTTTGCCTCATTCCACGTGTATGTAAATAAAACAACGAGAAATAAGAAGACAGTTGAAGGACGTATGGTATGTGAAACACATCTAATACAAATAGAAAGCTTTTTTTCTTGATCGAGATGAGAAAAAAATATGGGGTGAGTTTCAAGTAGGTTTAGGACTCACAGTGGTGAGACGGGAGTGACAGATTTTGTCTTGAATTAATCAGAAAGCTGTCTTGCAGAAAAACTGGATCTTTCGCCAACGGATGCCATGTTTCGAGAGGCTGTGGATAACAATATTAGCACCTGTGTTAAACTGAACGAACCTATCGCCAAACACTGGAGTGTACGCATGAGATCGGGGAACTCCAGCAAAGTAGACGTTTACCGCATTGAGATGCAGATACAACAAGTGGAACCTGCAGGTTTGTAAACTTGATCCTATGTGGCGGCTTCAGTCCAGACTATTGCAGTGAAAATATCCTGTTGTTGATTTCCAACTTTTACACCCACACTCCTCTCTCTCTCTCTCTTTCTTTCTTTCTGTCTGTGAGTGTGTGTATGTGTGAGGGTGTGTGTTAATGTATGTGTGTCTATGTTTGTGTCTATGTGTGTATGTATGTGTTTGTGTGTATGAAAGAGAGAGATTTATGGTGGTTTTATGACCTGGCTACTGAGCGAAGAAGTCATGCAAGCTGATTCTATAAAATCTAACAAGAACGTTGAACATTTTTAATATTTTTAAAAAGTCATTTCAAGGGAAAAGAATTTCTTATGTACTGTTGTTGAGTGTTTATTTTCAACCGCCTAGAGGGGTATGTTACTAAGTTGCCAAATTTAGGATGGGACTTGTCTCACCAGATCTAATTTTATCGGCTTTAACACCTCTAACAGGACTTAATCTCTTACTGTGTAATCTGTCTCCCTGGGCAGACGTCATAAGCATTAGTGGAAGTGCTTGTCATTTTGTACCTTCCTACTGACCCAGTCGATGTCAGCAGACGTGATCTGTCCCAACATTGTCTGTCGCCAGGTGCAATACTCAACATCACTCTGGCCACTGGATCTTTCGCACGACTGATTTTGCTGCACGAAAAAGTTAATATTGATGTTATTTACCGTGATGGAAGTATTCTGCGTTCTGGGGACGCTGTGTTCTTTATCACAACCGCGACAAACCTTACTGTTTGTGAAGTGATCGTCTACGGACGCCCGTACTCAGGTTAGACAATACAGTATTTTTTTTCCTCCTGGATTTGTTCTGTTCTTGTGCCATTCTCAAGACGAACGACATAAATCAAAAGACGCGTAATACGTTTATGATCTCATCAGGGAACAAGTAAAACAAAGGCTATCGCTAGGGTGTATCAGGTATCTGGGTCACTAAAACTGCATCATCCCCTCGCGTTAAAGTAAGCCGGTGATCTATAATCTGCCGAAGCTTCGGCTACTGCAAAGTTTGAGTATCGCGAAGTGAGAAACAGGAGTTTAGCACTTCGCTGGTGGCGCTGTGCAGCTGACTTCCCTACCCCGTATGCATGTAAACTGTACAGCAATTGTACCCGAATACCGGTATTCGGGAGCAGCTATTCCTTGCTTATACCGGGACAAAATTCGGTTTTCGCAAGGCGCGAATAGAGAAGGAATAGCTATTCAATGACTTAAGACAGCAGGAATTCTCCTTGAGTGCGCATGCGTTATAACGGTCAGTGTTTCGCTTCTCTGTAATCACTGCGCTGGCAGAAAAGACTCCGCAAACCAAACTGGTCCGCCACAACCAGTAGTGAAGCTGAAATTCTGTTTGAAGAACTGGCGGTTCTTGGGTGCAGTCACCCAGAAAATCATTTTTAAAACAAAAGCCTTAATTTGGAGAAAAGTAGCATACGGTGTTTCAGCAGACGGCGGGACGTTGACCTGTAGCAGTTTTGTTAATTAAACTCCATGCTGATTCAAAACTTCGGTTTCGGCACTAATTTTATCTACAACGCCCAAAATATCAGCTCTTCGAAATATATATTTGTGATTTATCTCTAAATCATCAAGTATGTCGAAAGGATTTTTTTCTGTCTCTGAAAAAGTTGTTTCGGCGAACTTGAAATAAGCTATCCGCTCCTTGACAACAGAATAACTTCCTATCAAATAACGAGAGGGAAATAGGCTATTCGATTCTCGTGCATGGGACATTCAAGGAGCTTATTCTATAATATCCTCTATGACAGGAGTAAGTTGGTTGGTTGGTTGGTTGGTTGGTTGGTTGGTTGGTTGGTTGGTTGGTTGGTTGGTTGGTTGGTTGGTTGGTTGGTTGGTTGGTTGGTTGGTTGGTTGGTTGGTTGGTTAGAGCGACACTGCTTCCACCTTGCGGTGGTTTCGCACTATTGGGGTCCTATTACTAATCTCTGCACTGAAAGAACCATCAGACTGATGCTGCAGTAAGATGGCCAGTGCGAACAGGCAGTTTAATGTGTGGGGAGTTTGCACAATGCATAACTCCAGGAAATATTCCTTGCACACAACCAGCAACCTTCCACCTGCTAGTCCGCAGCTCTACCAACTGAGCTATCCAGGCCTCCTGACATGCAGCTTGCTCACTTTGACATTAAAACTGTTTCAAGTCCATTTTTGGCAAAAAGTTATTAGACTGATGTTGCGGGCTGGCGCCATATTGAACTTCCAATAATTTAGAAATATTTTAATAAGATTATGTGAAGTACACAAATGTATATATTTCAGTGGTGACAAATACAAGTACCCATACCAGCCACCCTTCTTACCACGCAAGACTGACGTATTTTGTGGTTTAGGCGATCCACGTACATTTGGCGTCATAGGCGCATGGGAAGGCTTCAAGCTTACTTGTACAACGTTCCCCAGAATGCCAAGTAGTAGGGAATACAGAAGAATACACTCCTCGACTTTATTTTTGTTTTACTAAAAGTTTACTTTCTTACAATGAGTTATCATAACCTCAATACATTTTCAGCTGCTTCCATCAGTCGTAGCAAAGCTTTAATACTAAGGCACAACAATGAGAAAAAGTTACTGGAAAAGACTCAACGAATTATGGAATATATTAGAATATTAGAATACTCTTGTTAGAGTATTTTTTAAAGGTCCTTTTTTTTTTTGCCCTTCCTTTAGTTTGCAATATTGTCCACTTGGCGTCACAACAGAAGGCCAGGACCGGAGGTTATTTCCCGGTCCACACAAGTCCTTGTAGACGTGCCGTTCCTCTTTTGCAGGAACCTGCCCACCCCCTCCAGCTATATCATACCTCAACTTCGCGACGAACGTGACCCAGTTTGGGGGGGTATTCCATTTCTCAACCGAGGTGCATTATGAGTGTGCTGACCATCTGTACTATGTGGGAGGGAATACTGTGTCAACTTGCTCCGACGACAATGCCTGGACAAGTCCAGATGTGGTTTGTTCAGGTAGGAAACTCTTTCAATGGAAGACAAGAATGACAAATGCTTACTTAGGGGTATACCTAGGTAGAAAACGCAAAAGCATGGGGAAAAATCAAAAATATAATTAACCGTTAGCCCTTTCTAATGGAAAAATAAACTCTAGGAAATTGTACTTTTTCGTATAAATTCCTGTTAGTTTTCGAAATACGGTTTGCAAATTTGAGCGAAGAACTATATTTACGGATAACGCACACGACTTAAAATGAAATATGAAATTCTGAGAACGGAAAGTCGATAATACAGAGAGAATTCATTGAGTTCACCATATTGTAACTAAAACAAAAAAAAGTGATTTGGACAGTTCAAAGGGCTCTAATTGTTTATCCTGAAATCGGTGGTTTCTGCGACAGAAGGTCCCGTAGAGTTGGGTGCCAGCGTCAGTGAAGTGTCACAGATTATCAGCAGTTTAGTTCACGCCAGAAGAGACTAGGAAACACCAAACAATTGCAATACGTCATTTTCAGAAATAATTTTTTTCAAAAGTTACCTGTAAACCATTTGATAATAACATTAATTTGGGAAAACACAGTAATAATATCGGATTTGATTATGTGAAGGTCAAAAAGGCAGAGACTTTGGTGGACTTCACCATGCCTCATTTTTCAGGCATATTCGTGCTTTTTCTGGACGTGTGAAATGTTATTGTACATGGAGAACTGTTAAACACTCGTTCTGGGATTTCATGATAGTTCAGCGTCACAATTTTTGTGTTCAAAAGACGACACAAACTTCGCCTCTCTCATGGGAGTTATCATCATGAGCGGAAACACAACGGATGAGGTGCGTCTCCATGACAACAGCCTTTCAACCTGCATAGGACCGGAGCCAAGTCAAACGCAGACTAGCTCACAGGCTGTACAGACCTTCAAGGTTACCCTGGCCTCTGACGTGGAAATTCATTACGTCACAGTGACCACAGCAGGTCTGTTGCTACTTGATCTGCCTAATATCCTCTCGTCTCGTAACACGAACAAATTATGACATGAAGCACATCAATGTCGTACCTGAATGCCGAGGAAATTTCACAACTTGTTTTCGTCACATAACACATTTTAGTCACATTACACAAGATCGCCAGAATACACCTACATCGTGCATAAATACCGACCCACAAGATTCCTTAAGGTATGTTCAAAACATTGCAGGCATGACTCCGTGTTTCTCTTATAGATGTAGGAACGATCTCGAAATGTCTACAGATCTTGGGATCAGCTACCGTCACATTATTCGTTTCTGTTTAGAAGATAAATATATTTTTCTCTGATTGGTAACATTATATTACGCGATCTACAAAATCTTCATCACTGATGGTATTGAAACAGTGTGCTTATCCACAGACGAAGCACATGTTCGCAAAATGGCGCTTGTCGACTTTTACCTAGGATAAACATCTAGTTACTCTGCACGTAAACGCAGATTTTCAACCATCGAATGACGCTGAAGGACAGCACTCTATCAGATTTCACCATCAACCTGTGAAAACACAGAATATATAAAGGGGCCTGTGCGTACATTTGCTTGTTTGTGCTTGTGTGTTTTCCTGTACGTGTATGCGTGCATGCGTAGGTGGGCGAGTTCTGTTTCCCTGGATCTGTGTGCGCATTTTCTAATATGCGGGTGCACGTCTCTGTGAAGGAGGCAACCTCAGCTGTTCCGCTGATGTAACCTCAACTAAGAACGTCACCAAGACGTGCGTCGCCGGGAGCAGTACGTCACCGTCTCTGACGTGCGTCGTGTCCTGTCCGCTGTACCCCCGAGGGTATAAAGTGCGCCTTTGGGTCACTGCCGTACCTACTGTGACTAACACAAGTGGGGTGAAGGTCTGTGAGATCCGGGTACTTGGTGTCAGTTATACCGAGAAAGGTAAGGGTTTCTTTCTTTCTTGTTACCTAGAACATGAGTTCAGAATCTGTATGTATGTACATGCACAGTTACGCATCTTCTTTAGATTGTTATGTAGCGAGTTCTTTGACAGACAGTATAAGTTTTATTGAATATCTGAACCTACAAATGTTATTAGCATCCTTTTTTATTTTTAATTAAGAAGGGGGTTTAGTGAAAGTAGTCACTCGCAGAATATATATATATATTTTTATTATCTAATGAGCTGGATTGGGATCTGACATGGGTGCTACATGCACAGGCGTCCAGTTGTTCTGGATCTGGTTCGCATGAACGTTCGTTAAACCTTTCACATGTTAAAAGGACTTTGTGTGTGTGTGTGTGAATGAGTGCGCTCTGGGGCTTGGTTTTGGATTAAGTCTAAAGAACTTTATTTCTACTTTCCAATGTTGTACTGCTGTGTATTTATTATTCTCTTTTTTCTTTTTCCCTCCCACACTTTGCCTCTGCGCGGTCGTCGCATTCTTTGCTGGCGGTGAGTTTAGTGCTGGAGTGCATCCGGACACCAAACGGCAACGACTACCGCGGGGTACTAAACTCCACGGAGGGCGGGAAGTGGTGTGTGCCCTGGACCTCCCTTCACTGGGCCCCGGACCCCAGCACCTTCCCTGACGCGTCCCTGGCAGAGGCGCGGAATTTCTGCAGAAACCCAGTCGTGGGTTACAAACAGAAGCCATGGTGTTACGTGAACGCCGGAACCAACGAGACAGATCTCTGTCCGGTCATTAACTGCGGTAAGCAAGGAAGGGGGGGGGGGGGAATTGGTGCTTAACGTCCAGCCCCAAACTAGGTGCATATCAGGACGGTGTTGCTTAGACAAAGTTAATGTGCTGCCACACGTGGGACTGATGGCGCAACACGGGCTTCAGTCCCACCCAGTCCCATTATACTGACACCGGGCCAACCAGTCCTAGCACTGTTCCCTGTAGTGCCAGGCGTCTGGCAGGGCAGCTACTAGGTTGCCAATTTTTAAGTCTTAGGTATGACTCGGGCGGGATGCGAACACCGACCTCCCGCCTCGGAAGCGGACGCCTTAACCACTAGACCACCGAGGCGGTCGCGGTAAGCACGGAGGATTGTCAAAACAGTGCCGCATATTCTGAGTAGACGTGCAGCTTCTGTGAGCGAGCTAGTGAGTGGGTGGGTGGGTGGGTGAGTGACAAAGACAAAGCAAGTTTATTCCTCAGGCCTTCATCCTCTCGGAAAGGGGTTACAATACAAAGGAAGCCTTATCACCCCGGGTAGCAACATCTCGTGCAGCAGCCTCACATCGCTGTTGACCTTAAAATCTGAATATTAAGGTCACTGAGGAACTTCTCTTTAATCTTTAAGTCACAAAATATAAAAGCACCTAATTTCCTAAAATGGGTCACACTTTAATTAACTTATCATACACTTGGCCCTCTATGACAGACATAAAAATATTTTTTTCTAAGAATGCTGTACAGAGGACGTTCACAAATAAAATGCCTTTCGTCTTCAAGTTTACCGTTATTACAGCATGGACAGGCAATATCAACATTTTTATCAACGCTTAAAGATTCTATAACTTGTGAACATTTCCTTTTCTCGTATAATAGTTTTCCACTGCTGTAAAAGGTATCTTTCAGTCTTTGTCTGTTGAAAGTTATAAACAAATGCTCACGTGTTGCCCCTTGATTAAGCCATCATATCCCCGCACTAAGCTTAGAAGCAACTTTCTCATTTCAGACACCCACCACATCTTACCATTCTCATCCATACTTATCGTCGTGCTATATGCTTGCTTAGGTAGTCTTTCGTTGCTCATTTTTAATTAATAGTTTTAGCCAATACTTGATGCAACGACCAATACTATTAATGTATAATGGATATCGCCCATATTCTCCATACACAAGCTTATTAGGCACTCTTACAGGCATTTAGATATCTTTTGCAAATTAGAATATGGACCTATTCAATGTCTGTTCTATGCAGACCCCAGCAGATCTCTGAAGCATGCAGTAATATTGGTTGTACTTGGATAGCAAACATTTTAAACAGAGTATCCCTACTCATCCCTTTTAATTTATTAGAGCACTGGAGAAAGGCTATGGCTCCTTGTTTCCCTCTGTTTACTCCTCTAACACTACTCATCTTTGTTGTTAACAAATAGCCTAGATAGTTATATTCGTTTACTGCTTCTAGCTCTTTTCCGTTCAGGAACCAACTGTTGTTTTTTTCCTAAAAATCCTCCCTTTCTGAAAACCACTACCTTATTCTTGTCAATATTTATTGTTAGCATCAGGTCTTTACATGCCGAACGAAGGATATATTCACCTGGTTTTGTAGACCTTTAACCGTATCAGGTAATAGTACAATATCATCAGCAAATAATAACACAAAAATTTCCACCAGTCCAGGGAGCAACTGAATACCATGGAGACCATTTAATTCCAAAGCTTATGCAATCTCATTAATAAAAATAGAAAACAAAATTGGACTTAAAACGCACCCCTGCCGCATACCTGACACTCAAAAAAATCTGTAATATGATCGCTTACCCCTACACAGGACATAGACTTGTATGGCCTTTCAGGGCTTTCATAAATGTACATGTAAGACCTTTTTTCGACAAAATTTTAAACATACACTTCCTTTCAACACAATCGAACGCTTTTTTTAAGATCCAGTGTGGATGACCAGCGTCTCTGTCAGCTAAGTGACCATTTATTTGTTATGTTTGAGTTGTCCTGAAGAAGGGGCCATGCCCCAAAACTTCCTTAGTTCTCTTTGTTGCTTCCTAGGCACTTTATTCTTCAAATAAGCCGCCTTTGTCTTCAGAATTAAATTTCTATAACTTCTGTCCTGTTTTTAAGTTGTCTTCCTATGGAGACTGCTAATTTTTTGCAGCATTACTTTCACGATCAAACATGTGGTTTGTCTTTTTTCTTATATTTGCAAACATCTCGATTACCTTTAAAAAAATCTAGTGCAATATTAATATCCTTGTCACTTGTTACATTAGCCTCCGCTATCATGTCTGTACAGAACATCGATTTAACATTGATAAGAAAAATACCTTCCTTGTCTTTGTCCCAGACCAGTTTATTATTCCCGTTGTTCTCTTTCCTCTCAGTGTTACGTTTCCATGCTGCACTGAATGTAGCTTCTCCCGGTCAATTCTTTGTAAAGTAAGACACAGGTAGAAGTGGCTGGATTCAATACCAGGTATAGCTGTTGGTGATTTAACAATGGGCTTTGTACACAGTTCAACTGAAGTCAAAAAATTGTCAGTAGTACTAGACCCGCCGAAGCTACTTAGGTAAAGGTTCCATCAAAACTCCATCTTTCCAGTTCATTCGGTATAACGCAATGAGACATGTCACAAAATTCAATGTGGTTTAAAAATAAATTGTTTTATTTATTATCAGACTTTCTAGCGAACAGGTTTTTGTCTGAGTCTGCGTCGTGCGACATAGTACCTGTGACGTCATTTACCACGTTTGGGCAGTAGATGCAATACCCCTTTCAAAACTAGATGTGAATTATTAATTTTCTCAGTCACACATTTCTGTAGAACTTATCAACCATAACCAGTAATTGTTAAACTTCAGAACTTGCTGTCATACGGTGGGATATAAATAGCAAACAACAGTAGATTTTTTCCAACCCAAGTAGAGTCTTGCAAATCTCAAGAACAACAAAGTTTTCATACTTAACTTCCATGTGAGTCACAAAGGTAGACAACTGTTTAAGCACAAAAACTAAAACGGGACCTGACTTCCTGCCATGATAGTCTTTTAGCTTTTGCCATAAATACATCCACTCTCTAAATTTGTAATAACTATTCTCCATGTCCACAAATGTCTCACTTGCACAGAAAATATCTGATGAAAGTAAACGTTTTGCCACATCTTCATTGTCGAGTACAGGAAGCCATCCTTCGACATTCTGGCACACACCTTCAAGTCGTTAAACTGTGCAGCATGGGCTCTGGGAAGGCTGGTTCTTGTCACCTTTGCCACACGCTTCTTACGTGAATTTCCACAAACAGCCCTGGAGGCAGCAACACGTTCCAACACACTAGCTTCTCCAGAGACACCAGCATTATCTTCATCAGCTCGCATGTCGCCGAGGTCCGGGTCGCATCCCTAAGGGTGTTGCGACTGTGAAGAATTGGGAGCAGCTGATGATTCGACATCAAACACTAAACAAACCAATAACTTTCGATCCATGCAGCATTAGGCTTCCGGCTGGCTCTGGCTTTTGCGATTGTCTCAAGCCAGTACTTTCAGGGTTTGCAGCCGATAACAATGGTGATAATGATCTTTTCAGTAAAGGTGCAGATTTCTAACATCTGGAGGCCCACTTCATATCATCTCAGGGAATGTTTCTAACACTACAATTGCCGTATGTTGATAGGGAGTAGCGCCACTGTAGAGTCCTTCTCTCTCTCCTTTTCAGACGACTTCTTCAGCGTGCGCAGCGACGCCGTTGGCTACAGAGGTGAGCTTTCCAAAAGTGCGTCAAACGCCCCCTGTGTTTCCTGGATATCATATGACGGACCTCCAGCCTGGAACTGGCGCACCTTCCCATACCCAAACAGCTATTCCCCGGGTTCCAAGTGTCGCAACCCCGGCGCGTCTCAGAGCAAAGCCTGGTGTTACGTCGGCACTAACGGCACGTTCGGCTTCTGCAATATCCCGGACCCACGTGAGTGGCTCTCCATTTAGCTTGTGACCGACTGCATGAGGTCGACTTAAGTACGTATGCTACGGTCGCACTTTGGGTGGTCGTCCTTGTGTAACCACATCCAACAGCTAAAATGCCTACAGACAAGGGGGTTTCTATCTTCAGTGCAATCTGACCTCAGTTTCTTGTCAGTAGACGAGCAGTCAACTCCACACTTAAGTTCAGAACCTTTCGAGGGGAATGTAGTGTAGAGTCTGTGTGTCACGTGCTTAAATATCAAAACAAAACAGCGCTCAGCAGCTTCCCTTCGCAACAGCTTTGCACCAACTAGAATTCCTTTACAAAGGGATCTGGTCACTGCTATGGGAAGCTATCCATCTTGTATGCAATATATAGATGGTGTCGAGTGTTGTAGGCATAATTACACACGCCCTCTAGTTGCATGACCATGTGTGTTTTTGCATAAAAGTGAGTTTTACACAGAGAGGGAGAGAGACGGGGGGTGGGACAGACGCACAGACAAACACAAAACCAGACACAAAGACAGACAGGTAGAACTACAGTTTCTGTGGGTAGAGACAATGGTGATGTCTATGAAAAGCTGTGTATTTTACTGTTCAGTCTTGAGTGACAGAACAACTTTTACGTGTAATATCGAACTTGTTTCACTCTCACCACAACGTCAACGCATGATGACATCATCTCATGGCAATACACGCATGACCTCGCCCTCTGACCTATGGATGACGACTGTACTGCAACACACGGGATCTTCCTCTATGGATGACGTCACCACAGCCAAGACGCTGCAGGTGTACGAGGAGCCAGACGTGGAGCACCTGGCGCTCAGCCGCTGCCTGCCGCTGAACAGCATCCTACCGCAACCACTGTCTGCTGCGGCTGGAGTCCGTATTCAGTGCAGCTCCGGCGACACGCGGCGCCCCACCCGGCTGTGCATCACCGACAATGGCATCATCGCCGTTCGCATCTGGTGTGCAGGTACGAGCTGTGTTTGCTGCGGCGTTACTTGCTTGAAGTGCTGCTTTCTTTCACCCAAACGCACGAGCTGGAAATCCGCTGGAGGGTTTTCCTCGGCTCGCTATCGTCCTGCTTGTTTCGCCGTTTTGCTTTCGCTCGAAATATTTTGTGGTGTTTGTCGTTGGAAATGTTTGGTGGTGTTTTGTCGTTGGAAATGTTTGGTGGTGTTTTGTCGTCGGAAATGTTTGGTGATGTTTAGTCGTTGGAAATGTTTGGTGGTGTTTTGTCGTCGGAAATGTTTGGTGATGTTTTGTCATTGGAAATATTTTCTGACGTTTTGTCGTTGAAAATATTTCGTGACGTTTTGGATTGGAAATATTTTGTGATGTTTTGTCGCTGGAAATATTTTTTGATGTTTTGTCGTTGGAAATATTAAATGTAAAACAAGGGAACTGTACCAAGCTAGAAAAGAGACAAAGACGAAGACAATCTACATGTTTCGGGGCACTACCCCTTCATCAGGACGACACAACAAAACGACGAAGAAACGAAAAGGAAAAAGACTTATCTGCAGTAGATGTGCCGCGTTGGCTGCAAAGCAGGAGAATGACCGAAGGACAGTGAGTAAGAAGGGTTAAAAAGAGGGGCAGCCAATCGCAAGGTGGGTACGAAAAGGGGGGGGGG
>SMGT01008379.1:229442-243195 GCA_004794575.1 Lanistes nyassanus | reverse complement strand
CTTTCTTTCTTTCTTTCTTTCTTTCTTTCTTTCTTTCTTTCTTTCTTTCTACCATCTCCTTCGTTTTGTTTTACCTGTCTCTAGATCTGTCCCAAGTTTTATGTTTTATTTTCGACAAGTCTGATTTCGGTTCCCACAATCTGACAAATAATAATCGAAAAAAGAATTAAAAGAAGGGGGAAAAAATTAAAGGAAGGAATGAAAGAAAGAAAAAACGAAAGAAAGGAAGGAAGGAAGTTGTAGACAGACGAACAGACTGAAGATTCCTATAAGCTAATGACGAGGAAGCTATTTTTATCCACAGCTCTTGGCTGCATACAGACTGCAGATGGCTACGATTACAAAGGTTATGCGAACACGAATACAAATGGAAAGGCGTGCACTCCATGGGCTGAGGTCTTCGCTGCAGTGAATGAAACTTTGGAAGACGAGTTGTCCCTGTTTCCTGATATGGTGGCCACAGACTTAAGCAACTTCTGCCGGCGCCCAACTCAGGGCTTCCAGTGGGTTGGATGTTCTCCAGCCAATAGTGGGAGCAGTGGAAGCAGCGCGAGTAGTGCAAATAGTGTGAGCAGTAGAAGCAGCGCGAGTAGTGCAAATAGTGTGAGCAGTAGAAGCAGCGCGAGTAGTGCAAATAGTGTGAGCAGTGCCCAGTGCAACGTCAAGCTGTGCTGTAAGTATCATACGCTTACACATGTAGTCTTAGAGGATACTTAACCCACCGTAATTTTAAGTCCGCAAATTACCAGTTGAGGAAAAAACAGTCGTAATCACTGAAGTTTACTGATTTTCTGACTGAACGCTATAGCTAATTATTCTATATTCACACTCGGAAAACTTATTTTAAAATCAGGCACAAAGGTATCCAGAGGTGGTGGTTCTTAACGGGGGGGGGGGGGACAAAGTGGCGAACGGTCGGAACCAAAGAGGCACGAACCAAACTGCCTGCGTGTAACAGAAGGCGATAGGAAACAGTAGCTAACTTTAGAGCTTCTAAAAAAAAGTTCAATTTTTTAATTATTCATTTCTGTACTGAAACCATGATTGATTGGTTAATTGGTTAGTTGCTTGCTTGCTTCCTTCCTTGGTTGGTTGGCTGGTTTTTTGGTTGATTGACTGATTGATTCATTCATTTATTGATTCATTCATTTATTGATTCATTCATTTATTGATTCATTCATTTATTGATTTATTGATTGATTGTACACAGCCAGTGTTTGCACGCTGGATGCTCCAGTAGCCAGGGACTACAACGGACCTGTAGGGACGACAGCGACAGGGGCCCAGTGTATTCGCTGGGACACTCCAGGACTTCCGTTTCTGCGCAAAGAGGACTTTCCCTACGGCGACATGGCGCATGCGTACTGTCGAAACCCAGGAGCCTCCCAGAGTCAGCCGTGGTGCTATACCAACGTCACCAGCCTGGCGTTTGACCACTGTGATGTCCCTGAGTGCAGTGAGTTCTTCTCTGTCGTCTTTGCTCCCTCCGAACCTGCCCACACCCACCCACCCACCCACCCAAACCCATCTTCACTAACGTTTTTCGCTTAAGGAATAAGTGAAAAGACACTTCTACCCAACAGGACAACATCCGCTCTAGTTCAGATTTTCTTTAGTTGCATAACCATACGCTTGGCCCATCCCAGACTAGATTTCTCTGTTCATGCGTGCGTGTGTGCGTGTGTGTGACAAACACAGAAACCATTTGCCGGGAGCCTGCGCCGGTGCCAAACGCATACCGCTCATACCATTCAAACTACGTCGGAACCAGCGTCTCCTACTCCTGTTACCATGGATACAACCACACTTCCGGGGACTTGATCCGCTGGTGTCAGAATGACGGGACGTACAGCGGCCAAGCGCCTGTGTGCGCCTTTCGTGAGTTGACCGCCTCTCTAACACAAGCCCTTTCCCAGCGACACCCCTGGTGTGTGTGTGGGGGGGGGGGGAATCAGCGTGGGTCTCTCCTGGAGATACAGATTTTGTGGAGTGATTCTAATAATTATGTAACATGTACCAGTTCCTAATATCGCAAGACTTTATGATCTCACTTCAATATTTTAACCACGCGAAAGTTTATAATGACTTGTGTGAGAATTCTTCAGGGCATTCCTAACAGCAAAGGCTTTGTGAGTTGACTGACATTTTTTATCATGTGGCATTTTCTAGAGGCTCAGGTGTTACCGATGAATTCTTATTTAATTGTACCTGCTTCGCTGCGTTGCTGTCAATCAATAAAGGATTGATCTGGCGCTGCTAGAGTTCGTTAACCTATTACCAATTTATTGCGAGCCGAGTAGGATGAAATTATATATCTTCTTCGTCGCTAGGTCGCTGTTTCCTGTATTCAGTTTCACGTCAAGGCGACGTCTGTTTTCAACATGGCCAGTGATTCTTGAAGCCCATAGTTGGTTCTTTACCTGCACCTGCGTGATAATTCCAAATTCCTTTTGACTCCAATCCCACGCCTGACGAATACATGTGTCGGATTTTTACAGTGGCATGCTACGATGGGACTGCCTACATCGATGCTGGAGATAACACAACGGTTCCTTGCTCGCCAAAAATAGATGGCACTGCAGGATGCGATCCGCTTGAAAGACGCTTGGTCATGTTTAATCTTTGTCCAGGTACTACACCATTTTTTTTCAACTGTGTCACATAAAAGGAATAAACACAACCACACAGATGAGCAAGGTAGATGAAGAATGTAAACATTCAGTATACCTTCACAACGTTTTTCTCTTTCATTATGAAGAAGACTACACAAGCAATGTTGTTCTTGTCAGGAGATAAGCCCTAAATTCAATTCAAGGGGATAGCGTCGACGATAAGTGGAAAGTATCTACGACGCTGTTTCAGTTAAAATGGAGACTTTGGTTTGATACTTGATACTTGAGTGACCAAGCACTATAGGCCCATATTACATAATTTGATATTTGAGTTTGTGCTTAGTATCAGTAAAATGTACCTTTTTTGTGCATCTACTAAAGGACTTGCAACATTGATTATCACTTTTCTAAAATGGCTCGATTTGCACCCGTAATCAGATATTTACCTTTTTTAAAAATAAAACACAGGGGTATGTTTTGGTGCGCCCATTGTACCCCGGCTTCAGATAATATCGGCACCAGATGAGACACATTTCGCGCGGTACGCATGTGCGGATGGCCTCTACCCTGTGGCAGGAAATACTACAGTAAGGTGCCTAGAAAACGGCCAATGGGCAAACACCACGCTGCAATGTGAAGGTCTGTGTACCCAAAAGATTACTTGTTTATTATAGCAGATTTCCTGTTAAAATGCAACCCGTGATTACCTCGACAACATGAAAACTCTCCTGCGATCAAAAAGATTGCCCGAATGCCAACTAGTCTACTTCACAACAGTTTTAATTTTTTTGTAATCGTTAGTGCTGTAATTTAGTTGTAAGTGATTATCAACATTGCACAGTACAGGATACTTATTTCGAACCTCTGCGACATCATATGAAATCGCAATTACTCACAAATTATGCGTTAGAAATTTCGAACTAATTTAGCCATAGAATTTCCTGCGAGTGACAGACGGCCTTTTTTGGCACGTTCTAAATTCCAGCCGACTTCTGTTATTAACTTTTTATTCTAACGACATTAGTTTTGTTTCCCAGCAGTATTTAATAGTCAGCTAGACAGGGGTTGGGGCTGCTCAGGGTTTTGTTAGATTCTGTAACCCCCACCCGTTACCCTTACCCCTTCCCCATCCCCTACCCTTGCCTGCCGTCTCTCTGTTGTCAAGCGAGGCAAGGCCAAGTACTGTTCGTAGGAAAGGGAACCTTGGTGATCTCCCTTGCACGCTCATCGCGTGTACACGTGTCAAGGGCCTCGTCATATTTATTATTTCATTTATGTGTAAACATCTAGGTACAGGGTCGAAGTATGGCCTTTGTTCATCGGTGAAAATGAGCCCGCATGCTGAATTTGGTATGGATCAGTTCAGGCGTGTGGATTTGTATAACAAACAATCAAACAAACAAACACATATTCGGCTTTGTTTATAGTCAATAATAATCTTCCTTGCGTATTTATTTATTTAGCCTGGACGAATTATGCTCTTCAATCCAAGTCCGTGCTGGCAGAACCACACGACTTCTCGCACGTCAAGGACGATAACCCAGATACCTGCAGTCCGCTAATCCAGAAACTATCGACAGTCAGGGTTGTCCTGAAAGAGGACTTGGAAGTTAGAACTGTCACCTTTCACTTCAGTGAGTATTAATTTAGGCATGAGTACAGGTTAATCGGAATCGATACTGCAGAAGAAAGCTGTTGAGAAAGGGAAGATTGCCCGATGTGTGTGTGTGTGTGTGTCCCATCCCTACTTTCCGAAACTTATTTTGATTGGTGCGAGGTATTTCGAAACGCTTAGGTGGAAAAAAAACTTGAACCCTTTTGACAGTGTTTCTTTTCCCTAGAAGGAGAGAAGGAGTTGTGGGGGGGGGGGGTAAGTGTGTCACAGACAAGGGAAATCATGACGAAAGCTTTCGTGTATTTTGAAGGAATTGTCAGCCGTAGATTCCTTAAGTTTAGCAACACACGTCGAAACACATCTTTCTACTCGGATGTAAACTTTAAACAAGAATCAGTCGTTACCAACACGAGAAGGGCTAATATATACATAGATATACATAGATATATATATATGCCTATAGATTTAATATTCTCTACTGTAATAAATACAGCTGTTTCGAACGTCTTGCCAGGAGCTAACAGCTCGAACGCTGAGGTCCCTCCACACGCCTCCGTCACCTATGCTGTATCCGTGGAGTCGTCAGGCAACACGACAAAACGCTGCTCCCAGACTGTGGTGTATGACGCCATGGTGGTGGTGACGTGTGCTCAGGGTCCGGTTGGCAGAGTTATCTCCGTTGAGTTTACAGGGTCCAGTTCTATTTTTGTCGTCTGGCTGTGCGAAGTGAGAATCTTTGGAAGACTTTTCCATTCAGGTAATACCTTGCTCCGAACCATCCTCTCCCTCCTTCTGTCCGCTTCTCTTCCAGTTCCATCCACACACTCACTCACGCACGCACGCACGCACGTACTCATTCACTCACTCACTGACCTACTCGCGCGTGTGCGTGCACGTAGACCTACGCGCATGCCCTTTCACGTATGCATAATGAGATGGAGCGTTGATCAGACTGGCAGGGATAAAGTTCTAGACGCGCTGTGCTTCCATCTCGCGGTGATTTCATACTTCAGGGCATGGGGTTCCCTTACTAAGCTATGCACTGAAAAAAGCACCAGTCTGGGAGCCGCAGTAAGATGGCCAGTGCCGACAGCTCGGGGGATGGCCAAATCGAGTCTTCACAACGTTTAACTCCTTGGCCACACATGGACTCGAACCAGCAATTTTTCACACGCTAGTCCGCAGCTCAACCCGCAAAACTATCCAGACCTCCTATTAATCAGATTAGGTGGCAATTTCAGTTTTATCCAGCTGGAAACCTGCTAGTAACACTTATACATTTTATTATGTTCTTCGGCGTGTCAGGAAAACTAGGAGGACAACTGTATGTCCTCGTTTGTCTTGTCTTGTCTTTTTCTTTTCTTTCTTCTGGAAGGCTAAATGGGTCGGTCTTGTCGACCCATCCTTTTCGTTCATCACTCACTCCGTGGAGACCGCTCCACGTATACAGTACATTACTCTACGCGTCTGTTGTCCGTCCCCCTGCGTCCCCGAATTCCGACCACTGTATACGCTTACACGAAAAATCGTTTGTCCGCTTCTATCAGGCGAGCTTCGCTTGATCAAGAAAAACACAAACTTCTGGGAAGGCATCCAAAGATGCCGGGACATGGGCGGCGACCTGTTGTCTATTCACGACGATCAGACACTCTACAGGGCTTCTTCGCTATGTCGTCAGGGTAAGCATATCCTGTCGCCTTAACCTGCAGTCCGAAGATATGGGTACGTGACGGAAAGGACAAAGGGCAATTGCAGTGGGCCGGTGGGTCAGTGGAAGTAGACTGATAAAAATGACAGCAACATTTTTTGTTTTTTACTTTTAAGACAACAAAGCCAATGACGACTTCGAAAAGACATGAAATGAAAATGATAAAAAATAAAATGATATACCTCGATTTCTAAAAGAATGGATTTCGGTACACTACTGGGGCCTACATTTAATTTGATACCGTTTGGTGGTGGTCACGCCTTTGTTAGCGATGATATCTGACGGATCACTGGTCACGTCTTTGTTAGCGATGATATCTGACGGATCACTGGTCACGTCTTTGTTAGCGATGATATCTGACGGATCACTGGTCACGTCTTTGTTAGCGATGATATCTGACGGACCACTGGTCACGTCTTTGTTAGCGATGATATCTGACGGATCACTTCTCACGCCTTTGTTAGGGATGATATCTGACAGATCACTGGTCACGTCTCTGTTAGCGATGATACCTGACGAATCACTGGTAACAGATATGGCTATGATGGTCAAGGGAGTCTTATTGGTCTGATGAAAACCGTTATGTTTGATATTTACCTGTCACACCTTGTCAGACCTGTTTACAGTAGCGTCGTCTTGCTGGATCGGCCTGTATCAAGGTCTGTACAAAGAATGGACGGACAAATCTGAGGTTGACTACGGTCCTTATGGTAAATGTTAAGAAAGTGAAACCTTACCTCTATCAACCTGTTTTACACAATAATATTTATGTCTGTCTCTGGGTGTGTGTGTATTTGTGTGGATGAGTATGTGAGTGCGCGCGCGTGGGTGCGTACGTGTTAGTACCAAGCACTTGAAAGACTACAGATTTCTGGTGCAATTTTTAGTTTGTACTAGAAAATACATGTCGCAACATTGAATCCAAAGCAGCAAATAGTGTTACAGGCAACTCTACACAGAAACCCCTCGCTTAATACCAAGACTCGCTTTCAACCAAGATGCATTCTGCAGTCTTAACATTTCACTGCCTCACTGCTCCGTTTATATGCACTACCCATAACCACAGGCCCCGGCAGTGATAAAGACGCATGGTGCCTGTTGACCCAGTCCGCAAGACAGGAGTGTCGACTGTATCACTTTACCTGCACAATCGCGTCATGAAACTGCTTTTGTGAATGTCGCAGCTGCCTCGCTAAATTCTTTTTTTCCTAAGTGACTTCTGCTCCACCCCGGGCAAGTTTTTTTAATAGCAGCCACTCAGCTTGCTTTATGTCCATAACCATATGCAAATCAAGTTAAAAGGGGAAGTCAGACGTCACACTGCAGCTTGTTATGGCTAGAATGAACAATAATAACCGCAGCAGCCCGTAGCTGATTGGATTAGGCGTTGGTTTTTAGGGACTGAAAACAGGTGGTTCAAATCTTAAGGTTCGCTTGTTTTCTCCCGCATTTCTAAAACTTTGTTCGGGAAGGGGGTACGGGCTGAAGCTGGGGTCGGGGGGTAGTGGTGGGGGTTAGGGTAGGGGGTAGGTGAAATTAGGAGGGGGGAGCTAGGGTACCGGGTAGGGGTGGGGCCTGGGATGACGTTCTTTGCAAAGGTTTTTAGGAACTATGAAATCTCAAGGCTTTCCACAGAATATGGATGCATTCACTTTAAAGAAAGACTGAATAGCGTACTCACCCACAGTCACGCGGATTTTTTCGCACGGACTTGATGTGCACAGCGTTATGGACATAGCGTGTGCTGACTGGCTGCTATAAATAGCTTGTCCCGGCTCGGGCAGAAGTCATTTGGGAAAATAACTTCGCAGTCAGCTCTTTATTCATGCGTAGAAAAACGTGATTTCTTATTGCACGTCAAGCCAATCGCTTGCATAAAGTTTCAGATGAGAATACTCCAGCTGAGGTAAAGTGTACAGCCATCATGCCTTCCAGCCCATCGTTGTGGCAGACCAAACCATGCCAAGAAAACAGGTTTACTCTCTGCGACGTCAGCAACCCCACTCATCAACTGCCTATCGACTACATTTCTTGTAAGTACAGTACTCCAACTTCTTGTCTGTGTCAATTAAACAAACCCAGTGGCACTTTCTTACTTTCTTTCTTTCTTCTTTCTTTCTTTTCCTTTCCTTCTTTTATATTTTCTTTCTTCCTTTTTCTCTTTTTTCTTTCTATCCTTTTATTTATTCCTTTGTGTTTAACTCTTTTCTATTTTTTATTTATCTTTTTTCCTATCTGGCCCAAATAATTGCATGCAAGCATATTTTTACTGAAATATCACTTGCTTAAAAGTTCATTCTGGTTTATTATTTAACACAAAATTATGCACCAGATTTATAATTCTTGTCAGATCTGGGGGGGGGGCGATTTTTTCCCTTCAAGAAAGTGATTGTTCCCCTTGTAACTGTGCTTTCTTACTTAAACACTCTTTTTTTTTAATAAACTCCCCCGTCCTGTATCGCTTCTGTTCGTTCCAGCACCATACTCAGACGCCCTCGAGTGTCTGCAGTGGCCTGAAGGGAAGGAGTACAAAGGTAGCATCAACTTCACGGAAAATGGCTACACCTGCCTGAGATGGGATTCTCAGCCCACACGGTGGAGCCTGTCCGTGGACGACCTGCCTGATGACAGTCTTGACGAAGCAGGGAACAAGTGCAGGAATCCCCTGAGATTCAACACAACACGCCCATGGTGCTTCGTCAACAGAACAGAAGCTGACTGGGGCTACTGCAATATTCCGCTCTGCTGTAAGGGGCCGAGAAAAACAGTGTCACTCCCGCGAAGTCGGTCGTTAGGGGAACAGCCCTCCCTCTCCCCCCTCGCCAACTGGCCCACTCTGGGCCAACGATGCTGTGTTTCCCAGGAAGGGCCTTTTGTACAACCCTGTCATCTCGCTTTGCCAGAAAGAATTCATTGGGCCCGTGCTTTTCTTTAATAGCAAAAACACTTGTAGTTATAAACACGGGTTTCCGCATCTGTCATCAGAAAAACCTCCAATCTCGCAGGAACTGTTACTGTGTATCCTCTGGATGCGTACCTAGATGCGTGCGTGTGTTTGTGTCCCTCATAAATTTCATTGTGTCGTCACATTTTTCTTATCTTCTTTCGCTACAGCTGAGTTTTGTCAGATAAAAGGCGGCCTCGTGCAGTACAACGGCTCTAAAAGCAATGCTGAAGACGGTGCTAGCTGCATCAAGTGGTCAGACGCTCAGTCACCGGTAGCATTCGAGAACCCAGAGGATTTTCCACAAGGTTTGTTGACTGTTCTAGTTCCGTTTGGAGCATTTGGCTGGGGGACAAATACTTCTTTAAAAATTCTGGCATAGCGAAAACATTTTATAAAGGTTTCTGATAATCTCTCTCTCACACACACACACACACATAATTATATATATATAAACACGCACATGTCCGCACGCGCACGCGTCACTCGCACACAAAGTACAGAGCAGCATAGAGAGAGGACGGGAGGTGGAAGAGATTGCATTCATTCTTTGTCACTTATGTCAAATAACAATGCATAAAAATCCTCGGAAGTCGCTATGTAAAACATTTAAAACATCCAGAAGCAAGTATTCGATGAAAATCTATCATCGGTGGGACAAAGTTTATAAAAAGTCCCACAAATGATTAGACTTTCATGACAGTTTCAGCTGATGCCACAGTGTCTGACAGTCACAGTGTCTGACAACAGATTAACAGTCTATTGTGTTATGGATCCCAACTTGGACCAGTTTTTATCTTTCTGTCTTAACACGCAGGTAGTGAGTTGACGTGATGGCAATATTCTACAATCAGTTGACATGGTTAATTAAATCAGAGTTTACATAGTTAATTTCATCTGATAATCATTTAGCTGATTAAGGTGTCGATGTTTTTAAGCTGATAAGCAGGATATGATATTCACTGTGACAATGTTTGTGGTGTTGGTGACGTCGGGTTACGGTAGTCGGATAACACGTTGTAAAGAAGCATCTTGATCTGTTGACGGCAGAATGTTCAGGTGTGGTGACCGATATCAAAGACTATAACACACATCTCAAAGGCTTTTTTCTCCCACCTGCAGAATACGACTTGAATCACAACTACTGCCGAAATCCCGCCAGCTCCCAGACTAAGCCATGGTGTTACACTAAAGCCGGTGGGGAAGACTATGAGCACTGTGACATTCCAGACTGCCGTGAGTGTCTCAGACGCTAGCAGTTTCACAACTTGCGTCAGGATGTAATATCGTCTACTCGTTCTTAATCTGTTTTTGCTCTTAACTGTTGTCACAGAATGTTGGGGTTTTTTTTCGGAAGGGTAGGAGTGAATAACCGATGAAATATATAAGCATAGTTTTGGGGCGACCTAAGGGTACGGGACTCCATGTATCTTCCCACGGTTGCCAAGCAGCAGTCGTGTGGGTATGTGTGTGTGAGAGAGAGATGGGGAGAAGAAAGAAGGAAAGAAAGAAAGGAAGGAAGGAAGGAAAGTTGGAAAGTTGATTTTATAAGGACGTGTTTGTATTTGTATTTAGACTCATTTAGGTGACATTTTGCAGCAAACGCTCTCCTATTCTTCGAAGAACATGACCCGCACCTTAAAGATGTCTTAAGATGCCTCGGACCAGAGAAGATTTTCACAGGCGTGATAGACGCGAGGCCATCATTCCAGAAGCTGTGTCTGACTACCGAGGAACTGAGCCTGACCATCCTGTGCTACACCAAGAACAGCTCTGTGGCCGTTAGGATTCAGTGTGGTAAGACCAGCAATCACCGTCAGTCCAGACCCTACCCGTGGTCTGTAGATACCTAAAAACTGCAAGCTTAAGACCCAGGAGGCACAGCTTCAAATCGAAAGCAAAATATTAGCACCAGCTGCCAACAGGCGCGGACCTCCGGGGTTGGCAGATATACGTTAGATGTCCGCGCTTTATATTAAGTTTCTATTACTAGCAGGACGATGAGCGGGTCTGGATACCTCGGAGGTCTAGACAGTTTGGTATCTTCTCTGTGAGTTTCTGTTATCCGATTCTCTCAGAAACGTGGCTTTTTCTTTTTCTTTCTTTTTTTTTTTGGGGGGGGGTCTTTCAGGCTGTACGTAAGAAAGAGTTAACTTAGCGAAGCGCAAACGAACCTCCACTTCTTCGCGCGCACCCCTGTAGAGCCACTGTGGGATAATTTGTAAGCGCACCACTGTAGAGTCCACTGTGGGATAATTTGTAAGCGCTGCTAACGACGATCGCCATCCACACTAAATGAGTGCACCTTGCCACCATTTTCACCGTAGTCATTAAAAAAAGGGTACAGCGGATGGTTTGGGAGCATTCTTTCCAACGACCTTTGGTACCGACATTCTTTCGTGACGTGAGAAAGTTTGTTGCTGTTGTGGACAGACCTGTGTCCAGACCTGCAGTTGTACTCCACTGTGACTCTTCACGGAGGCCAGTACAAGGTGGGCACCTCGTGGACATACAGCTGTGCTGAGGGAACCTATCCTGTCTGGGGCAGCGGCACGTACACATGCGGGGTCGACAAAAAATGGATTCCGCCAACACAACCCCTGCTGTGCAAAAGTATGGATTTTTAAAAATAAGTTTTGCCAGTGACATAAGAACTATAAACTTCCAGGCGGAATTTCTTACCACCTTGTCGTTCACGCGTTCAACACATTCTGGTCCCCTTCCCCCCACCTAGAAAACCTGATCCAGGTGTTTTGTGTTGGCTATCCATAGTGCTGAGTGCGGTTGCATGAGCATTCGAATCTGCACTGCGGATCACAAGAACTGTCGGAAAGCCTGTTCGCTCTGTGTAGTTAATGTGCATCTGTACTAATGGACAGGACATACAAATACCCTTGCAACCCAGCCTTGGATGGCACTGTAATTTCCACTGCAGTGACAGTCGTTGCGGTGGTGTTGTTTGGTTGGTTGGTCGGGTCGGGTCGGGTTTTGGTTGGCTGGTTGGTTGACGCTCGTTCTTTGTGCTTTAGTGTTTATTGTTCCTTGTGTTCATAGTGTAGGTTGTGCTTTAGCGTTCTTTGTGTTTGTGTCCGTTGTGTTCTAGGTGTTATTTGTGGTTTTAGCGTTCTTTGTGTTTTAGTGTTCGTTGTGCTCTTTGTTTATTAGTGTTTCTTGCGTTCTTTATTTTTTAAGGTTTCGATTCTTCGTGTTCTTTGTGTTTTAGTGTTCGTTGTGCTCTTTGTTTATTAGTGTTTCTTGCGTTCTTTATTTTTTTTAAGTTTTCGATTCTTCGTGTTCTTTGTATTTTTACCTCTCTTATGTGCCTGGTGTGTGATTTATCCAGACTGGTTTAACTACGCGCAAGGAGGAAAAGTCAACAATTCTCCGTCAGTCTTAAACGATGACAACATCACTAGCTGCACCGTCCTGGCCCAAGGTGAATATCACCTACAGATGAGAACACAGGTGGAAGTCAGCGTTATCACCTTCATCCTCAGTAAGTCCGGGGAGCTCTAGTCAAGTTTTAGTTTGTACACGTATCTTCAAAAATACGCCAAATTTGTAACTATGTCAGGATTTGTATATAATGAACTTCAACAGTCACGCTGGGGGTTCTGCAGTAAATATTTTATTAACAGAATCTGTGACGATGACGATTGTCGGTATCAGTTAAGGTACAGTGTTTAGCGTCCCTTTAACTGTCTGTCTGTCGCTGTCAAATAAGTGTTGGGATAAGATCGAGCTGTACAATGCCGAGTCACAACCCGCAGCTTAAAAACAAATGGCAAAATACAGAATTCAGATTTTTAAAATAAAAATGAAGATAATGAAACAATAGAGTTATTAACACTCACCTCGGTTGTCTTCTTGATGGTTGCAGAGTCTGATCAATCTGCTCCTTTCACGGGCGACCAACTAAGCGTGACGTCAGGAAACTGGACTTGCTCTAACGTTACGGTGAATAACTGGCTGGTTGTGGTGAGATGTCACCAAGCCCCTGTCACCGATACAGTTACTCTGAAGGTCATCTCCGTTTCCAGTTCTGCTGTCATCCACAGCGTCTGTGAGTGGAGGGTGTTCGGCAGACCAGTATCAAGAGGTGAGATGCAGTCGTCACACTTGCATTTGGCGATAACGACTTTAAGCTATTCTCGTCCACTGGTGTGGTTTCGGGTGCTAAGAATTGAATTAAAACTCTGGGAGAGTGTTTCGTAAGGTTTTGGGTTTTTTTAATGGATACTGCAGTGACTTACCCTGGGTACTTCAGCGACCAAATATTGCTTTATGAGTTATGTTCTGTATGCATATCGTTGATAAGGAATTTATTCTGCAGAAAATATTTATTCTGATGTTTGTTCCCGATTTCCTTCTTATTTCTCTCTTGTTCATTCCTGTTCACAGATGACGCCGCTGGTTTCCTGGAGTGCCTGCAGTCGGACAGTGGGGTGGAGTACAAGGGTTCCGTCACCTTCACAAGCTATGGAATCACGTGTCTGAGATGGGACAGCGTCAAAACCGCTCCAGCCTTCCAGTTCCCGGACCCGGACTTAACAGAACTTGCCAACAAGTGCAGGAATCCCCAGAACAACGACACACAGCCCTGGTGTTACATTAACAACGCTGGAATAGTGCAGAAAAAACACTGCTACATTCCAAAATGCAGTGAGTGACCCTTGTATCTCGTTTTATCTGTGGCTTTTCTCGCATGCTAACATACATTTGACATATTATCAAAAACACTACACATGTTGTTGACACACATATTCCCAGTATTGATAAGGACAGGCAGTACACGAACTGATTGGTTGGTTGGTTGGTTGGTTGGTTGGTTGGTTGGTTGGTTGGTTGGTTGGTTGGTTGGTTGGTTGGTTGGT
>SMGT01008379.1:198926-211828 GCA_004794575.1 Lanistes nyassanus | reverse complement strand
CGCTGCTCCTACAGCGGCGTTACTATACTGACGTCTACGCTAAACAGAAAAGCATCGCATCTGCTGTCTGCAGCGGACTGACACCAGACGTTGACAGTATCGACATTCGAGGCCGGCTGCTTGTTGTTCAACTTTATGTCAATAGTGATGGCTATTTCATGACAGGTAGGGAGGGATAAAGGGGATGTTGGGGGGGGACGTTCTTGACTATTGAGGGCGGGAAAATGCGTATAATGACCTAGAAATTGGCTAGGCTTTGCTTTGCTGCCTCCTCCTCCTCCTCCCTTCTTCCTCCTCACCTTCCTCCTCCTCCTCCTCCTCCTCCTGTCCCTCCTTCCTCCTCCTCCGCTTCTTCCTCCTCCTTCCCTCCTTCCTCTTCTTCTTGTCAGGAAGTATCTTCTGCTCAATACTTATGTCGTGTCGCAGAGAGATTGCGCACTACTCAGTGCTTGACAGTACTGGGGCTTCTTTCGGTGTTGCTGGCGTCTGGAATAGCCATACAAGACAACTTCGTGTCCAAGAATCCAGGTCCGTCCAGACTACCAGAGCTTTTGTCTCTTGGCGGAGGTATGTGAATATCAACCATTTGACAAAGAAAAGAAAGCCTCTCCTTGCTGTTTCAGATGTTTTTTATATCTGATGATATATCTACTCATAACACCCATATCAGAAGCACATCAGAGGCTCGTTGTGAAGGCAAGGAAGGGTCTAATATGTAGCTGGTATAGATAGAACTGGTAGGACTTAGTTGTTTATTGTTGTTTAACGTCCAGTCACAAATGAGGTGCATGTCAAGACGGCGTTGTTTGCTTGAGGCGCGTTGATGTGCTGTCACAGGTGGGACTGCTGTCACAACACGGGCCTCAGTCCCACCCAGTCACATTATACTGACACCGGGCCAACCAGTCCTAGTACTGTTCCCTAGAGTGCCAGGCGCTGGCAGGGCAGCTACTAGACTGTCAGTTTTTAAGTCTTCGGTATGACTCGTCCGGGCCGGGGCGCGAACCACCGACCTTCCACCTCGAAAGTTGACACCTTAACCGTTAGACCACCGAAGCGGTGAAGATGCTAAGGCCAGTAGGGGCCTAAAATTTCTTTTGAAATGTTAAGTTGAAAATCGAAGTATTACGAAAAAAAAAGAATATAGCATAACTACAATTATCTCTAAGAAAGACACCTTCATATGTCAATGTTTTAACGGTAGACTTACTCTATATTACTCCTTACTAGAAAGTTAACAGATGTAGTCTTCGAAGTCATGGACTAACAGTTATAACGTGACGTTATTTTTGTTTCATGTAGTTTGTCATCGCTGATATTAGGACGTCACCTCGTGCTCAGGTTCAGTTACCTAACCGGTTGTTATTAACGATGTTTCTTGTAGCTGTCACCTCGTGCTCGGGTTACCAAGTTACCTAACTTGCATGGTTGTTATTAACGATGTTTCTTGTAGCTGTCGCATCGTTTTGTGGCGTGATGGTGTACGTGGGCGAATACGACAGCATCGTTCAAGTGCCGGGCGTTGCTTACGGCTACTCCATGATTGTCTCCCTTTTGGCGTCCCTGCTGGCAGGGCTGGCCAGTCTCTGCGTCTTCTCGGGAGGTTTGCTGGCGTCCACGCCGTCCCGGGCAAGGAGCAGCGCCAGCATCTCGCCGATCGTGGATCCCTTCGAGGTCACGACCCCAGTGGCAAGACAGAGACCTCCCACCGCCACGGGTTTAGCGAGGTCTCCAGACTTTCGCTATTGCCCCAGCCCGGTGTCAGAAAACTCCGTCATTCCGTGGATAACATGACCTTTGTTTCGCCAGCCAGCATTGTCTGCGTATTCTCGGATCAAAAAGAAAAGAAAGGAGATACGGCGAAGCCACCAGCAGGGTTTTCAACCTGTGTCTTCGATCCCGAATAGCGTTATTTAATAATAAATCTTTCCTAAACTAATACATGCTTTCTGATGGAATATTTTCCTGGTCACTTCTCTGACTCCAAGGATATCCATCTCAGCACTAGACTTTAAAAATTTTTAGTCCCTCATTTTGACGTTTGTTTGCAAAGGGAGAGATTTTAAGCAAAAGGGAAATTCCATTTGTGCTCCTAGTAAGCATATGTTCTCCTGTGGTGTGATCTACTTAACAAGATTTTAACTGGAAGCCACTTGATTAAAGTTCATATTGGTACAGATTGTTAGACTATTTTGTTCCCAGGATACATTGCATGTCAGCATGCATCCTGATTTCAGATGCAAAGTTGCATTGTGTCATGGAAAAATGCTCACCTATTGAATGACACCAAATTTTCACCAAAGGAAAGACTGCATAAAGTAACTTGAACATACAAATGGTGATAACTATGATGACGATGTAGGTCACTCATATTTTCCCAGTTTTTCTCAACACTGGTTGATTTATCCCCTTAATTTTAAGTTATGTAAAATCTATGATTCTTTGTGTGTCATTAATGTAGATAGTATATATTATGTATTGAAGTTCTGGCAAGCGTGTGAAAATATTGTACAGACGTGTGAAAGTTTACAGATTTTTCCATCGCACATTGTTCATCTCATAAAATGCAATTATAATTATGCAAATAACTGCACAGACCTTGGGGTGGGGGCGCAAAAATATTTATATATAAGCCATTATTCTTGTCCATCGATTTTTGTTGTTGATTGCACCTGTTTCTGCGGTCATGAAGAAGGGGCTATGCCCTGAAACATCGACTTCCTAAGTCTCGCTTGACCAAAGTCTTTTTTTCATTCAGCTTGCTGTGTGGATGGTTTAAATCATTTCTATCTCTTAATTACATATTATTGATTAACTTACAATTCATCCTGTTTGGCTTCTAGTGATTGTGTGTTGTACTGCCAGGTGTGGAGCACGTCAGAGTACAGGAAATTGATTAAACTTTAGTGCTCCTGACTTGGTAAACAAATTCTCTACACACATGACAAGCTGTGCAGAGGGTTTGCAGGGTTGCATACAACGTTCTACCATTTAACATCACAGATAATGGCTTTTTATTTATTTTTTGATGACGTGGAATTTATAAGCCGTTTTTTTTCCCTAAATAGCAGGGTGGGTTTTGCAGAGACAGAGTTCTGCTTTGGACTATGTTTTATATTGATCTTGCATCCTACGTCTGCTGGCTTTTGTCCAAGGGCAGGTTGGGAGCAGAGTAGGAGAGGGAAACGAGGTGAGCATGTTGCAATCTGTGAAAAACTTTGTCGGAGGCTTTAAAGCATCACAGCAGCCATTTCAAGCATCTATTCAAGTCCTGATGACAATGGTCACATGATGATGTGGCAAAATAAAGTCTGTGCATTCTCAGCCAAAAGAATGTAAAAGAAAAAGGAATGTAGATCGATACAGATGAGAGAGGGAGGGAAGGAGGGATAGCCAACCAAGTCATTTTCAAAGTGAGCAAAACATGCACCCTGCACTCTCCAGTCAACAGTAATGCTGCTCAGACAGACGGATCATTCTGCATGTCGTAATGAAACAGTTTTACATCATGTGAAAGTGAAAACATGAATCCAAGACAACTAAAAATCGAGTAGTGAAGGAAAAATGAAAGTCACATACAGTAGTGAAAAACAGAAGATGCTAAATGAAAGAATCCTTTTTGTATAAGGCAAAACAGGCACAAGACAAAGAAGTGCATAACATAGGTGTCATAAATGAAAGCACATGTAAGTCTCTGCCTAAGTTGGCCCTCACCACCTCCCACCCACACACACAAAGAAAAAAATTATAGTATCGATCTTTTTTATTTATGTGAATGACATGCTGTGCCCATTATTTTCCAGAATAAATAAATAACTAGTTTTTATCTTGACACTAACATCATGCCACTCACTTCCTGCCACCTCACACATAACTTCATGACATTCTCTTACACAGTCTCCAGCTTGTTCACTCACAGCTCTCAAATATCCCCAATCACAAAGAATTACGAAAGTAAACAAGCAAAAAATAAAAGCAAAACAAGCAGCTCCATTCATGTGAACACCAAAAGACAAGCATGCACCTGGCACCCTTTACACAAACATCCACTGCAGTAACTCCAAAGAAATTCACGGCAAAAACCTGCACAAAACAGCAAGACTACGCCTATGTAGAATGTCTCTTGAACAAAACAGCAAGACTACGCCTATGTAGAATGTCTCTTTGAACAAAACAGCAAGACTAAGCCCATATAGAATGTCTCTTTGAACAAACTTTGCAAGGACTTTTAAAACGGGAAAATTGTTAACGACCAGATAATGTTTAAATTTGTTTTGCCCTATTCTGATTAGTCGTTCACTTCTGTGGGGAGGAGAGCTTGGTCACTTTCTTGAGATAGTGGTAATTGGGAAGAATTTTTGTCAGAAAGTCTATCTGCAGATTTTGTGCCTGGAAGCAGAAACAAGGAAAAATCATTAACATTCTGTTTGCACTGGCAGCACACATTATTCATAAAAACACAAAATAAATCTTGACAATTTTTAAAGTGTCTTCTATATTACTAACTTCCTTTTCCTTTAAATAGTTTGAGACTTCAAAGAACTGTAACCTTTAGAGCATCTGCTGGCAAAGGTGAAAATAGAAGGAAAAGTTCAAAATGAGTTAAAAGTATGGGTCCATTAGTTTATAAATCATACCTGTCATGAACAGTCTTCTTAAAGGAACAATAACAGCATGTTTGTACTTCCACAACAGTCACTGTATGAATTGGATGCACCAGTTATGATTCATACAGTGGTAATGACACTTCAGGGCACGAAAAATAAAATATAGATTTCCTTCATTTGCTTTTCGTGGAAAATTGGATGCTATAAACGTTCATGAGGCCACAGAAAAGTGGCAAAAAGGTATGCTGATTTTGTCGAAGAGTGTTGATCACAGCACAATAGGAAATGGGAAATATGAACTTTCTTCAAAATGCAAAAGGCTGAAAATGTCAGACTGTTATAGACAGTATAGTGCCATAAGGCTGCAAGTCAAAATATCATACATGCTATCATCGTGGTATGGAACAGTCTAAAATAAAAAAAAAGGTTGAAACTCAAAATGACCCATCATAACCTATACACGTGCATACCCCACCCTCACAGACACATGCCCACGTGCCTTCCTAAAACACAAATTGAAACAGATCTCAACTTTAAATTGTTGTTATATGAATAGTTATTATAATCAGAATCTTTGTGATCGGGTGTTTTCATCACAAACTAGAGTTTAACTGACAGAAACAGTGCCTTTGGCTCCGAAGCAAACAACAGAGGGAATTTGGCCAAGCAAGACTTAGACAGAAGGTCAACATTTCAGGGCATCGCCCCTTCTTCAGGACAACACAAACACATAACAAATATTTTTATTTGTTATATGTTTATATGTCTGGCCAAGTTCTCTCTGTTGTTTTTTTATTTACCCCAACCCACAGTCACCTGTTTCTTTTCTCTTTACTTAAGCTGTGAAGACAATTGGAAACGCAAAACAAAAAGCTATCAATCGCCTAACCACATTCCTGACATACAAACACATGTGAAGCCATGCTTTTTGCTGTCAGGTGTTAAACCATGTGACAGTGGAAGTTTTGGTGTGCATCTAAATCACTCTGTTTATGGACAACAATCGGTCAAATAAGAATAACCATGAGTTTTCTGGTAACGAGTTTTGGAGAATGGAAATTTGGGGTGGGGCAAGGGGAAACACAGGTCAGAAGCCAGAACTTCCACATCTGGAAGACTCCATGCCCTAATGATGATATCATTACATGAGCAGCTACAAGTACTTTGATGTGATAGGATGGTTGGCAACTGGTCAACTCACAGGAGGGCGTTCTCGCTGAAACCTTCGATGGCATTCTGCTCCATAAATGACAGTATTTTCTGGTAGTTGTTCACCTGTGGTCACTCTGCAGGATGCACCGATGATGCAGCCTGATGTCAGTTCTACCTGAGGTCCCACATACGCTGTCATAAAACAAAACGAAAAACACTGCTTTACGAGTCACTTCGAAAATCGTCATGTCCATGTGGGATCTGAAGTTCTTTCTCCAGTCCAACTGGACAGAGGCACTAAACAAAGATGATACATCTTTATCAACTGCTGCACACACAAAACTTCAGCACAGTGATTTAAGTCTTCTCATCCTCTGAACCCTGTGAGATGTTTGGTTTAAGTTTCCCTACAGTTTACATTGTAGGAAACCAAGCCAGTTTCCCAGTCATCATCTGGCACTTCAACAGATTAGTCAGTTTTGATTTCTCTGTTCTCATCCAGGGTCTCGCTTCTTTTCTTTCCTTTCCATACCGTCACCCCCACCCACTCCCACCCCACCCCCGACTCCATTCTAATGTGAGGCTGCTCTTTGTAAGTTGACACTGTCTGCAGGGTTGCTGTTAGCAGAGAATCTGCATGCCCCAGATAGACGGTCATGAATTTAGATCCCATGTCTGGAATATGTGTTTCCGCTGCAGGCTGCACCTGGCTACAAGTGTGGCCTTTGGGCTTTTCTCTGGATACTCTCACATACTTTTCCCTCCCCTAACACCTTTCATCATTCTCTCCTATCCTCCACTCTCTTGCCCCGTCCCCTCCACCCCAGCATAAGAAAGCCTAAATTGCTGACTTGAAATGAAATAATAAACATCTTTTGCAACATTCTGAAGTACAGGTTTTGTCCCTGACATGCTGATGATTAAAAGCTGGCTTTTAGGTAGCAATGTTGACACCTCTGTCAGCTGTCTCACAAGGCCTTGTCCTTCCTTGAAACCACTGCCCGTCTTTAGATTAGCTTAGAGCATGTCCCAAGTTCCTATACACATTTACTCTTGACACAGCCATCATCCATTTCTAATTAATCTTAAAAATATGAAATTAAAAGAAATCCTACCTTTTGATTCTATCACATTGTGATCACCAATTTTTACAGCATCAATTTCTGAATAGTATGTCAAAGAATATGATACATATATATATATATACAACTGTAGTTTAAAATCCAATAGCATTAATACAGGTGTGTCAGTGTGGAAAATACTCACAAGCACACATTCATGTACAGACATGCACACATGCATATCCCATTCATTCAAGTTTTGTTTGTCCCTTTTGCTGTAAGCTTGTCAAACATACTTTCTTCATGGCACAGATCTTTCAATGAGCCAGTGGGCCAGCAAAAGCTAATACTGCATAAAACTGAAGATGGTGAGCTTAATGAGCGGACTCATTGCAAAAGCCATGCTGTACTGTTTTCAAACTTTTCTCAGATCTCAAGTCAAATCTATCATGAAAAGGATACGAGCACCAACTTCAAAGACATTGTTATTGCCTATCAGCATAACCTGACTGTTCTTCTTCTCTTCTTCTCCCTCTGGAAACCTTTACAACAAAAACTGACATGAATAAAAGGCTTTCCTTGGAAAGGTGGGGGGGGGGTGCGTTTCAGAAAAAAAATATGCTTGTGCAATGTTTTATGTAAAAACAAAAATGTGTCATAAGGGCTTTCCTCCTTGCAAAAGCTTTTTAAAAAAGTGAAAGACTGTTGCGGGTTTACCGGTTTGTGATGTGAACCAATTCTTCAATGATGTTAAACTCTCCAATGATGACTGGTCCAGCCTCAGCTATGATGCGAACTTTGGGATGGATGACTGTGCGGGCACCTGCACACAACAGAACTATTTACTGAGACCACCACGAACTGACAGCCATGGAATGAGATAGGATTACAATAACAAACAACACAACAATTTACTGAGACCACCACAAACTGACAGCCAAGAATGAGATAGGATTACAATAACAAACAACACAAGAATTTACTAACATCACCAAAAGCTGACAGCCATGGAACGAAATAGGATTTTCATACAGATGGGGCACTGTTGGTGGCTGACCAAGAAGAATCTTATGTACAACCAAAACTGAACAACTTTCTAAAATAATTGCCAAACATTGTTCAAATATGAAATTATGACTCTTTTAACACAATTTCTTTTTTGCAAAAATTCCCATTTCCTTAACTAAAAACAGCTGTACAGGGTACTGTGTAGTTTGCTTCTATTCTTTATATCATTAAGATTTTTTTTATGATACAGTGTATATCATTGTGACTGGATTCTATCTAGCAACAACTGTCAACAGTAATCTTGTGTCTATTTTACTAAATTGTCTACTGGTGTACTTATCAGTAATTATTCTGGGTTGTTCCCATGGCTTTCTTCAAGTCATCTTGTATGGCATGCGTGTTGCTTAGATTACAGAATATTATGTTTAAAAGTTTGTTTCATGTTTGTGTTTTTGCAAAGACTGCCTTTGTGATAATACAGGTTTCTGGGTGTTATAAATATTTACATTAAATTAAATCTAACATGCCTACACAGACTCGGGCACATAACCCTGATATGTGTGAGCCTCCCACCTGAGTAGGGGCAGACAGGGGAAGAAGGAATTTTATAGCAGAGAGAGAAAAAAATAGGCTTCAGAGAACTTTTAATAGAAGACACTGTAGGTAGCTTGTGGATGGAGATGGCAGACTTTTCCAAGTCAGTGGGCTGCAGATGGAAAAGGATTGCAGACCAAAGGTGCTGAGCTTGTTGCATGGAATAAGAAAACAGAAGAGGGGAGTGAAGAAAAACAAGGACTAAGAAGGGGTGTGTAGATCTGAACAGAGTTAGATAGGCAAGCTGGAGAGAAGTCATTGAGAACATGAGATATTTCACATGAGTATCAGAGAACAGCAACTATGTCTCAAAGCCTTTAGAGACAGGAAGCAAACAGAAGTCTGGCACGATCAGTTTTCTTTCTGTTTAGAATAAGGCAAGCTGTGTAGTTCTGAACATGCTGGAGGAGACAGATGGTTGAGTCCAGATAAGTTACAGGAATATAATCACATACATGTATACAGAACAAAATAAATCAAATTTGCAAAGCTGTCCAACAGCTGATGGAAAATAACCTTTCAGTACAAAAGGGACAGATGAAGATCAAAAGATGAAGACAAATTCCATGGTGGCAAATTATACAGAAAAGATGATGCATGTAATAAATTACTACATAAACTGCCTAGTCAATAAAACACAGCAGCAAAGCTTTCTAGTTTTATCATTTTTAAGTCAAACCATTCAGTAAGATTGATTTGCAAAAAACCGTCAAAACACAGCTAACAAATGATCAATTGTTAATCAAATCAGCAAGCTCCATGGAGACATATGGCACTACCAATTGCAGCACATTGACCTGAACTTCGCAACCATATGCTCCAAAACAGGAAACAGATGTTTACATTAATATGTGAATACCATGCTAGAATCAGTACTTGCATACATGCTTATGGTATAATCCACTGCTGTCAATATACAGTAAATACACTGAAATCCTTTCTCACATGAACTAAAACAAAATGTTGTGGGTACAATTATAGACATGACCACATTATGTACACTGTAGGCAGTACCAAACAAACACCCCCAAACATGTTAATTTTGGTTTAATATTGTAAGAACAGTTTACTGATGGCAGCAACAAACAACATCTAGCTATTATCATCAAGTGCATACTATTAGGCACTGATTTTTTGTTTTACAATTAAATTGAAACAAGAAACACTATAGATGTCTCAATATAAAGTGCATTTGCATCAACCTATTCCATACACTTGTCTCAAAATAAAGCATTCTGGGAGGAAAAAAATCCTATTACCTATGGTAATGTCACCAATCAACTCGCACTCGTCACACACGACTGCTCCTGGTGCTATCTTCACGCTGTAACAAAACAGAGCAAAAATTAAGATCGTCTCTATTAGTTCTGCTTTTTAATCCAAACATTTAATTTAAAAAGACAGACTTCACCAGTTCACATAAAACCAAGTTACAAAAGTACACAAAAAAGCTTGCTTCTGGTAAATGATAATGAAAATAACACTGAAGACTTTGACTATCTCATGATAAGACTGGAGGAGAGATGCAGGTGCAGAAAACTGGCGTGGGAGAACACCCTCAGTGGCCAGCCCTCTAACAAAGTGCTAAAACTAAAAGAGAGATTGAGAAACTAAATCAGTATATGTACTATACACAGGATCCAAACCCAAAACCTTCAAAGTTCTACATCAGCTTTTTAAAAAACATGTGGGAGGAAAAGCTAAATAAAATGTTACTTTCCTGTCATTTAAACATTTGCCATTTCAGACTCAGACCTCAGACTTTCAAAGGATTATATCTGAACTTTTTCATTGTAATACAGTGTAGACTTGTATTTCAAAATTCTTAGTAACTTTGTCATAGATTGTATCCAGTAGGACTAATATCACAGACTTTTTTTAAAACTTCTTTGCTAATATTATAATCTTATTTCATATTATGTTTAAATCTCTATGTTAAACCTCTGTCTGGGCCAATTATGTAACAGAAAGTTCAGGCAGACCTAGTAGTCACACCTGAAAAGAGATCTTATTCTGGAAGTCCTTTTCCTACCATGAGCATTGTGTTGGCCTTCAAGCCTAGTGTTACTGTTAGTGCTTTGCATTAGCTAGTTGCTGTGTTGCAAGTAGTTGTCTAGCTACGTTTCTTTTCAAAATCTGGATTTCAGGCCTATGCAACCATGCAAATGTGAACATTTTCTTGTCCATTAAAGATGTGATGAAAATGTGTCTTCATAGCAAAGGCTAACACTGAATAAACTATTATAAAGGCATATAAAAAATAACCCACTCTCACACACCCCACAACACATGATTAAAACTAGTAAACATATCACTAAGCAATAACACTACAGTACACGCCAGTAAAACTACCCTTAGATATAAAAAGGACATAGTTCACCAATAACAGGTTAAAAACTGTAACTATAGCATGAGTCTTACAGTACAATATGCTTTATAAGCATGTTTCCAGCCTCATTTTTTTTAATTTTCTAACTCTTCCAAAAGCTGGCTGTGTTGCTGTGCTGAATTCTGTGAGACTTTGAACTAGTTTAAGGCACTTCCTCAGACAAAATGAATATAAATATCACAATTATCAAAGTATCTTTTTAGTGTAGAACTAGAAGGCATCATTATATGCAATAACATTGCAGAAAGCTGGTCTTTCCAAGGACAAAGAGTTTAAGCTATCTGTCATAACGCCAAGTATTATGTTTGACTATATCAATTTTTTGTTTTAAAAAAGTGGAGGGGGGAGGGTAAGGGTGGATGTCAATCTCAAAACTGCCAGTACATTTAATATTCAAATCAAAGTTTGTACTAACCTGAAATTATATACGCAGATACTGAAATAACGTTGCGTGCATACGGTATAAACTTTCAGACTTTTGGACAGAATGGATGTACAAGTACTGAGCCTGAGGCAGTCTGCTGCTTCGAAATCTCAAATCAAATGTGAAATTATCAGGGCAGAAGAAACGCGGAATGACCACCGATCAAAAGAGGACACTGCAAACCATGTGCTGACTAGGTCCCTATAAAAAAATCTGCTGAAGAAGTGTGCTACTATGATACATGATGTCAATGAGAATAATCATCATAATCATTACTTTCCTGTGTTTCCAAGATAATCCAGCATCAGCCATGGCCAAAAAAACAGATCAGTTTATTCTAAATTAAAACCCGTGAGGCTGTAGGTTGCTGTAGGTTATAGACACAAGCAGACAATTGGCTAAAGCACTGGGTGGAGAAGCAGACATACACCACAGGCTTCATGCCTTTGCGTACATTCACAACTGAAGCTCAAACTAAGATACCTGGATTTACTCTGTGTCGCCATCTTGAAGCAAGATCTCAAGTAGTCACGTTAACGAGAATATAAATATTGTAATTAAAACTTATTTTGCCTAAAGTTTGGATAACATTATAGCAATATATTTTGATATTATATGTAATTATGTTTTAGCTCTTAATAAGAAATATCACGTGACTTATAAACTTAGCTAACGTCATACAAGAAACCTCTTAGCCGATATTCGGCAGGGAGATGCTCAAGGCTTCGGACGCAATCGTTTTGGACGAGAATTTTGGGCCGCAGACGAAGGAAAAAGAAGAAAACATGCCAGCCTTACGAAAGACAAACATGTAAGTGATTTTTGTTATAATTTTCGCTGTTGGACTGACAAGAAATGCAACTGCGTCATTACCCCTCGACGGTCATCAAAACAAAATGGCTACTGAGTACTACCCTAATGCTGAATTATTTTTGTCGAATTGTTGAAACAGTTATTGAATTTTCGTTCAACATTCATGAAATGGGTTACTATATTGTTTGTAGTAATTCTTTCCACAAATTATTTATCTTAGGATAGTTGTGAAAATTTAGTGGGGGGTTAGCAACCTGAAAAAGAATTTGATGATTTTTCATTCCGTGACGCCCCGTGTTACGGGGGACAGTGACCTATTTTCGTTTCAGTTACTGGGGTACAGAGGTGCGGCTTTGTAGAATGTTCCAAAAAGTATATGAAATATTTATGTTTAAACCATTTTAAACGATGTACATGTAATGAATGTGTTTTAGATAAACTTTTGGAATCGACATAAAAGTTAAGTAGATTGATTTAGGTTTTCTCGACAGTTTCATGTAGGTACGTGACAAAAAAATTCAAAATGTTTTTTTTCCAAAAGTAATGTGTATCATTTTAAAGAGCTTAAAAATACAAGAAAAACGACATAAAATTTATTAAAATAGGCCAAAAATTAACGGAGTTATGAATTTTTCTTTGATTTAATTTTGTCACGTTTTTTTACATGGGGATCTTAAGGGAAATTGTGTCCAGCGAACTGAGTTTTTGAGCGTTAAATGTTCATAACTTCTACAGATCTTCACCAATATTTTAAAATAAGATATCAATGGAAAGCTTAATCTCTCAGCAATAGAATGAAAGTACTATTAATTGATTTTACTGATTTATTTTAATATAATACCTAAAGTTACACA
>SMGT01008379.1:177264-198285 GCA_004794575.1 Lanistes nyassanus | reverse complement strand
CCCCCCCTCTCTGACCTAGATTGTCACGTACCTATTTCATGTGCCTTCATACGGCTTCAGTGCATAATTTACTGTTTTAGCCTATCCGGAACGAGGTACGCCTGTAGTGATAGGGCTTGGTGAACCTACTGTCATTAAAACTGTCGCTGGTCCTAGATATAAGAAAATGGGAAGTAGCACATTGCCATCAAGGCATGATAAAAACCAGTAGCAGTTTGTCTTGGCATATTTTTTTTAAAAAGCCCCAATATGGGTTTTAGTTGAATTATGCAATGTTGAGCAGCCTTAAAAAGGAATGGAGATCTGTAAGACAAGTTCCTAGGCAAATTAGAGAAGTGATTTAAGGTCATTTTCATACAGGATCTTTTTTAATTGTGGGAAGGCAGCCCGATATGTTAATAAGGTTCTTATGAATTCCTCCCCACTCCCCGATTTTTTATGGGGAAAATGTGGCTGTTTTGCTAGTACAGCAGCAAGACAGAACTTAAGTCAAATATTCAGAGGAAAGTGATACATGTGGTTGTCAGTGAGTGGAGTCCTGTTATGGAAAAGTCTTATGATTGTTGTTATTGCTGAAGGATCTGCAGTTCGATGCAGAAATCTAGGTAGGGCACACTCTGCCCTGTTCTGAAAGATAAATTGCATTTGATAACACTGACAGTGTCAGGAGATAACTTGATATCAGTCATTAGGACCTATGTTTATCAAATCTCAACAGAGAGCACTGCTTAACGTGATGGTTTTCTTTTATGTTTTTAATAGTGTGCAGATAGCACACTTTCCTTGTCCCAACAAGTTAAAATCAAATTGCTAAATATTTTGATTTTTTTAATTCAGAGTGTTACTTTCTGTGAGAAAAAAATCTTACCCATTTTGTCTGTTGGACATCTTGTGTTGGTTGGTCTATTTGCTTCAGTTAGGTTTCAAGTGCAGTAACCATGGCTGATCATGCAGTGTTGATGTAGAATGTAGCATAGTTCAGAATGTCATACTTGTGTAAACTGGTTGCAAGTTACCGCCATGTTACCATGTTTTAATATAGGATGAGGCATCTATTGATCAAGCACCAATAAGAGCATTGACATATGGTGCACAGTCGTAATTTTGCTTACATTGACGTGAAGGAGAGGTCTTAATTTATGTTATTATTTGCTTCGAGGACTAGGTTTTATTAATACCTGCTAAACGGATGTACCTATTCATAGCTCAGCTTATGTCAAAGTACCAAGATAGCAGTATAAATGGGTGTGCTTGTAACTGCGCTATTGGCAAGCTGTCAATTGCTCCCATTTTCATCTATAAAAGGGGTCTTCACACCTCAATAGGGGCTTATAATACCAGTAAATTAACACTTGAACACAACAGCAAAGGTTTGCCCAAATGGGGCAGATAAGACGGCGCTTAGACAGGTAAGAGAAGACCTGGCATGATTGTGTTGTAAACTTGTGTTCATGTTTGTGAGATAAAGATATGATTTTTACAGTGTTCCAGATCTGTATGAAAAGATAGGGTATTCGTACTTAGTTTGATGTTAGGGAGATTATCTCCTAAATAATTCACAAGGTATGTGGGCTCCTGCATGTAGTAATTTGGGTGAAGTTATGTTTTTGGACAGAAAATTCTGTTTTTAAGCTATTAAACTTGAAAGTGTTTGATCGAAATCTCAATAATTAGGTCATTGGAATTTGATAGTTGTAATGACATAACCTTATGAGAATGCCATGTTGGCTGCAGACCAGTCAAGGTGCATTGTGTTAAAGAAACTTTTGCCATATCCACTTACGTTTTTTCCACTGATCCAAAAATGTACTTTCCAGTACAGTAGTTCAGAAGAAATAACATCTGGTTTTACTGCAGCTGTGAAATTTAGGTATGTAGGGTTGCTTTGCAGCCAATCTGTCTTACATGTTTATACTATTTAACTGAAACATCAGTGCATGTACCTCTTCGTTTGCTAGATTTTCATGTCAGTCATACACTACATCAGCATCTGAATCTCAATTAGGCCCTTTAGTGAAAATTTTGCGCCACATAAAGTTGAAAGTAACTTGCATGGGAGTATTAAAGAAGTCTTTGTTCAGTACAGTTTCAATATGATTTTTTGCAGCATATCCAGTTCCCGGTATATTATACGGCTGGGTCCAGGGCCTCGGTGGTGCTCCTGATGTGCCCCACGCCGGTCTTGAATCCCAAGTGTCATTCGTGACAGAGGGCAACGGCGTGGGGGTCTTCAAAGCGCCCCCTGTCAATGCTGAAGGCTTCCTAGCCAACAGCTCGCTGGTTTCTCCATCATCACATGTTGAATTGCAGGCCAACATTAGCTCCAGTGCACCTCTGGACAGCTTCACCAACTTACCTGGCAAACTCCCTAGCTCTGGTCAGAGTGAGTTGACTTTTAAATATTCTTAGAGTGGTTATCCACCCTGATTTAGGGATTACAGAGAGCATTAAAACCTGCACTTAACAGTGTATTGGAAGATGCCTTGTTGATAACAAGATTTGACCCCCTCCTGCTTGGGCATCAAATTCTGTAAAAGAAAATGCCAGCTAAATCTCTCCAGTTATCATGCGATACAGAATTTTTCCATGCTTCACTAGATGGTTTGCTGCTTATTTGTATTGCCTGGCTCATTTTCTTTTATAAACTTGTCTTTCAGTAATATCTGTATTTGTTGCCTCTTTGGGGTATCAGATTTGCATCAGCAAGTACCATCTTCTTCAAGATAGGCAGTGCTTTATGACATCTCATGATATTCAGTTTGTACCCAGTATAGCCTATATTATTGCTGCATGTCAGCTTTGGCTAAATCAGCCTGTAATTTGATGTCTTGTTAATAATTTGGCTTCAGAACTGTAGCATATTATTGTAAATGGTTGTTCAAATTCATTCAGTTATGAAGTCTGTGTTAAAATAGCTATGAGCTAGGTACTTGTGTAACATTTATGTATTACATTTCTTTTGCAGCTTCAGAAATTGGTTATGTCCGGCTGGCAGAGCAAGGAGACAGTGCTGTCAACCTCTGCTTCAAAGTATCTCCAGTGCCTGGCAAGGAAGTGGTCTGGGAGACTATCCTGGTTGATAACTCTCGTCTCTATGTTGAAGTGCCCCAGGGCATCTTGCCCGAGGGTTCCCGTGATAGGTAATTTTATTTTATCCTTGTACCTACTGAAAGCTAGTCACTCAACTCTTTCATGCAATGGTGTGTGTCTTTTTAAGTCCTTTTATAAGGATCTTGTTGGCTTTGCTTCAGTTATATTTATTGGGATCTGCCACTTGCCTGGAAATCTTTCTTAGACTGGCAGGAGCAAAGCATGGTTAATGGAAGAATGTTTTTTTTAACATTTGTGTAATCTCTTTCACCCTCTCTCCCTCAGTCTTGCACGTGCATGCTCACTCTCTAAATCAAAAATTATCATGAATGTGAAATGCAGCAAGTCTTTCATCTGTGAGGAAATTTTGTTAGTTTTTGCACATTTGTTTCTTGATGGTTTTATTGTTTTCAGTCTGATCACGCTGCTGGAGTATGCTGAAGAACAGTTGAAATGCACACACGTCATCTTGTGCTTCAAGAAGAACAGGCCTGACAGAGGTGAGTATACATCCTGTAGGTTTGGTTGGTGGGTTTTTAAAGATAACAGTGAAAGCAGCATCACTACTTGTAGGACTTTCCCATAAGTATGCTGGTTATTTTGAGATTCTCATTTCCCCACATATACGCGGACACACTTGGTCTTCACTTACATAAACAATATGGATGACATGCTTGTCTAATTTAAGAAATGCCCTTTTTGTGCAGCCTCGCTTCTGCGAGTGTTCAACTTCTTTGGGTTCACTATTTTGCCACCTGGACATCCATTGGTGCCAAAAACAGAAGACCTCATCTTTATGGCCTATGTTATTGAGGGTGATAGCACCGACAGCAGTGATGATGATACCAAAAGCGACTGTGGTAGCGAGTAATTGGCAAGCAAGCCTCAGCATTGGTCAATCCTTTTTTTTTAATTCCCCAGCTTTTTAAGTTGAGCAGTTGTCAGGAATATGATTTAGTATAGTTGGCATAGGTTTTTTAAGCTTCTAATATTTTGTTAACCTTTTGTTTTTCAGCTTTGAAAAGATCAAAGTCACTTTTATTGTGAAAACTGGGAACAATTCATGGTTAATGTCAAAAACTTGTTCTTTACACCTACAGTTTGCACAACTGAGATTTCATTTTCCAGGCTGGGTTTTAGGTTCAGCATGTGCTAATATTTTTGTGCTATTCTTGCTTCTGTATAATCTACAAATGTTTTTTGGGAGATTTTCCAAAAGTTTAGCACACTTTTGTAAAGAACAGTATGTTTCATCTTTTTAACAGAGAGCATTAAAGGACAAAAACAAAAACCGTGGTTTGAACACCATGTAAAGAATGTTTTACATTTCTGAACAAGGGATCTTTGATGCTGATATACAACGCAGACATTACATACAGTCTGAGAGACATTGCTTCCAAATTTTCAAAATTTTGATTTCTGCTTCTAAGTTCATCAGGATTGTTTCCAAATATATGAATAAATAATGACTTACATGATTGCTTCCAAATTCATTATGATTTTTTCCCAAGTGTAAAATGGGTGGGATGGGAGAATGTTAAATAGCATTGGTATTGTGTGTGGTTTTTTTAATGTATTTTAAGTTTCAGAGCCACTTTTAAGATGTAATTCCTCCTGCCCTGCTTCTGTCACGAATAACAAAACACTTTTCATATTGGGATTCCCATTTTCATCATGCATTTGAAAATACTGCAGAAAAAATGTCGGGGTATGCGCAACATTCACTGTACTCAAGTCACTTTTCCCCCATTTAATTTCCAGTGTCCTCACTGTGCCACCTGAGTTGAGTATCTTCCCTGTTAAGCTTACCACCCTAAAACTGGATGTGTGTGTGAGAGCAGCGTGTTTTCACACATGATAATGGACTTTAAGGAATTTTAGATAAAAACTACCAGAACCGTCCAATTGTTTACTTGTGAAAGTTTTATATGGAAATGTGAAGATTTAAACAAAAACTCACTTGTATTCTGTTGCTGTTTTCCAGTGTTAGCAAACAAGAACAATTTTAATGACTTGAGTGCAGTGTTTGAGATGATGGATGTGTGTGTGTACACACTGAAAGGTTCTCTTGAGATGAATACGATGTTTGTTTTTGCAAGGCTGCCCATTTCAGTTGTCAACTTTTTAATCTTAAGTAGTTGGAATTAAAAGTTCAGAATACTGTATATGAAATGTTTGTCTTCTGTTACCGTGGCTTGACTGTATTGTGAAATTGTTTTCTTAAAAGAATGAAGTTGTATGTGGGAAAAAACTCAAGGCATTGAATAACTTGATGGGTTTAAAGATTTTTGTAGGCATAGTTCGGGACTGTAAAGTTTGCATTGATAGTGCCTAGCTGGTACCACTTGCCAGCTTTGACACTAGTTGCTTAAGATCGGTTCAAACTGCATGCTGTGATGTCAAAACACCAACCAGTGGTCCCAGTGAAGCTGAAGTTACTTCATTTTCAACAACACGGTGATCAACAGATATAATGGATGTCTAGTGATCGACTTTATTCTAAGGAGGGAGGTTGGTGTTTCACGCCCAGGTCAAGTCATACCTAAAACATTGGCCGTCTAGTAGATGCCTGGCACTCCAGGGAACAGTACTTGGTGCCCGATGTTGGTATGTGACGGTGGGACTCGAGGCTGTGTTGCAACAGCAATCCCACATGTGGCTGCTCATAAACTTGTCTAAGCGACGCTGCCCTGATGTGCATCTCCTTTATGGCAAGACGTTGAGGAACAACAGCATGATTCCCTGCCATATTTATGCAAACAAAAGTTGAAGCAGGTGCAGTACAGCATGTCGGCGTGCGTGCCCTCTATTGGCAAGCACACAAGGCACAGCTGCCACATGGGCTGAGCCAGTGTACCCAAAGTCATTTGTGGGGTCACCTGCTACTACTGAAGCAAAAGAAACAGAGGGCTAATGGCAGGTAATGTGCATGCAGGTGATGACCCAAGCACATCTTACAGATGGTCGATAGGGATTAATGTTGGTGAATTTGTTGGGCAGTCTATGCCAATTTGAGTTGCTGTTGCTGCAAAAAGATATCCACAGCTTTATGTGATCTGGCATTGTCCTGGAGAATGGTGCCTGGGAGTGCAGTGTCATACCTGTAGACCACAAACAGTGCAGGGCTGTTCTGTAAACTATGCCCATTCCTCTCCAAACCGGTGATGGACTTGACAACAAAAGGTTTATACTCCTTCATAATGGCATTATGATAATGCTCACCCTGTTGACTCCTGATGCAGATTCGGCCATTGTGAAATGATCTGGGAAAGCGGGACTCATCAATGAAGAGAAGTCTGGCCCTCTGCTGACCTCCAAGCCCAACCGAGATGGGATAAGCTGGAATCAGGACAAACCAACAATACTTGACAGCAGGTGCTTCATATATTTCAACAGCAGAGTTAACTGGTCTGAAGTGAGTAGGCTTGTACTGAAACGAAGTGCAAGACGTTTAGGAGTAAGTGTTGATGTTCTAGACCACAGCTGTTTTAATTGCAGTGGTTATATCACAAGGGAATATTGACTGGAATATTCAAATACCAACTCCAAGTGTAATATGACGTGCTGTGTGGCCGAACCATGCCAGCTTTTTTTAATAGTGGCGAGACAGGCTCCTAGGGAGCAGCCGGTCTACTTTGCAGAAGACAAACGGCTCTACGAGAAGGAAAACCGGAGGACACCTAAGGCTGGTACCGCCAGGCCATAAGGCATAACCCAAACGCCAACACAAAAGTCAAAGGGCGTGATGACGTCATGATTACCACTACTGCGACGTAAACGAAAACAGCAAGGCGACAACAAAGAATCTTAACCAAGCAAAGTATATAAAAAGGACGCGTCTACGTTTCGGGACATTAGCGCTATAGCAGAACGACAGAAACGAATAACACAAACGAATTCAACAACTATTGACTAAAACTAGGCTGTTGTATGTAAACTTGGATCTATCCAGTCACCACGGTCTCTTGACAGAAAATATTACCACACAGGCAAAGCAGATAGAGCTCGAGGCTCAAATCAAAAGCAAAAATTAAATTTTTTGGATATGATATTGTATCCCAGTATATGTAGATGTAGTCGGTTTCGCTCACGTATGCACTAAAAAAAAACTAGTTCAGTGGTCTAGTTGGGTCAATGATTTGACCCGGAAAAGAAAACTTGCGAACTTGCTACGCATGCGTGGATGGAATGGAAGCAGAAAAGAAAAACATTGATGCTCGAGAAGAAAATTTTACTCATTTCGTCACAGTTTAGTTTATCAGTTTCATGGCAGACTGATAAGATCAAATCAGATATAATCCATATTAACAGTGGAGAAGAAAAACGCCCATGTTTTCTGGGGAAAGTTAACAAGAAAGCAGAATATGGTTCGATTAAAAAGGCTCCTTTTATGCGTCTGCTTCTTAATCTTATGCCATATGAGGATAACAGGTACGATGACTGAGGAAACAAAAATCTAAAAGAAAAGTTAGTCGTCGCTTAGCTTTTCCTCTAAACTTTATATTCAGTGGGTGTGAGTAACTGGAAGATTTGTTTTCGTGAATTCTTCAAATCACGTTTAATGTAACCTTCAAAGCAGCTGTTGGCCTTAAATTCAAACATTTTTGAAAGTACAAAACAACGTAAAGTCTTCAGTCTAATAGTTAAGAGAGAAATTTGTGTTAGCAGGGGCAGTGAGAAGCATGTGTCAGCAATCTGTTTCTTCGAAAATGTGCAGCTTTTACTGCGTTTAATACAGTCAGTTATGATGTTGCGAACTGTCAAAATGGTATTTTCTTCATCGAAGGCTTATGACAGTTTTTCTTTTTCTTTGTCATGCTTTCTGTAAATCTCGCGATCAAGCACATGAGATTTATTTACAAGCATTTGCAATATTTAGTCTATTGAAAGCCACAAGTAGGACTACTGTCCTTAGCTAAATTTTAGCCCTGAGCAATGTATGCATGTAGGCAGAATGGTTTCCCATATTTAAGACGACAAGAGTAAGTATTATTCAAACAGTTCCGGCATCTTAGTGTGTTTGCTTTTGGTAGATACAGTCTTTGATGCCAGTCTGCAAAATAGATTCACTTAAATTTTGTGAGAGTTTTCTAATCTGCATTCTTGCAGTGAGACAGGAAAGGACAAACTGAAATGGGGGTGGGGAACAAGCTATATACCATCATAAGTCCCTGGAAATTGAAATGCTTACAAACAAAGAAGAAGAAAGGACATCCCTGTACACATGTATGTGTGTGTGTGAGAGAGAGAGTTTGTGTGCATCCATGCATGTGGATCCGTATAATACTACAGTACATGTGCCATATGATACTTTAAACAGTCAAGTCCTATGCATTCTGCATAGTTCCCATGTATTTTTCAACATTTTATAATCCTACAACATGGTTCAAAAATCATAATAATCTGCTCTCAGCATATTTTTAAAAAATTATATTTAGTGGGTTTTTTTTCCTTTAGTACATCACCAAGCTGCTATTCCAAGCTTGTTCGATCACTAGGTTGGGAGCTGGACTTTTGGTGCTCTTCAAGCCACATTGGGTTGTTTCAATTTGACAAAATATAGTGCTCTAAAATTTTGGGCAGCTAAAAAATTCTTGATGCAAGTTAATTGTAAGAATCATTCCTCAGTTCTGTCTCTGTGATTAGGCCCTGCATATGATGTCATTTTCAATCCTATAAAATCCCATGGTTCTTTTGCAACAAGACCTGTGACAAGGACACAAAACTACTTGACAACTCTGCTTGTCTGTTACTGACCAGATGTGTCTAACAATACATATGCTTTCCCCAGGATCATTTTAGAAAGTTCCTTCCAGCAACATGTATCCAGAAATTTTCTTCTCGGTTATTTTTGTTAAATATCCACGGTGTATTGTTTCTTTTTGTCAAGTTTAAACCCAGGAAATGAATTTTTTGGCAGGAAGGAGTAGCATCTGTTTGTCTTGGATAAACTGTGATCATGAACAAAATACGCCCACATGTTTAATGTTTTATTCTGGCTTTAGTTTGCATGTGTAATAAAAACCAAATTTTCCAAAACAGGCAGGCAGGAATACCAAGTGTAACTGCTGATCAGTTTCACACCAGAGCATTGCCCTACTCAAGTTACTAATCGTTGATTATAATAGTGTAAGCATGTAGAAATGCTGTTTCTGTTGCAGAGCAAACAAAGCTGAATGATTACATTTTGGACTATCAGGCAGTGACTTATGATCCCTTGGATTTACACAGCAAGCATGATAGAGTGAGACGATCAGTAGACCCAGGCTTACAACTATCATTTTCAGCATATGGAAGGTAAACAACACTGCTTTTTTTTCCTGAAAGAAATCAGATTTTTCAAAATAATTTAATCTACTGCATTCTTCTCCCCCCCCTTTGTTATAAATACAGTATTGTCTTTTCTTATTTCATCACTGCTGCAACACTTGGTCCAAATCAAGAGGAGACGGACTTACATCATTTGACTATCTTCAGCCAAAAAGAGGACAGAAAAAATAAAAGGGATGTTGGTAGAAAAATTGTAATTTAAAAGAATAGGAGGATTTTTTTTTCTTTAGAATGCAGTTGATATACATATGTTGTTTTGATTAATTCTTCGCCATTAGTTTTTCGTTTATTTTATGTTTATTTCTACAGAATGATAATACTTTCACTTATGTATCTGTTTCAGAGATTTTAAGCTAAAGCTGCAGACAGACAATTCTATATTTTCTGCAGACCATAAAACTTTGAATGATGATGGTTCATTATCACCTGTGGATACTTCATTTATTTACAATGGTCACCTGGAAGGTCAGAAAGCATGCAACATTTCAGTGTTACATTTTAAGAGAAAAATCCTAGAGCATAGAAGATAAGTAGTGAAAACGAAACCTGCTTTTTTAGATGTAATGGATGAGTACCAAAACATATCTGATTGGGCAATCAAAGTTGTTTGACACAAAGTAAGTTGTAATAGAGCAAAGAAGCTGTTTCTGTAGGTATCATAACATAACTTGGAATTTCCATGCTTTTTAGTTTTTATGGATAAACATCCCATTGAGTTTCATCGACACAGACAAGGTCTTATTACAGTTTCTTTGCCAGGTGTTGCAGGCATCTGATTACCCAACCCCAATAAAAAGCATTATAACTGTACCTCCATCCAGTATCATTGTGACAGTAGTTTGTGTAGTCTAATTAAATATATGCATAACTCTTGATCGCAGCTATATGCAGCTTCAAAAAGTCGTTTGTATCTAAAAATATCGTGATTTCAAATTTATTCCTCAGATGTGCCTGACAGCTTCGCACACATTGCAGTAATAAATGGGACAGCAAGAGGCTATATTCATGTTTCTGGCCAAAACACATACTATGTAGAACCGGCTGAAATCTACTTCAGAAATCCAACATTCCATACACTCATTTACCCACAGACCCACATGAGCATGGATCCTTACAGGTAAGTATCAACACGTCTCTGTTTTTAAAACGATATTTTCTTGTCACAATACTGTACCATGATCTAGAGTGCTAAATTCTCAAGTTAGCAATACCTAACCACACCTTCCAAACAAAAATTTATGTACACAAACCCTGGTAATGCCCCCTACGCGCTTGCGCACACCCGTGCGTCAGCTCATGTGATCTACTCGCTGGCCAATTCAAGTTGACTTTCTCAAGTACCTTGGCTGTCTAACATCCCTCTGTCTGCTCCCACGGCATGATCTTTGACCATAGTCTTCCCTACCGCAGCATGCCTCTTCCACTGCTTTGACAGCTGACAAGAATCGTGAGCTTTCTCCCTTTTTCATGTTATTCACCTGTTTGCTTGTTATTTTAAGTTACACAGTGTTATGCAGTGAGTTGCATGCATCATCCTTTCTTGCCTGTCGCCTCCATGTGTGACGTCAGTGTTTACGTGTGTATGTGTTTTGTGAGGATGCACGCCTGCCCACCTACTTTCTTGGTGCTTTGCTTACATGATGGTTCACTTTAGCTTTGCATTGTTACCGTTATTCAGTTTTTGTTGTGGCCTTACTGGTTGTTAACATAAGGACACTGTATTGCCTATTAGCGGTGTGCACATTACCTGCGCACGTGCATGATTGGATGCGTTTTTTTTCTCCATGTCCGTTTTCTTTTCTTCGTACTGGTGTTTTCTTGTGACACTTTTGACTTTTTTTAATACGGATTTGCGGACCGATGCTTTGCTCGCAATGCTCTTCAGCCACGCTCTGCTTCCAGAGGTCAGGTCTTCTGATGGTTCGGCGACCCTGCCTGTGGACATGCTGGGTGACATGGTCTCCCTGTCCTTCCGTGGTTCCTGTGGGCCCTACCTTGCTGGCTTCCTGTCCGCCACTTCTGCTTGGTCCTCTGCATAGCCACCCTGCGGTGTCCATGGTAGGTTCCACTGACGTCACTAGGCCAGTTCCGGTGTCCTGGCCTCCTGCACAGACTTCACCTTCGGCAGTGTGACCTGTGGTGGTGCTAAGCCTTCGGGCTATGACGTTCGCAGGACTTGTGGGGAGGGGTTCCCCGCAGTGCTTCCCATGGTGCTGCACCAGTTGCTGCGTTTTGTAGCTGGGGCGCACTTCCCAGTCCTGGCAGAGCACTTTGGCTTCAGCCATGGCACTAAATCTGCCTCCGAGGTGTCGGTCATGTCCGACTACCCCCTTCCTCGGCCCAGAAAGGCACCGGGTTGGGATTGAGATGCACCCTTTGTTCCGAGTTGTGAAGCATAGGTCACATGCCCACTTCAGGCAGGGGTCTTTGCTCCTCCGTCTCTCAAGATGTGAGTTGGAAGTTCTCACACTTCCGGTCCTGACCAGTCCAGCACAGTGCTGGGCACGGGCATAACTCCTCTGGCCTTGCTAGTTCTGATTGCAGTTGCGATCACCCCTCTGACTTGTCCCATTTTTTGGACGCAGGCTATGCTTCCGGTTGTGAGGGCATCGCTTCTGAGACATGCAATGGAAGTGGGCAGGGTTGGCAGCTTATGCCTTCCCCCACTGCCTCTTCTTCCCCAGACACTGGAAGGTGGAGATCACCTGCCCCCCTTCAGATTCACGTCACGCCTCACTGGCAGCATTGGCATGGTCCCCAGATCTTCTGCAGCTCAGTCAAAAGGATCCAGTCCCACTCGGAGTACTAGTGGGTTCCATCTGCAAACCTTGCTCTTATAGCCTCGCATCCTCATCGTCTTGGTGCATCAGTCTCCACCCTATCTTCTGGTGTCTGCCAGGTGCTGGTAAACCACCAGGATTTTCTGATGCAAACTGGAGGCAGTGGGTGTGGTGGTGCTGGGCCAGGGTGGTGGATCCCTCCCAGCCTCAGGCAGTGGACCTTGCCAATCACTTAGCCTTTCTAGCCAACAAGGTCCACTTTTTTTCTGCCTCTGCTGTGCGGGTGAGATGGTTCGCTGTCATCTCTACCCTTTGTCAGCTGAGTGTCTATGAACTTTGCTATGTCAGCTTTGTCTCTGATGTCACCTGTGGCATCACCCTGTTCCAGGGCCGCACCCCGCATCGGCTGTTTTCGCTCGCCAATTGCTGCCTCCCAGTCCAGTGCACTGGGGGACCTCTTATCTGCAGCATGTTGGAGATCGGAGGACCCATTTATAAGTTTTAACCTCTCTGCCTCTGGAGGGGATGGTCGCTGTGAGGTGGTGGCTGCTGTTGCCACCCAGCACCTCTGGTGCACCACCTCCTCCTCCTCATCCTTGTAAGTTTTATTTTCTTATCACCCACCTCCATTTTGTGCTAGTCAGCACTCTGGGTCATGGTACAGTATTGTGACAAGAAAATACAAAATTTCTTAACTAAATTTGAGTTTCTTTAGCATTACTTACCATGACCCGTCATAGGCCCACCCTTCTCGCTGGTCTTTTTTCAGGCTTGAGAATGTCAGCTTGAATTGACCAGTGAGTAGATCCCATGGGGTGACGCATGGATGTGCGCATGCGTGGAGGGGGTTTGTGTACAAAACTTTTTGTTTGGAAGGTGTGGTTGGGATCGCTAACTTGAGAATTTAGCACTCTGGGTCATTTTACATTAGAGCATTTCTGTAGTTTTGTTCTTCATCGTCATTGTCCACTTTTAGCTCAATGTCTCAATGCTGTACAAATTTTTCATTGTAGTATACTATAGTATATCTTTTCTCCCTTTGAGAGTTGCAGTAAATCTGTTTCAAGAGGACTGAAGGATGGAATTGGTGTTTTCACATACTCATACAAAATATAAAGTTCTGGAATAAGTACTTGATATGTTTTAACTTTTCATATACGGTGGAGTCCACCTGCAACGAAATTTAAGGAAGTCAGAATTTTGTTTGTTATATCGGAAGTTCGTAGTAGCATTTCATGCACGAAACCAAGCAAAGTAACAAGTTTCTTTATTCTTTCAAGTTATTGATCACAGGCCTTGCTGCCGTCTTGCGCAGGCACAGTGACTGTTTATTTCCATGCAGTAGATGTACATATATTTAAGTTTTGATTCAGATCCGTTGCAAGATAAGGGATCATCTAGTCACTTGTGGCCTTTGTCAGGTTACATAGTTTGATAAGCAATTCGCAAATTCAGTTATGGAGCCTAGAAACACTAAAGGTTTTAGTGTCAGGAAAAAAGGGCGGCAGGAATGGACTATGCAGTGAAGCAACATTGATAACAACTGCAGATTCACCAATAACAAAAATCAGCATTTATTCATAAACATGCTTATAACATGCATGCTGTTTGCTTGTAGTGGTGCCAGCAAACAACAAACTGATGTTTTGGGGTTTTAATTACCCATTTACAGCACATTAAATTTTCCTTGACAAAGCCATGTTTTGTCAGAACTCTACAGTTGTATATTCAATGGCCTGGAGTAATACATGCTAAGTGTGATTGTAATAGGCCCAACTTTTGTGACGTTGTTACCTTTACTGCTAAGTGTGATTGTAATAAGGCCTGCCCAGTTTCTCCAACATTGTTACCTTGTACTAGTTCATTATAGAAAGGAAAGATTTGAGTGATTGGGGGTAAAGGAATACTACTTTTTGTAATAAGAGAAATGTGTTATGATGTGCAACTGTAGTTTTAGTTTGTTGCATGCAACCTGCTTTTCTGCAGAGGGGAAAACCGATACCATTATAACCGTAATTCATTGTAACCAAGTTCATCATAGGTAGGCTGCACTGTACATTCAGGTGCAATACACAGTGACTTTGTTTATTATCTGGCTTTCTGAAAACTGCATGAGTGCATATTTGGATTACTGTTTACAAGGTACAAGAAAATTTTGTTCCCCCTGCAGACATAAACGACAAGCAGAGCTTGGTGTGTGTGGTAATGATGCAGCTGCTGTATGGATGAAGAGACATGCGGAGTCAGTCCTGGATGATCTGCCTCATAACAGAGCTTCACGGGTGGGTTGTGTACAGTACAAGAATTTGATACTTAAAAAAGAAAGAAGACAGTTTTTTTTAACAGATAACAAGTTACTTTAATAATTATCTCCGCTAGAGCTCTTCATAGTTCTGTTAATTTTGCTGGGTACTGGTGCTAGTATATAGAGAGAAAATGTAAACTTTCAGCACAACTGCTTTTGTTTATTGTTAGGTGTTCGATTGCACACATGGCTCTCTCTCTCTCTCTCTCTCTCTCTTTACAACTGTGAAACAAATTGCACAATATCTGTATCAGATATTCAAGATAAGAAATGAATGAATACTTGAATTTTCACTGTTATGATAGTACACGGATGGCCTATATGTTTATCATTACTTATGCACTCATTGTACTTCATAACTGTAGATGCTTGATGGATATTCCCCCCTTGAAACAAACCAGTGGGTTTTTTCAATAAAATGTCGATGTGTATGTGCATGTATGTGGTCTATTTGTTCTGCTTTTGAGGTGGGAGGTCAGTGGTTCACGGCTGAGTCATACCTAAGACTTAAAAACTGGCAATCTAGTAGCTGCCCTGCCAGAGGCCTGGCACTATAGGGAACAGTACTAGGACTGGTTGGCCCGGTGTCAGTATATTGTGAATGGGTGGGACTGAAGCCTTGTGTTGAGATGGCAGTCCCATGTGTAGCAGCACGTTAACTTGTCTCAAGCAACACCATCCTGATATGCACCTTGTTTGTGGAGGGATGTTAAGCAATAAAGAACATATGTGTACATGACAACCCAACAAAGTACTGGCAGCGCTAGACACGACCGTATGCTGACGTATGCACTCAAGGGAGCCTACCGTACCCAAACACATAGCAAAGAGAGAGTCGAAAGTAACGGTAGGCTCCCTTGATTGCATACGTCAGCATACTATAACTTTCGACTCTCTCTTTGCTACGTGTTTGGGTACGGTAGGCTCCCTTGATTGCATACGATAACTTTTGACTCTCTCTTTGCTACGTGTTTGGGTACGGTAGGCTCCCTTGATTGCATACATCAGCATACGGTTGTGTCTAGCGCTGCCAGTACTTTGTTGGGTTGTCATTTGACAAATTATAGCGCTCTGTCCTCATTTGTTCCTTATTAATTATATGTGTACATGTTTGTGAGTGCTTGTTCGCTACTACTGTGTCACTAACCTTTGCTGAACTTTATTATCTCTCTATTTTTTGGGTGTTTTTTTTTTTTGGTCAAGTATGCATCAGACGCAGAGGAAAGATCCATACCACATTTGAAATACACTGCTGAGAACAACAGTGGTCATCGAAAGAGAAGAGCTACTATTGGGGAGAAAAACACATGCTATCTCTATCTGAGGGCAGACCCTATTTTGTGGGAACACATCAAGTACAAAAAGTACAATACAAAGCTGGTTAGTGTGGTTTAAATCTGCTACATTGTTTAAGACCTATATGAATAATGTTTTTTAGGTGACAAGGCTTAGTTCATTAGGAGACAGCGATTGCCTAATTTTGAGAGAACAGTCCTAATCTATCCATGAGGTACAAACGTTTGGACATTACTTTCACACCAAATGGTCCCAACTGTGATTTAACCTTTGCACTTAAACATGCCAGTCAGCCAGATCTGTGTACCGAAGTGGTGTCATGACTGACTTCTTTATGTCCCTAGCCGGGAATGTTGACATTTGAAGACTTATGAATTTTGAGGGGGGAGAAGGGAGGAATTATTTGACCATACTTTAATAATTAATGAACTGAACTAAAGGTTAACAGCTGCAGAACATAAATTATGTTGTATCCTCCCACCCACCCCCACCCTTTTTTTTTTAAAATTTTCAGAGTGATGAGAGGACACAGGAGGAAATTCTGGCCTTCTTTGCCAGCCACGTTAGTGCGGTAAAGAACATTTACTCCAAGACAGAGTTCCATACATATGACAGCAGCATGAAATATGTTGGTGTTGATTTCGTTGTTCAAAGAACAAGTGTAAGTCATGGCATCTTAAGTGTTTTGTATTTGCATTTCTTCAAAAATTCCTTATTTTAACACCATGAAGAAATTTGCTGATAAACCTAACATAGCAAATATGCATTTTTCATGTTTAGAAAAATCTTTGAAAATAACCTGGTGATAGAAACATAATTCAAACAAATTTATGAAGAAAAGTCAGAATTTGTTTCTGATCAGATGTGTCTCTTTTGTATGTGTGTGTGTTGGTGGGGGGGGGGTGTGAGGGTGATTTTGTGTGTGTGTTCATGTGTGATCATGTGTGTTCCAGGCAGTTTTATGTTTGCAGCTCAGCTAAAGTGAAATAAAATCTTTTTTTGAAAGAAAGTCACACACAATACATGTTCTGTGTGGCTACCATTCTAGTAAGCATTGTTAAAAGAGTGGGACCAATGGGTGTCCGAAGCTTTGAATGGCACGGTAATAGTCTTGCCATCATTAGAGTGGGGGGGGGTTTCAAGCAGTTCTTCTACTGAAAATCAATTTGCTTTGGGGGAGGCGGGGTCTAACGTTTGGTAAGTGTAGCTTTGACAACCAGTGATTGTGTCTCGAGAAAATCTTGTGAAGTTGCCCTCTGTTGGCCATCTGTTGCAGTCAGTGTCTTTATTTTAAATCTGTAATGCACTTTCCATGAATGAGACGGATCATTACATGCAACCAGCAGCAGGGAACTAATGGGGAAACAAATTGTGATAAACAGCAGTAGCTGGACAAATGAGGACCAAGACGAAAACAATGATAAACAGCAGCAGCTGGACAAATGAGGACCAAGACGAAAACAATGATAAACAGCAATAGTGGGACAAAGGAAGACTAAGATGGAAACAATAAACAATACTCGGACAAATGAGGACTAACATGGAAACATATAATCTATAATGACGAGCAGTAGTGGGACAAATGAGGATTCAGATAGAAACAGTGATAGCAAAATTAGGAGAAATGACGACTAACATAAAAAAATAATCTGTAATGATAAACAACAGTACTGGGACAAATGAGGACTAACATGGAAACAACAAAATGATGATAAAATAACAGTGACGAGGCAGTAGACACAGAAGAGAGTTTGGTGGGCTTATTGTCAGTTTTTGTCAGAATTATCTGCTAGTGCTATATAACTTTTTAAAATGTATTTCTGTCCAGATAATGACATTGGAGAACCAGTTTTGTGGTACCAATCGTGCTACTAGCTACTGCAATCGCAACATCGATGTTACCAATTTTCTGAACCTTAACTCCTTAGACCAGCATGATGAGTTCTGCTTGGCATATGTCTTCACCTTTCGTGATTTCACCAAGGGAACGCTAGGTCTTGCCTGGGTTGGGTCAGACTCAAGTAAGCATATTATATATTGTACATAATAGAAGATGCTTAGATCACTGGGTGCACATCAAAAAAGCACATCCATCTGTGAAAATGTGACCCATTTTTGAGAGGAAAGCTAGGGGGTGTTATCTAGTGGAGCATGACTTTGAAGATATGAAGGGATATTTTGTCAGGCATGGGAATTCTCCATGGATTCTTGGTATTCCGAGATTGTTTAGTCCTTTTTCGAGGAAGAAAATGTTTCCAAGGAAAATTTCTGTGTATTGTAAATTTTACCCTTCAGTCTCGAGGTTAACATGCAGAGCCTCATTTTCGTTCGTACTTTTCCCACAACTTCCACCCCGCCACCTTTACTGATTTACTGTAGGCAGTATTTTTGAGCTGGTCAGTTCCCATGCCTGTTTGTGTATTTTTTTAAGTCATTGTGTAGCCGGGTGGTGGTTACGTAACGCCCTGGCGCCCACCCGACCGGCCCCTGAACTCCCTGTTAGTCGGCACGGCGTGGATAGTAGCATCATGCACCTTACTGGTTGTCTGTTACTCAAGAGTGGGAAACAAAGGGTATCTGTGCAGGGAAGGGCCAAGGACTCACTGTCCGAGGCCACGTAACCCTTTGACGTAATCTAGGTGCGACCAGGCTTCCCCAGTGAAGGGTAGGGCCACTTAGAGACATAGGGGGGTCAGGGTCGCTCTAGAACAAGGGGGGACCCAGCATCTCAGCGGGAGGCGAGGGCAAAAGGTCAGCGACAATGTGCGAGGAGCGTGCTTAAAAAGAGGAGAAGAAATGTAGAAGTCCAGTTCAGTCAGAGTTGATTGGAGTAGTGCATTCAGGTGGAGCGCTTCGAGGTAGCCACTCGAGGAAGGATGTAGTCTTTAGTTGCTGTACTCTCACAGTGAGGTGGGAGAGAAATAAAAGTTTACATGTAGCTGTGAGGACGTCTTGTGTTGCTGTGTCCAGAGTGGAGGGATGATAGAGCCATTTCCACAATCCGCTCGTCCCTGTTACAATTGTTATTCTGTTTGTTTTTATGAGAAATTAATAATGTTTTCACGTGTGTTAAAAGATTTTCTTAGATCTTTGGAGAGAATACCTTAAAGGACTAGGATTGATGTAGAGCTGTTGTTTTGTTGGAGGTGTTTAAGGGGGCTGATAATTCATTGATATTTTAAGGGGCAGCTGGCAGAGTCATTGTTGTGGGTATGTACATGAAGAGCTGTGAAGGGAGCAGCCAGAAGAATGATTGTTTTGGGTCATTTTATAGGGGCAGCAGGAGGAGTGTGTGAGCGACATAAGGACTACCCTGAAGGAGGAGGGCGCGTCAGCAAAAGTCTCAACACTGGCATTGTCACTGTCATTAATTATGGCAAGGCTGTTCCAGCTAGAGTGTCGCAGCTCACCTTTGCTCATGAGATTGGTCATAATTTTGGATCCCCTGTGAGTTTTAAAGTTTGAGTAGGACTTTCTGAAGAACTCTTATAAAAATGGGATCCACAATTAAATTGTGGGCGAAAGAGCATGATAGAAATGCACCAGAGAAAAGGTTTGGGGATTTCTTTTCAAGCAGCTAGGGGAGCTTGACCACACCCTGTCAAAGTCAACAGCATTTTACACTAGTTATTGTACTTAGCTGTGGTTTATCAGCCATCTTGTACATTGATAATACAATGATCAATGCGATCGCATCTCAGTAAAGAGAAGACACCATGGAATTGCAGAGTAAAACTTTATGGAGACATTTTCAGCATGGTATTGATCACTCCTGCTGCTTTTTGAAAACATTTTATTTGCAGCATGACAGTGGCTCCTCCTGTGCACCATATGGAACCAACCGTAAAGAGGCAGAGGATGGAAACTACATTATGTTTGCTAGCGCCACCATGGGAGATAAACCTAATAATGATGACTTCTCCATGTGCAGTCTTGACAACATCACACGTGTTCTTGACGCAGTGTTAAATGAACGATATGGAAAAGTGAACTGCTTTCAGAGTAAGTAAAGTTCTACCACATATGACCATAACTCTTAAGACAAAGACTTTTCATAGCTTTAATGAGAATGGGATGCTTGTTTTAAAAGAGTGGACATGTTCAGTCAATGAAAAATCTTGTTGATAAGTTGGTTTTATTAAAAAAAAAGTATTTTTTCATGTTAAAAGAATGTATGTTCTGTCATCTTAGAATGTGTTATAAGTCAGATTACTGGTGATGAGATGGTCCCTGGAGCAGTGGTTTAATCATTCCAGTCACCAGCATTTCTGGCAGGAATCTTATTAGTTTATTTAGCTGATTTTGAAGATCTCTTACCAAAACATTCTCTCAAAATAAAATCTACAATTTTCCATCTGAAAAAGAGCTGAGGTTTTTTTAATCATCTCAGGTAATTTTTTATTATGATGTAGAGTCAACTCAGGCATTTTGTGGCAATGGCATCACGGAGGGAGATGAAGAGTGCGACTGTGGGTATGCAGCTGACTGTGATGACAAGTGTTGCTATGGCAAGGGTTCCTCCGATGGGCGTGAGTGCACACTAAGGAAGGGGTACCAGTGCAGGTAACTGTGAAGTCGTTGCTGTTCCTGTGGTGTACATTTCCATACATTTAGCATTCTTATAGCCATAGGTGAAATTCTTCCATTTTTGAATGGAAACTGTTTTTCAAAATTTTTCGTCAAGAATGACCTCCTTGCGGACTGTTGGTTTATGGCAAGATTACGTTGTTTCATGTGCCTATGGCAAGGTCTAAAAACTGAAGGGAGCTTTTGCAGAGAAGTCACAAACATACAGCTGACTGTTGGTGTTTCCTGCTGTTTTCACATATTGATAAACAGCAACAAAAAGCCTTGAAATTGGATGCAGGAAGCCAATTAGGTGGTTGTTGACGTGGGATTGGGCCTGGTTAGATGAAAAGGATACGGGCAACAAAGTGCTTTGTGAGTGGTGGATAAAACTTGATTGCCCCGGCACTGGTTATTCAGTTCATGAATAATTGCTGCATTCGCAACTCCAGTTTAGTTTTTCTTGCCTAAAAGCATCAGTCTAAAACTGCATACCTTATTGCTTTTGAGTAATAAACACTGTTTTCTTGTCACAATACTTTACCGTGACCCAGAGTGCTAAATCTCAATTTACCGATCCCTGACCGCACCTTAAAAACAAAAAACTTTGTAAACATAAACCTGATAAGGTGCCCCCCCCCCCCCCCCCCCCCC
>SMGT01008379.1:160222-177242 GCA_004794575.1 Lanistes nyassanus | reverse complement strand
CCCCCGGTGCATGCACACTTGCCATGTCACCCCATGGACACAGGTCACTGGCCATCAAGCTGACTTTCTCAAGCGCCATGGCCGCCCAGGGGTCAGGTCTTCTGGCAGTCTTGGCAGCCCCAGCTGTGGAGTCATTGGCCTCCCACTTCTTCTCCGTCCCTTTGTGGCCCTGCCTCTTCGGCTCCAGTGCCGGCTGGCTCTGCTCAGTCCTCTGCTTCAACCCACTCCTTGCTGGTGTCCATGGTGGATCCGGACAACGTTGCTCGGCCTGTCCCTGTGTCCTGGCCTCCTACGCATGCTTCCAGTTTGGCAGTGTGGACTGTGGCAGTGTTGCATCATCTGGTGGAGATGCTCGCAGGACTTTGTGGGGAGGGAGACCTGCAGTGTCTCCTGTGGCATTGATGTGGGCTCCTTCAGTCCTGCGCCAGTGGCTGCAGTGTTGGCATGGGTTTTTCGCTGTGCAGTGGATTTCAAAGGTTCTTGCTTCCGTTTCTGCGTGGTGACCGACCCATGACTTGCTTGTGCCTGGATGGCTGCTTCCGCTTACATCACTGTTGGGTTTGCCAAGTGGGTCACTTTTGTTTTGGTTTCTGCTTCTGCTGTTCACACACACACACCTGGCTACTCACTGGTGGGCATGGCAGGATCCTCCTTCCTCCAGGTCATGGCCTTGGGCCTGTTCTTTTGTGAAGGAGTTCCCTTTCCTCTATTGGGAAGCACCACCATGCTTCCTTTCTTCACACCCGTGAGTGTGATTCTGATACTAGTGGGCTGCGGCTGGCTTCTTCCACAGTGTTGAAGCCTGGCCCGAGGTCCCAACCCAGGGAAGCATTTGCTGTCACCCACGAGCCTCCGTTGTGTGCAGCGTGCACGCTGGTTGCACTTTGCCTGGGTGCTGAGTGTCCATGGTGTTGGGTTTCCCATGCTGTCAGACCACGACTCCACTTCTCTGGTGCGTCTGCCTTCCTGCTACCCTCACCCTGATGCCATGCGTTGGGTGTTGCAGGGTATGGCTGTCTACGCCCACCTGGAGTTTTCTATGATGGAGACCTTGGGCTCCTCTTTACGGTTTACATTGCCGCCTCTTCTCTGCACCCAAGTCCACAGGTGGGTTTGCCCCGTCCCCTTTTCTTCCTGCCAGTGCGTTGTTGGATGGCGACTCCAGTGTCGTTCTGCATGTCCCTCCTACCAGGTGTTGTCATCACGGCTTCAGCCTGACTACCCAGTGCACCAGAAGTAGCTTCATTTCCTCTGGCAGGCCTGTATCTCACCAAGCTCACCCCATCGTATCCCTTGTACTGCAAATGTTAGTGCTCTGATACGCTTGTGGGGATGCTCTTCCCGGCACTTTGAGATGTTTGGGCCGCTGCCCTGTGCTCTGTGCACTTGCCACTGACACTATGGCTCAGCTTTCATGCTTGATCCCCCGCTTTCATGTAGTCAGATCACAGCTCATCGGCTAATGTCCTTGGTGGCTGCACTGTTGTTGATGGTGTCACTGGTTCACATCGCAGCTGTGCGCCGTTGACCCACTGCATGTTAACAGCTTGCTGGCTCCCAGCACCCCTGGTGATACGCTTTGGTTCCAGTTCCGGTGCATCTGAACCCCTGTTTCAGCCTCCCTCCATTCTGGCCTTGATGCCATCACTTTTTTCCTTTGTATTCCCCTCCCCTCCCCTCCCCCAGCAGTCATCTTCACAGCCTTTCCTCTGGGGGGAATGGGCCGCTTCTTCCATCCTTCCATCCTCACATTGCATTTGGGCTGTGATGGGTGGCCATAGCCCTCCATTCCAGGTGTGGACCAGTCCTGCCTGATGCTGCCTCTGGTTCCACCAGGTTTGTTGTCTGTGTGGCTTGCCTGGTTCTGGCCACTTGTCGACCAATTTGCCACCAGGTTCTGTAAGTGGCTTCCAGACTTGTCTCCTCGGTTCTGGTTCTGGGTGCCTGGGAGGTGAACGAATTTCTCTCTGCCCTGGGTGGGCCCAACAGCATATGCCTTTCCTCCCCTGCTCTCAGTCCTCTCTTTCTGCCATGTTCTCCATGCAGTCTGCTGGCGGTCGGAGTCATGTTTATAATTGTTTATGCATGGGGTGTCTCCTGCACCGGGAAGATGGCAGCTGAGAATTGCCGCCAGTGTGTTCTTGCAACTCTTTTGGCTCAGCCTCCTTCTAGCCCTGGTAAATTTTTCTTGGGTTCACCGACCTCCACTTTGTGCTAAACAGTGCTCTGGGTCATGGTACAGTATTGTGACAAGAAAATACAAAGTTCTTAGTTAAATTTGAGTTTTTTATCAGTACTTATTATGATCTATCATATGCCCACTCTCCTCCCCACTGGTCTCTTCAGCTTTCGAAAGTCAGCTTGAGTTGCTTATGAGCTATGTGCATGGACGCCATGGAGTGATGCACGGGGAGTGCACATGCATACAGGGGCCTTACCAGGGTTATGTTTACAAAGCTTTTTGTTTGTAAGGTGTGGTTAGGGATCACTAAATTGAGATTTAGCACTCTGAGTCATTGTAAGTATTGCTAATTAAAGCCAAATTGGGCTAAGAAATTTGGACGTTTGCAGCATAGTCAAAGATGAGCATTTTTTAAATGCCAAATTGCAGGAAAATGCATCAAATGCATGTTAACTTTCGAAATTTCTCCAGCTTCACCCAGTAGATCCCTCCAACATGGCATCAGCTCCTGAACACATTTTTTCTCAGCTGCACCCATGTACATATACCATTTGTGTTCATGAATTTCTTAAAGGTAAAACCTTAGCTCTCTCTCTCTCATGCCCCCTCTCTTTCTTTCCCTCTCTCTCCCCTCTCCCTCTCATGGCTGATTTAAGTTGCCATCCTTCACCAGTTACATGCACTTCTTTCTTTTTATTTAGCCCTACTGCAGGACCTTGCTGTTCCCGAGAATGTGGATACATTTTACAGGACAAGAGATCTGTGTGTCAGCCACAAGATGACTGCAAAGCTGAAAGTCTATGTGGATATCCTTAGCTTGATAAACATATTTTGTGCATCTTGAAATGGCCTGAAAACTGCATCTTGTGGATCCATAGAACCTGTATGCAGGGGTCAGATTGTGCAAGTGATGGTGCATGCATATGTGCTCATGCAGCCATACATGCACGACATGCACACACACACACACGCATGCACACTATTTTATGATTGGGGCAACATATTTCAGAATGTATATTTGAGCAGCTTAAAGAGGGTTACAATTTCTGGTGTATTTTTTAAATCATTTTTTTCTTCCTTTCACCTACACTCTATTTCTGGTTTCTCATTGCATACCACCAGTCAGCTGTTGGTTCAGTTTCATCATGCTGTCAGTCCTCGGTGCAAGGTATTGTAACAGACTATGGTGTGTAAAAGATGGCCTCTTTTTTTTTTTGGTCCTTGACAAAATGTACAGGTCAGAGTGCAATGTGCCCTAAAGCACAACAGAAGCCGAATGGAACATTCTGCAATGACTTCTCACAGATATGCATACAAGGGGTAAGCTACCAGCACAATTTCTTCGGATTGTAGTCCTCAATAATGGTAGCTTATCTTGCCTTGGCTACATGTTGCGATGCAAAATATATCACAAAGCTACCAGGTTATCACAGAACCTCTAACCTCACTGAATAAAATTGGATGAAAAGATGGATGCAATCTGCCTTATAAACCCAAATCAGTCAAAGGTTTTAAGACTTTCTTAAAGATTGCATAAGTCAGTCTTGAAGTATGTACATATGCCTGAGAGAGAGAGAGACAGGGTGGGTGGGGCAGGTATTTACTGCTTAACATCCAGTCACAAACTAAGTGCATATCAGGACGGCGTTGCTTAGACAAAGTTTACGTGCTGTCACACATTGAACTGCTGTTGCAACAAGCTTCAGTCCCACCCATACATACCAGCACCGGGCCAACCAGTCCTAGTATTGTTCCCTATAGTGCTAGGAATCTGTCAGGGCAGGGCAGCTACTAGACTGCCAGTTTTCAAGTTTTAGGTATGACTCGGCTGGGGCACAAACCACCGATCTCCCACTTTAAAAGCGGATGCCTTAACCACTAGACCACCGGGCTATCCTGAGAGAGAGACACACACACACACAGAAAAATATAGATACATGGCTTTGGTTTGGGTTTTTTTCTAATTTTAACTGTTGATTTTTGTAGGAATGTGTAAAGTCTGTGTGCCACAAAATCAACTGGGAGGAGTGCTTCCTAACCTCTGACGAAAACGGGGAAGGGCCATCACGTGAAGCGATGTGTTATGTGTCATGCCGTAAGTTTTGCCTTTTTCTCAGCTTTTTCATTACCGAATTCTAATTACCAGAGTAACTGAGGCATTATATGTACTGGGACTTTGCACTCCATTAGCTGCTAATTTGTTCCATTTAATATGCATTTTGATCTAAAGGCATTTCTGAACTGGATGAATCTGCATCCTAGTTACAAACCTTGTCATGTGTATACAGGTTTGGGGTTATGATGTTATTTGAATACAAGTTTGGGGTTATGATGAAATCCCACAACAGTAACTTGTGTTCTTCAGGTAACCCTTACACAAAGGAGTGCGTCAGCTCCTACACCATGGAAGATATCAAGAAGGAGGAAAATGAATTGTTGAAGAACCTTTTAATGGAGATTCAACAGCAGAAATCCCATGACAAAGTGGATAAACTGGAGCTTCGGGGAATACAACTTCCTGCAGGTAAGTTGATTTCTTAAACTTTATCTGCACGTCAGAGTGAAGCGGAACCTATGTGTGGGAGTATTAATCGGCTTTTTTTAACTTGTTTGTAGGTTAAAACAAAGTACAGAAATGTGGCTGCGGTTGTCTTGTGTCACTCTCCCATCACCCACCAATACTTCCTGCTCCCACCGCCCTCTCCAAAAAAGAAGAACCATGAAAAACAAGACGGCCAGACATACTAGCAGGAAACTTGTGTTGGTCCTAAAGTACACTTAAAGGTGTGCAAATTCCTATCTGCTGGAAGACGTCTCAAGTCCCAATTGGCTGTCAGGATGCATCTGTTCTGAATCTTTTTGTATGATGTGGTTATTAGTCATGTAAGAAAAACTTAGAAAGTCCCTTTATCTTTTGAACAAGTCATCCCCTGCCCACCATCCTTACCTCTTGTACTGCTGCCCAGGTCTTTAGATAATGGTAGACAAAATTTTGCCTTCCAGGCTCACCTTGTGACAATTTCCGTGGCTACTGTGATGTGTTTCACAAATGCCGTGGAGTTGATGCTGATGGCCCATTAGCACGTCTGAAAAACCTCATCTTTGATCCCAAAACACTTCAGAGCATCAAAGACTGGATTATAGTGAGTACCGCCCTCTGGGCTTATCTGATGCTGTACCATGTTCTTCTGGATCCTGCCAGCCTACGCCATCTTGGAATGCAGCCATCGTCTGCTTCTTACCTTCTCTTATTTTCTCACTTTCTTATTCTGGCTTACTTGTGTGCACAGAACTGTGTGCAAGCATGCATGCACACACAGACATGCATGAATATCTCAGGATCTTTGCTTCTCTCCGTACTCTAGCTACCTAAACTGTCTTCTTTTAAAAGTTTTCTGAAGGTTTATCTTTTCTCGTTCACGTAAAACATTTCATCCTGTCCTGTCTACACCTACTCAGAGGTAGTTTGTATATACCAGTGTCTTCTTGTGAGTCTGTGTGGGTGGACACATGTTGCATTGGGTGTGCAGAAGTTTATAAGTGTCTGCACCTTAAATTATGTTATAAGATTGTCACTTATTATTACTTACTTTTAATAAAATATTTAAGTTTAGTGCCTTTTGACCTGTAAATGGTTAGTCAGAGAGATTTTCTCCCTTCAGATACATTGGTGGGCAGTGATGCTGATAAGCATTGGGCTGGTGGTGGTCATGGGAGTGTTCATCAAGGTGTGTGCAGTGCACACCCCCAGCAGCAACCCCAACAAGCCAAAGGCACGCAAAATCAGCATGACCCTACAGCGAGCTCGCAGACGCCCTCGCCCTCAGCATGGCTCGCAGACCACTGCACTCACAGCTCACGAGCACAGAGGCAGTGGGGAGGGGCGAAACCACAGCAGAGGTCATACGGCAGGAGCAGGTTCGGAGGCCGCAGGCGCGGCCAGGTCAGCAGCACAAGCCAACAAGCCTAACAGTGCTCCAGCAGCTGTTGCCAGCAGCAGTGGAACTGAAGCTGCTGTTGTAGTTGAAAAATATCAAGTGAGTTCTGAATGCCCTGTGTTCACATCTGTCTTCTTCCAGGTCCCCTTTATTGGTCTACTATTTAGCCCTCCCCTCCCCACCATCCCTTCCCTCCTTTCTTCCTGTTTTACTCTAAACATCTGCTAACTATCCCAGATATGGCTCCTTATTGTCTCCTTCTTCATCACCTTCACCAGACGCCATGAAGCACATGTACATTGTTACCACTCCTGCCCCCCTAGCACATAGGGCAATTATCTCCCTTAGCAGATCTGCTGTGGACATTTGGGTGGGAGGAGGGGGCTCTGATGCCATTGGTAAATGCCAAAGTGCAACAGAAATCTGCTAGGGCAGATAATTGCCCTGTGCACTGGTGGGTAGTGCTGTTGGTAACTCATGTAATTCATGGTATCTGGTAAATATCAAAGAAATTTAACTTTCAAGCGAATGTATTTCTCCATCAACGGGATGTGAAGGTAGTGGTGGGTAGGTGCTCCTATAGCTAGTGGTTCAGAATCTCTGCAGTCCTGCTGGTGGTAGGCCTGTGTGACGATCAGAGTAAGCTGAATAACATGACATGGGGCCTGCATTCATTTGTTGCATGCATTGTGTAAAACTTAGAAGTTAACACTGCAACATGCAGTGTTGCACTTGGGATTACAGCTTGTGCAAGTGAACTCAAAGAGTTGCAGGGGTGGACACTTTTATCATGTATCACTTTATGCTGTTGTCAGGGTTACCATCAGGCAGTTCAAAAACCTTTCTTTTATGCACCTTTCATGTCTTCTCGGCACCCTTTTTAATCACAACCAGCCCACTGCAGTTGCTAGTGCACTTCATTACTTGCGAGTTGCTGAAGTGCTTAAGAGTGCTTGCAATGGTTATACTTTGTCTGGGGAACAGAAACCCACCATTGGAGTAACTATCAACATTTATGGTTTAAGTGAAATTGGATGACTTTAAACATTTCAAACTAACATATTTGTTGCACTGCTGTTTGCGTGCTTTGGGATTGTATTATCAGTTGTTTTAATTGTGTTATATGTGTGTGGATAAATGCAGCATGCGTGACTGCATGGACATTCATCTGTGTGCATGGGTGCAAGTGAGTGAATGAATAATTCACACACACTGCCTGTGTGCATGTTCATCAAACTTAGTTTGATTTTTTTTTTTAAGGATCCTCCTCCTCCATATACAAAAGCATTGTTACCAGGCAACTTGCCTCCTCATGGAAAAGGCAAGCGGAGCAAACGACGAGAGAGAGGGGTGGAGATGCAGCGGCTATGAACGTTTGTCTTGTTAATGTTTAGAATTTACTGAGTGCAGATCTCATAACAGTTTTAACATCTGACAACAAAAACAACAAAACCTGTTGTCCCAAAAAATCTGAGCTGTTCTTGTTTCTAAGCTCCCCAACCCCCTCCCCTCTCCCTCCTCTTTCTGATACGTATTCCCTGTCCCCTTTTGTGTATTTTCTTTTGCTCCCTTGTTCCTCCAGTGATACTTCTCTGACCTTCTGTCATTACCAGTTTTGTAGTCATTACTAATCTGTCTCAAATCACACAAAGCTGGTCTCATCTGTCTCAAGTGGTGAAGTGAAGAATAAGTAATGTTTCATTCACATCACTTTCTTGAAGATAATGCCTTGTGTCAGGATATTGTTGGACTTAGTATTGCGAGTACTTGGCAGAAGCTTAGGAATTGTTTATAATCATCATGCTGCAGCTACAAAGTCTTATTTTGAATGATGTGTATCTATTCGTGATATTCTTCTCCACTTGGCTGGTGTGCAAATCTACTGTGCTTTGTTTGTTTGTTTAATCTTATTGAAGTTGATGATGAATGTGATTGAGGATAAGAGAGTGGTTTATGACAAATTTTAAATGAAAAGATAATGTTACAAGTTCTTCAAGATTTTGTGTAGCATATAAGTGGCACAGAGAGAAAGGTTGTGTCTTGTCAGAATTAAGATTTCATCACTTCAACTTTCTAGATGGATTATAGTGGAAAGTAAGGGCGAAACTCTGCTGAATACATTCGGATTTCTTAATCTTGTCTCCATTTAGAATTTTCAAATTCTGGAAAACTGAGTTGCTATGGTGCTTTATTGATAATTTTAACAAGCACAATTTTAGAATCATGAATTGCTGTTATACAGTTTAGAATTTTCCTTCTGGAAAAGGTTCCCCCATGGTGGAGAGCAAGTCTAATCCATTTCCAGTTTTGGTGGAATTGAATGTTTTAAAGTTATAAGATTTCATGATGCAGCAGGTCATTTATTTGGAAGCCAGGTTTGTTTTTTTTTAGGACAGAGCCACACGCATGCAGATGCATGCAGACATGCTTAGGTTTCAGAGAGAAATTTATATAAGAACATTTATTTTGTTATGTGCAGTATCTCATAATTTGGTAATTTCAAATAATAAAGATATCTAATATTTGCAGATGAATACAATTGTTTCCCCAGTACCTGCAGATAGTTTGTTTTCTCAAATTAATGAGATGCAGGGATTGGTACAGTCTTTGTTGGCTAAAGTATGAAGTTTGGTTTCAGCTTTGGTTGCTTTTTATGCAGCATGTCTTTAGTCAAGACAAATGAGATTGTTATAACAATAGTTTTGATTTAATTTGGGGTTTTGATTGTGGTTATCATTTGTTCCTAGGCTTTCGACACTGGCTTGTTGGGGTTTTTTGGAACTGCCTCATTTAAGTAGTCTTATATAAGTAAATTATTGCTTATTGTATATCACTTGTGGGCATTCTACATTCATCATCACTCTATGATTCCCTTTGTCTACCATAGCTTTTAACAAAGCATTGCTAGTTGAATACATTCATCCTATCATTTTTGGTGAAAAAAAGAAAACCTTACTTTGCTGTGACATTTGTGTATATGGGTTGTAAGGTGTGTGGGTGAGCACATGGAATAAAATGGATTAGGTGAGTTGTCGTAAGGTGTGAAATAAGGGTATGGTCTACTTGCAGAAATGTTCCTTGCTTCTTCACGATAAATCCATTCACAGTTGCTGTGTCAGAGTCAATGCTTTGAAATCTTATGGCCAAAGCTATGGTGGAATAAGTTTTTCATGTCCTTAACCAGCATGGGATTCTTTTATTTGGTGTTACATCTTCGTTATCATATAAGATCTCTACCTTGTCTCTTTTTCTGTTTTCCTTGGGTTTTTTCCTTTTTATTCCTTATTGTCAAAGGGTCAGGCAGGAAGTGGATGGCTGAGTGGTTATAAAGCTGACCTCTAAACACAAAGGGACTGGTTTGAAACCTGTGACACCCCAGTTCCCTCAGTTTGCCCAACTGGAAATGGGTACCTGACCCATGGGTCATGGAAGGCAAGGCAGCAGTGGAGAGATGGGCTCTGCCCTCATGATGCTGGCCCACAGAAAAGTGAGGGTCTCATACACTCCCACTCCCCTATGACCTAAAACAGGTTATGAAACAACTTTTTACCTTTGTTGTTTGTTCTGTTGCTTTTTTTTTGGGGGGGGGGTGTTGTTAAGGGTATTAGATACTTTATTGTTTGGTTGCCAGAAGTTCAGATGAATGTTCTGTCATGGGTCATTCTGAATATGAATTGGGAGTTCCCTACAGGTGGGGTTAGTTTATTAAAGACACAGCCACATCTCTGTGTGCGTGTGTTGCAAATCACATGGACTAAAGTGAATGGTGCATTGGCATACTGTGATCTACATTTTGTATGCTTCAAGGTGCACATCCTGATTAGTTTAGATACAACCAAGGAGAAACAAGGCCTGACTAAAGTCAGGGTAAAAGTTTTTAATGAGAGATAATTTAAGAACATGCTACATATTTTATGATTTTTGCTACTCTACTTTTTTTAAGTCGCTCTTTTGATTGTAACAGTATATCCTGCGTGTAGAGGCCCACTGACCAATTCAGCTGTTGGTGGTTTTTTTTAACATCTAGTCAACTTTTCTGAGAGAATAAGTACACTTATTGGTTAATACATATACATGTATTTAATAATTTAAAGTTTGGATTGTTTGAGTGCGCGAATACTTGTTTGAATGTATAAGAGTGTATTTATGTTTTAGGTTAAGGAAGGGGTCTGAGGTAAGCAAGTTTGTAAAATTCATGAGTGAAGTGTTTAATTTATGACCTAGAAATAATTTGGCATTAGAACTTGACAGGGAGGCAGATGACAGTTTTTGACAAGGTTCAGAACTGAGCCTCCATAACCTGATGTGCTGACCTCTGATGTACTGACCAGCTGATCTTCAGAGACAGATGTTTAGTCCCCCTAACTGTGATGTACAGCATGAGGCTTCCAGGGGGACATATGATGTTGTTACGATGATCCTGATAATGCCATAGAGCTTACAGAGTATCAGGCAAGCTGCAGCCTGGTGAAAAATGAGATGACATGGCTTGTTCACACAGGCTGATTATAATTATCCAACATGAAATGGTAACTTTTATGTAGGTCTTGGTAATTGGCAGTTGTACACACACCATGAGACCACAAGACTGTGCACAAGACTGCTGTGCTAGGGGAAAAACGAATAGAAATAATGTTTTAAAAATAATAGAACATGAAAATAGAGCTTTGTTTGGTATGTTTATAGAATATACCTTTACAGATGTACAGCTGGGATGTGTAAAGGAGATTTAATGGTCAGTTGTCACAAAGTGAAGAAGGGGAGGAAAAAACAAACGTAAGTAACAGAACGGTCTTGAAAGGAAATGCAACAGATATACCTCAAAAAGCATAACTTGCAGTTATCAGTAAGACTGTATATGCTTCAAAATAGTTGTAAAAAATTTTCAAGGTCAAGGATAGAGATCGTGTGAGGAAATGAATAGGTACTTACACTGTTATCTACGAATGATAACATGAGTTCTACAGTGCCTAGCATGGAGTATGTGATTTCCCCGAGGGGCTGTTGCAGGAATGTTGGGTTGTGATTTGTTCGGTTTTGTGTTGGTTTTTTATTTTTCCAGACAAGTTTGATTGCAATTTTTTCTATATAAGACCATTTAAGACAAAGGATGTGCCACTATTTAAGTGGTATTTCATAAACACAATTTCTTTAACATGCACTATTCCATTTCTGTGAACAGTAGAGAATATCCAGTTTTAGGACAATGTATTTTTTGTGCTGAATCTGTGAAGTGTTTAATTTTGATTGATTTATATTTTTTATTTATTTTTGTCTTTTGCTAGGAGGAAATCAGTTTTATTGGGCAGAAACATTATTTGATTCTGTTTTCCAATTTAAAAAAGCAGCGCTTGTGCTGCATTTACTCATCTAATGGCTTTTAAGTGTATTTTTAAATCCCTCACAGAAGAACAAGAATGTGACTTAAATAATCTTCAATCATGTTTGGGTAGCGATATTTATGACGGTTGTTGTTGGCCAGTCACAACATTGAGTGAGAGAGAGAGAGAGAAACCACTCATGTGGCAGCATGTGCACAGTATGCAAGTGACGGGGGAAAGGAATGGGTGTAAAAGAATAACCATATATGAAAAGCTTTTTCCTCATAAGACTTATTCAGGATGATGATGTCCAGAAGCAGGTGGTCAGTGTTTTATTCTGTGTTACCTGGTCTCATTGTTTGTGGTTGTGCCGCTTTTTTCTCTGCTTTGCCTTATTACATAAAATAGCCGTACAATCTGTTCAGAGATGATTTGTCGTAAACAGCAGGGTACATTTCCTTTCAGTTTTTCTTTGGCGTATTCCCTAATAGAAACTAAAAGAATTTGTTTTGCATTATTTCAGTTCTAGCTGGTTTAATTCTAGTTCTAGGTACAGTGTAATCACGTCAGTTGACAGAAATGCACAATGGATGTATATGTACTATTTTGCTTAAGCTGATACTGTTGTGCACCCAGTCTGGTTTTCATAACGCAGTTTTTCTGTTTTCACTAAGATTGTTTCTTGTGTTCCTGTCCAACAACTCAAGGGTCTTTACAAAAGGTCACAACAGCTTTTAGGAGTATCTTTTGCCTTTTGCAATTTTATATATATTTTTTATTTTATGATTTTAAAGTAACTGAAACACACTGACATATACCAAACTGATATCTAAATGTATATTTTATTACATGGTTTAAATTTTAAGTCAGACCTAGAAATTGAAATATTTGTTAGCAAGTGGTTATTTTCAGTGCTTTCAATAAAATGATACTCGCTTGGCAAGAAATTTGTCATACCATTATTTTCTGCTTCCGTTCCACAAAGTACAGGCATTTTACTGATGTTGCCTTGCTCAGAATGTAGTTGTATTTATACATAAATTATAGACATAAAAAATCTGGAAGGTTTCTTGCAAAGAATAGAGTGAGGAATTCCCAAAAAAAATTGGGGAAGGGGTCTTCAGTCCGGTCCTTCCAGCCCCTTTTTTACTGAAATGATTTGTACATGTTCAGCGCGTTTTCAACCACTGAAAACTTTCAAAATCATAGCTGAATCAAGTATTGATTCATCAAGGTCTGAGCCAGAAACAAAAACTTTCCTATAATTTTCTTAAAATGTGTGTATATGCTCGTGTGCATGTTCAGGCTCACCACTCCTAAGAATGTTGTGAAAAATTTATTGAGTAAAAATAGTTAGGTGTGGTAAAGTGTATTTTGCTGTGGGTATCTGGAGTGCTTTTTTGCATGTGTAATGTGCTTATCTGCATTTCCTCCTCAGAAACATGCATGTGTAGCACCTGGCAGATGTAGAATCATTGGATGTAAACTTTGTGAAAAAGTGGCTGACACAGGATGAGGTCTCCTTACAGAGGGAAAGGCAGAGAGACAACTGATGCATGGATGCAGAGTGTGACAGCACAGCCTATAATTCCGTGAAGATTGACTGTGAACTAAGTGCTCCTGCACTTCATCATGGAGCTATAGCACACTCACAGGAGGGACACACCTTCCTCCGTTTTCATCATCATCATCATCTGAAAGGAATATGAGATCACAGAGAAATATCACCCAGCCTGAATCCACAGCATAACTAATCAAAAAGGCAGCTTGCCAAGAGATGCGGACAACAACAGTAAACCAGGAAAATGAAGACCATCAAGTGGTGTATTTTGTGTTCACCAGTATGTTGGTTTCACAGCCACAGTACTTCTCTGGTGCTGCATGATGGAAATGCAGCGTAAAACACAAAACACTGGTGCATCCCTGTGGCATCACATTAATGTAGAGATGTGCACATATAACTATCGATCATACAGCAGAAAAATCATAAAAGAACTTTACCTTCTCTTTGTCCATAATAATGCTCAACAGTTTGGGGTTTTTTATGGTCCTTTCAAAGCAGTTCTTTCTTGAACATGTCGGGCTGCAATCTAAATTATTAGTATGTATAGATTTTATTCTTTTGTATAATGTTTCTATTCTTTTGTGTGCATCCAGCACACTATAAATGCTTCTAAGAGATTAATATGTGCATTATGCGAAATATCTGGGAGACCTTTCTCTTACTCCTTCCACTCCCTGTTCCAAGTCATCATATGCCTCATATTTCTGTATTGCAGCTTTGACGGAAATGAAACAATCGGTTACTTTATATAGAATGACTTCCACATGAACTTCGTCTCAGTGAACAAGTTATACGGTGATGAAAATTGCTTAGTTGTGGTCTTTAATGTTTTGCAGATTAAAAATTGTTCCCAGTTTCTGTATACCCAGTAAATCCTCTTCTTACAAATAAAATAATGTATTTGTACAAAAGAAGGTCTCAGTTTTTGATTCTGTATGGTAGAGTTGGTGACACAAATTTAACACATTTGCTGTCAAACAAGAGGGATTGACTAATAGGTCTACTATTGGGGAAACATTTCTATCACAAAAATACAGGTTTTCTGTAAATGTATTTTTTTGTCCAGTTTTTTTTTTCTTGATGTGATACAGCAGTGTGCAGTGTTTAGTTTGCAACTCGTCCTGGAGTACTGCCACACCCTAAGCCACGCTCATTTGGTCAACTACAGGACGGACACTACTTCTAGCTGGTCTTGCCCATATCTGGAAGCGATTTCTCAGTGTTTAGTCAGTAATCTTGGAATAAGCAAACGGTTTACATACACAATGACAATGTCACACTCACGGCTAACAAAAAGGCAAAAGCAGACGCACTACATGGGACGGGAGTCGATAATTAAGGGCCAAACCGTGTGGTACACCTTTAATTTTTTAAAACCGATCACTCTGCTGCGAAATGGAGGTTCGGTACTAATAATGCAATAAAGAGTTGCGTAATCATTATAAACCAACCCAGTTTCCTCGTAGACCTTATTCACGAAGAGACCTTTAGGATAAAGAAAACTCACATGACCTCTATATTTAGAGACTGTGGGTCACGTGATAGTCGCACGTACGAGAGATTTACCTAAAATCAGTAGTTTTTACCACTAGGGTGTCTGTTAGAGCAACAGAGTGAGAGGTAGCTTCATCCTTCGAAAAGCATAGAATATATACATGGATTAAATGCAGCACCAACTCGCTAATCCATGCACGTCTAAAAATACATCAAACGGCGATTGCACAACTGCCGTATGCTAGGGTTATATTATTTCAGTTAACAATCGGCCGACGGGACGGCTTAGCTGTGGGGATACTTCGTTCTAAAAACCTTTCACTGTCACTGAAATAATTGGGGTGTTCACCCTAGCATCCCCTGGCGCAGACCGTTCCTTTTGTTTTTACAATAAAAATATTATCATTGTGTTTATAATTATCATACACAGATTTGTTATAATTTCTTTTGGTGGCTCTTATCGGGTCTCTCATCACCAGGAACATGCATGTCTGCGGCGAAACAGCTTTGATTCGTTTCCCGTCCTGTTCGCGCCCCACCAATTGTGTTTTTTCGCTTTTTTTAATGATATGCGATGCAACAATTTGCAGTTTAGTCTTAGAATGATAGAAAGATATTGCACTGCCGTCAACTTCACTCACGGCTTTGTTATCGCTGTAACGTTTTCATGTTTTCAACACAACTTCGCCAAAGCTTTCTATTCGTAGCCCCTACTGCCTCTCTCTCTCTCTCCAGCCACATGGCATATGTCCAACGGAAAGTCTTTCTCCCTTATGGTGATAGTGGACCAAATATTTCAGTTTTCTGGTTTGTAGTAAGATCGTAGGCTGTAGCAGTAGTGATTCGAAGCTCAGCTATTTATGACGCCATATTACTGTCATGTTCTGGGATTTCTCACGGAACCCGCAAGGAATGGGGGAAAGCTTCCACGAAATCTAGCATCCTAGTTGTAATTAGCTAGCGACAATACTTTGTGACACTACAAACACCAAGGCAACAACGAAATGATCAAATCGATCACAAACATTCTGAAACAGAGGCATACTAATGTATTTTGGATTTTCTTACACTGATTCAATATAATTTTATATACAACTTATAGCCAGGGGACCCAGCGCGGCTGCTTTTTTTTATACTTTGAATAGAGCATGAGAAAGTCAGTTCTGTTTAGCCAGTCAACTTTTATGTAACGGATATGTTTGTACCCCAGCCCACATGTACTGTCTGAGACCTTTGGCTGAGTATGGCCATTGTAACGGATACGTTTTGTCCCCTAACCCGATGGTGCGTAAGGGAGAGGATAATTGAGGTGCCTTTGCCACCCTCAGTCCTTTCAGCACTCCGCAAAGGAAGTTATGCAAGTATCACCAAGATATCACTGTCCCGGACCACCTCCTTGTAAACTGAAGCCATTAACTGTAATGTATGCGCGCTCCGGTCTTCCCCAGGGAAAGGGTGACAGCGTGGAGATGTGTGGGAAATACGGGTGGTCAGTCACTCGGGGGGGTTACCTGAGTAACGTACAATGGACAGTGAGAGAGAGAGCAATTGTGTGTGTGTGTGTGTTAGAATATATTAGTTGTATTTAAGGTGTTGTAGGGAAAGAGGACTTCACTTGTCCATTGAGCTGTAGTACCAGCTAGGAGTGTCCGTCCTGTAGTTGACCAATGACGTTAAATTGTAATTTGAAAAGTTTGGGAGTTGAACTAAGTCGTCTTGTTCGCGAAGCTGCGGTGTCAGCTGTGAAGAAATCCTTGTATAGTCGAGGAGTGTAACGTTGTCGAGCAAAGAAAGTCTTGTCGACACTGATTGGAAGAAGTGGCAGGACTCTAGCTGTGCACGAAGGATCTTTCGTGTGGGCCCTAAAACAATCTGTAACAACGGAACCCCCATCAGAGTCACTCAACACCTGTGTAGTATCTCCTGAAAGGGACACCATCGAGTCACTCCGCGTGATGTACTTAGAAACAACTGAACCAAAACCGTGTATTCTATGTGTATAGCCCCGACAGAGTGGGCAACCCATCAAGGACTTCAGCTAAGTCTCAATCTGGATTTTCTCTTTTTATATTTTTTGCTAACTTTCGTTTTCATTGTGTTATAGTACATCATTTTTGTAGTATGAATAATATTTGCATTTGTTGGCAACACAGACGCCTTTGTGTTTTAGTCAATTGAAGGTCGGATGACTGGCGGGATGAGCATACTGACGTTGCATATGGATGTATAATATGCTTATGTGTGTGCAGTGAATGTTTCGTTGCAGTAGATTAATAAGGTGTGTGACAAGTCGTCTGTGACAACTAAGACATCATTATCTTAAGCCATACCCCTCCACACCCCTTCTGTAACCCCCACCTAGCCTCTCCCCCCCCCCCCCCCAGAAAACACCCTCGGCCTACTCCCCATGACGTCATAATTATAATCTTAAGCCTAACTCTACCCAAACCTACACGCTCTGTAAACCCCTCCTCTACTAACCCCACCCTTAACCTCTGCCCTTCCCTAACCCCCATCCTAT
>SMGT01008379.1:122799-160209 GCA_004794575.1 Lanistes nyassanus | reverse complement strand
CCCCCGAAAAACCCTCGGGCCCCCTCCCCCAGAAACAGTCCGGATATAGAGCTCGCCATTTGATTAGCTACACACAACGGTGTTTTATGTTTTGGCTGATCAAGCAAGAGAAGGGAAAGTACTCTTCATACGAAAGGGACCTTTAGTGACCTCCCTTGCACGCCGATCGCCGTGTACATCTGTTAGGGGGCCTCGTCGTGTTTATTATTTCATTTATATATATATATAGGCACAAGGTTGAAATGTGGTCACAATATGGCCTATGACCATCTGCAGGTGAAAAGGAACCCGCTTGCCTTATTTGGGGTGGATTGGTTCAGATGTGCAGATTTGTATCTCACACACACAAACACTGCTTTCTGCAAAACATGAGAAATGCCGTACGTAATAAATTTCACGCACAACCCTCCCTCAGCCCCCATCGCCACCACCACTACATACACCGACATCTATCGGTGAAATGCCGTATCTTACAACTTTAGTTCTGTGGGTGAAAAGGAACCCGCGTGCCGAATTTGGTATGGATCAGTTCAGGCATGGGGAAAAACGGAGCTGGTGAGGCAAGGGGAAGTACTCTGTACAAAAGGGAACTTTGGTGAACTCCCTTGCATGCAGATCGCCATGTACACGTTAAGGGGCTCGTCATATTTATTTTATCCACATATAGATTTAGGTACCGAGTTAAAATATGACCTTAGACCATCTGCTGGTGAAAAGGAACCTGTGTGCCGAATTTGTTGTGGATCAGTTCAGGCGTGCGTATAACAAACACACAAACACTTGGGTTTGTATATTATTATTAGATTAGAAGAAACTAGAAAGAAGATGGATCAAAGAAGACAAGAAATGAAGAATGTTTGGTTTTTTTTTGTTGCTTAATAAAGGGTTCAGTTGTCCAAAAAGGCCATATCAGGACCACATTACAAATTTTCTTATCAGTTTGTAACAAACTGTCAATCCAGTAGTGTTAACACATACATCACTAAATACATTCTTACATCACCTGTAACTCACCAAACATGAAACATGTTGATAAGGACATAAAGTTGGGAGATGCTGGAGATACTCAGTATTTTCTCAGTTTTTCAAAATCCAGATTAAAGAAAATCAGAAAAATAATTAGTAAGATCTTTAGAGAAAATGAACCATACGAGTAAATAATGAGGTGGTGTGGCAAAATACTACAACTAGAATTATTTTTTTTATTTTTTTTACAATCCCACTGTGATCAAAGATGCTATTTGATCCAGTGAGCCAGCACACTAAAGGAAAGACAAAACAGTAAAAACCAAGAATGACCAGGATGGATAATTATATTTTAATAATAGACAAAGTGAAAGTTTTTAGTGATAAAAGAACAGTTTGTCTGGACCAAGATGGATAATTTCCCCTGCGAACAGATTTTCTCTTATTAAGTATGTATAATGATGAAATTACACCATTTCCATGCAAAGGAAAGTACAGCTGGGGGAATGGCAAGGGAGGGTTATTTCAATGACCCTTTCCCTATCCTGCAGCAGTTTACATCAGAACCACAATAAGCATTTCATTTTCAAACATTTACAGGCTGCCATCTAGTGATCTACTGTTAGTGTTAAATATGCATCAGAAGATGTCCAACCACTCCTATATCCAATACCACTCCACCCCTGCAGTCCCTTTGCACTCCCCCTTCCAAAAAAAATTTAAGATCAAACACAGTCAAAAGATAAATGCTTGCCCAATATATTCTTTATAAGTCTTCATAAGACAACGAACAAGGCATTCACACATGACAAGGGGAATGAAAATGCAATGTTATAAAACTATAACAGTTGGCAGTTTTTACCATTTAAAAAATTTACTGGAACATATGAGGATTCACCTGTATGCTTCAACTTCAAGAACTTTGAAGGTAATATGTAATGCAAACTCGGATACTGCAATTGGAGAATTGGGCACAAGATAATGCAAAGATCTTATGTCAACAACAAAAGCCTTTGTGGTAGCCATAGTTATGCTGCAAGTTACACAATGCAAATACTTTACTGTCCCTTACTGAATCAATGGAAATTTTCCTTCGCAAAATAGATTAACATTGAATAAAAGAATATAACAGTTAATCTATTCACAAATCTCACCACAGTATAGAATGAAACATCACCAAAACAAAGTTTTTTTCCTCACAAAATATCCCATCCTGAAATACTGATAAATACAGAAAAACTGGCCAATATGCAGAGAACAGTATACACGAATCAAATGGTTAATAAACTGCACTGAATTTACAGTCCTATCAACTTATTCAGCTGATCGACAACTGCAAGCATAAAACCTTTGCACACATGGCAAGGTTTTTGGAAGCAGACTGAGCTTTACATAGCCAGGAACAATCTCTCATTCTCTACTACAATAAGCTAGTATAAAAAAACCCTGATTTTACATATAGCACACATCATAACCAGAGTCAATTTTATATCAAACTGATACAAAGGTGTACATTGGAAGTCATCATTCAAACATGCCAGCCATGCTGACACCAATAACTGCCTGGATATCCTTCAAAATATCACGTTCTTCATCATCACTTGCATCTAAGGGACTCGCCACCTCCTTTACTCCATGCTCATAGTCCATTCCAAAACTGCCATTAACGCACCCGTCTTGCCTCTTCCCATGAGTGAGCTTGTGTCGAGTTAATGTGTTTTTTCGGGCAAAGTCTTTACCACAAATGGGACATTTGTATGGCTTCTCTCCTGAATGAACAACTTCATGTCTCTTGAGATAATTATCCCGAATAAAACCCATTCCACAATGCTTGCATTTATAGGGTCTATCTGAAGTGTGTGTCATTTTGTGGGTATTGTAATCTGAACGTCGCAGGAAGCCTTTGCCACAAAACTCACAGGTGAACCTCACCTCCCCTTTGTGGTGGCTCATGTGGAGGTTGTAACGGTACTTCCTGGCAAAGCCCTTTCCACATCTCTCACATACAAATGGCAAATTGCCTGTATGCCTAAACATGTGCTCTTTGAGCCTAGAATTATCAGTGTAAGCTTTATCACACACTGTACACTTGTATGGCTTTATTTTGGAGTGAGAGTTGATGTGCCGCCTCAGCTCAAAACCATCCCCAAACTGTCGGCCACAGATGTCGCAAACGTATGGTTTAACCCCCATGTGCAGCCGACGGTGTTTATTCAAAGCATCCTGGCGAGTAAAGTACCTGTCACACACTTCACAGTGGTATGGTTTTTCTCCTGTGTGACTACGCAGATGGATCTCCAAAGACTTTTTGAAGGTAAACTTTTTGTCACAATATTCACAGGCAAACCTCTTCTCATTATGCACTTGCATGTGTACATGAAGGTAACTACGATGAGGGAAAACCTTATCGCATATTTTGCATCTGTTTGCATCCGTGACTGGTGACTTTCTGCGTTTCCGGGCTCTCTTGTGTCTTATGTCAGTGCAGTCACTGGAGCTATCCCCCCTGTAAATCCTCTGCTTGCCGGATGAGGGATAACTTGCGTATGTCCTGAATTCCAAGCTAAGATGAACACTGACATGTTTTCTCAAGTCAATGGACTGCGTGAACTTTTCTCCACACTCGTAACACTCCAACTCTTCCGAAGTGTCCCCGTTGTGAATAACTGCATGCTCAATAAGGTTGGTAAACTGCCTGAAGCACCTGCCACACTTGCCACATCCAAACGGAGTTACTAACCCTTTCCTGCATTTATGGAGCTGCAAAAACTCAGCACAGGTAAAGACTCTGTGACAATTAGGGCACCTATGATGCTCAACACTTTCAAGTGGTTGCTTCTCCGTTTCTTTGTTAGGGGTGTAAGTGTGTTTGACCAAAGACAGTGGTAGTTTAGGCACACTGAACTCAAAATCCTGACTCTCATTTTCATGATGCTCTTTAGGATTACGTAATAATGTGTCTCTATCCTTGTCTGAAAAACGTGTCCCAGATGAAACAAAAGGTTTCAACAAGCCTTGTTGGACGTGAACCTCTATGTGAGGTTTCAGCTCACAAGGTGAAGAAAATTCTAACTTACAGCATGCACAAGGGAAGACTACTGCATCTGTGTGACCTTGATGGTGAAGAAACAGATCTTCAATATTTGGGCAGACAGTCTTACAAAGACTGCAAGTTAACCATTCAGGCACACATGTTTCTTCACCATTCTCCTCTTGCTTTATTTTTTTCTCATCTTCTGCATGGTTGGCCCTCTCTTCACAACCAGGTGGTGCATCTTGCATTGTGTCGAATCTCTCCAATAACTTAACATCAGAAGTTTTTAGGATCAGTGTCTTTCTAGCATCATCATCAGCTTTTAAACCCACTGTCATTCGAACAGCATCCCTTTTAGTTGGTTCTTTTGGAGTTTTCCTTGATCTTCTGCGGGGTGAATCTGATATTGGAATATTGTGCATTGGCAAATTCTTCCTCTGAGTTTCTAACCTATCATCTCCTTCACTATCATCAAGTGATGCTCCTAACATCATTCCAACTGCAGTTTGAGATTTGTCAGCTTGTACTGGCTGTTTCAGTCGGAACAAAATGTTCTCAAGCCGGTTTGTCTGTGTTTTCTTCAGGACTTGTTGCAGAAGGAAACTGCTAGTTCTTTCAGCAGACTGCTGTGGTACCTATATCCAAAACACACCATTTTAAAATGTTCAGATTCACTGCCTTCTCATGTTAAGCTGCAGAACTCTTTTCTTGGTGGAATTTGTACATTGTATATTTACGGTATGTTTAAATTGTTAAGAAAGAAAGCCCATATGAAAATTTAACATTGCCTATACATTTTCCCCAATTTTAAAATATATCTTTTTCTGTGTTAACTTCCCATTTACTTGCACCATCTGTACATCTGAGTCTGCACTGACTGCCCATCTATGTCTTTCCTATGTACACATTTATTTATCTATAGATCTGTCCCTGCACTGACTTCACTTCTATCTCTGCGTTGAATAAGTGAAAAGATATTTACAGTTAGTGAGTTACAATACATACCATTGAAGGATGTTTACTGGTTTTCTTCTCACTGGTTTCTTCCTTCAACTCATCCTCTTCAACATCGTACTCTTCAGTATCTTCATCAGACAGGATATCCTTCTGTGGCTGCAAGTCATTTGCAGGCGACTGTCTGCCTTCTAAAGGATACTCATGTTCCTTGGCTCGACTTCCCCACATTTTTTTGTTTGATGTCAACATACCCCCTGGTATAGCACAGTCACTGAGATTTACATCTGCAGGTACGTTGGTCCAGGGATAGTCCCATATCCTGGAAATAAATATTGTAACTATAAACGAAACGTGCATACAGCTTGATAGCAGTGCGTACCCGCTCTGACGTTCCGTTATGTTCGTCTGCTTCAGCAAATGCAAACGTTATCTCCCTTACACCATTATGTTTGAGTGTCACGTTTGTAACTAACTTTTCAACTCTCTGCTGTAGAGGATTCGCTCTACTTTCTAAATCCAAGCAAAAAATGTTTTACTGCAGCTGACATCCCAGATTATATAGAAATTAAGAATAAAGGCAACCGAGGAGGCAAGAATGCTAATGAAGCAGAGGATCTATATTTAGCACTTGTTCTCACAATTCAAGTTGGTGGCGCTCCCCGAGCTGTGGCGTATGAGCTGGGAAACGAACTCGGCAGAAATCGTTTGGTACCTACATCAGCCAGCAAAACAAGTTTATTTTATGACCATAATAGTAGTTACAAAGCTAATCCAGACCTGTGCGAAATAAGCTTACCTGATGTGAAAGATTAATCTCTGCTAACCAAACACGAAGAACTAGGCATGCAGCTGCCGCATTATTTCGCCGAGCCGCAGACCACCAGACCACGGGCTCGCACGCGCAGCGTTCGAGTCCCCCCGCGAGCGATCAAGGGAAAGAACCCCGACACTTCACGGTTTGGTTTACCAATGGTTCGCGTAGCGGCTCGCTGTCTTTACTAGCTACATTTGCAAATTAAAAATTGAATTTAGCAGAACGTCGAAACCAGGACTTGGAAAATGAAAATAAGATTAATATGGATGTTATGGCATCACAATCACAGCGTGAATTTTAAAAAGTAGATAATAAATAGGACTAGGGCATATATTAGGTGAACAGCGGAATAGGACCTCCAGCGCGGACATAGACAACTGCTCGGAGGCCATTATTACAAAGGCCTGGCGTGATAACAGTGAATAATGTAACCTATGTATTTCTGGATTAATATATGCCTGTAACGAAACAATAACGGGACTATAAGCAAAGTCCATTTATTACTACTGTCTCCCGTAGTACTAGTAGCAAGCGTAGCACCTAGGATGATACATATGCATGCATCATCCTAGGTATCACCCGTAATACATTGCTGAATGCAGTTGGCGGGATATTGCAGTTAAGCAAAGCGACGAAAGCCAAACTGTATGACTACTGTTTATAACGCTGTCGTATTTGAATGGCATGGCCATCGAACTTGAATGCATATTTTTTAATCCGTAAAATGTCAAAGAAGTTGAGACTGATCTGAAAGTTGGTCCGAACAAGTGATGGCAAAAGACTAAAAGGTAATTAATTCTTGTGTAGGTCTATCCCAGTTTTGATTTTAGTTCGGTTGTTATCTTTAATGAAACTAATAACATGTCTGAATTATTACAAGGAGGCAGCCATTTAAGAAAAAAGTGCAGCTAAGATCAGATACTAGATAGACTGGTGAAGAGTTTAGGTAACTGAGATGAGACTAAAAGGCCACACTATTCACAGCTATCATAGAAGATGCCGAGCTGTAAAGTTACATGTAAGAAGCATTGGGGAAAAACTTGGAAGAGGACTTTGCAGTCACTAAGTGTTTGGGATGGTTCACGAGAGAAGTGTGTGAACAGATGGGTAAGAATTAAAAAGACTGTTGTGTAAAAGGTCACAGTTCACACAAGCAGAACTGGGGGTGGCTTTTCCCCTTTTGCAATAAATGTGCATGAAAAACTATACAGCACATTTGACTGATTACTTTTGCAGGTGAACAAAAGCTGAAGAGTGCAAAATGAATGAAAGCTTGATTTATCGCTAGTCCTGATGGCAAAGTCATTTCTGCACACTGCACTTGTGCGTACTTGGGTATGCTACCATGTTGCTGCCATTCAGGCTATGGAAGACAGGGAAGAGACTGGGGTTGAGGAAGTTACTTTCTATAAAAGAGCAGCCAATATTGATTTTTCTGCTGACATCAGATAGTATCAGCTAGATTCCTCACTCTAGGATTCTTTATACAACCTTGAAGAGCTTGCGCCCCCAAAATGACACCATCTACCGTAGAAGAAACAAAGGCTATTTTTATACACGTTGAAGAATAGAGGATTAAAACCACTGATTTTTTCAGCACTGAAGGATTATGCTGACTATTATTACCAGGATTCAACTAATCCTAGTATTGAGGATGACACCAGTACTGTGGATGTTTACTCAGTAAGCCAGAAGTGAATGATCAGTGGATGGATCAAGCTATTGCTGTTGGATTGACCTTGACACTGAAGCAGCAAAAACACACCTAGAAACATTTTTGAGGTGTGTACACACCTTCAAATATGTGTCCACATACAATGAACATACAGCACTATCTTGCACACTGGCAAGAGAGGTGTTTAATTTCCAACATTCATTCTTTTATGCGCGTTTTTGGTCAAGAAATGGGAAGTACAAATATATTAGCTCCATTCCTTCATCCCAAGGAAAGGCAATGTTTTAAATCAAAGTGTCATGCAAAGAGGACTTTTCTACACAAACCTTATAAATACTTTGCAGGAAGTCTCTGCCTTCCAGGTTCTGCTGCTTAGACCACATCATTATTAATACAACTGGATGAGACCACAGAAATAAAAGAGTAACTCTCAGCTATGAAGAATGCAAATGACATCATAAACAGTTGTTGATAATAACCACAAGCTTGGAGAGAAAACAGATCATCAACAGGAGCTTTAATTATCAACAAATTCTTGCAAGTACAGGAATTCTTTCATAAGCATTCCCCAGAATCACCACACATACACACTCCTTAATCTTCTGTAACATGCTTCAGCTGATGTACCAGTACACACAAGCAGATCAATAAAGTTCATTCAGCCTCTATCACCTGGGTGCATGTTCCTGATGCAAGTGAACACGACAGTAAAAGAGTGTGTGTTCACTTTGCAGTGACAAGTCTAACTACTGACTAGAACAATTGCCATACACTCAAAACCATTCAAATATAAAACTTGGTGATATGAAAGACATTCTTGTCAACTGACTTTTCAAAGAAAGAAATCACACAGGTCTCTCCTCTCAATGGTTTCACATAAAACATTCGTTTAGTACAGTACAGGTAGTTAAGTGCATAACCAGTTCCCTTCAAGGTAGAGGGTATATGAGGGCACTAGTGGACAGATTAGGGGAGGTTGTTAACATTAACTTCTGCTAGGACCAGAGCTGATGAGTTTTGCCCTTTGGATCAAAGGCTTACATAAAAGTATAGCTGTTATTGTAGAACTTTTACTTTTTTTTAAAAATCTAAGCACCATGCAACATATGAATTTAGTCAGGCATTTAAAATTTATGCATTTGATTTTTCATTCATTCACAGAATATCTTTATGATTACATGTACTTCACTGAATGAAAAAAGGTTCTTCGTGGCAGTGTTTTGATGAACATTGATGCGTGAAAGTGTTGCATACCTGACGACAGTTGTACACTTCACAGTTTCAGTGATGCAGAATTGCCAGTATTCAGATTTAACTTAAGGGTGGTTATTTGCCACCTACCCCATAAAAGGCAACACCTAACTACTATAAAACACTCACAAAATTTCAAGCATGTCATCTGTCTTTGAATCCATCTTTTATGCCAATTTCTGTAATGTGATCCTGTAGTTCTAGCAGGGACAAAGGGTTTATCGGTTTGTGGTTCATCTAGACTTCAGGGCCATGGTTATTTTATAAACAAATATCTTTCAAGCACGACCTGTTTGAACCAACAATGGTCTGATTTTTAGCATTATATCAGTTAAGTCATGACATGCTGCCAATCCTTTAACCTTTACAGTGCTATGAGCCATGATCATGGCTTTCCCTGTCGAGCACAGTATAGCTAGTGGCAGCTGGGCATCGTTTTAAGCATGATTTCTGTATAGGCATTTCATTATAATCAAGCGTTTAAGGGTTAATGTGAAAGAATACCATGGTAGAAACATGAGGATTCAAGATATATATCATTAGTATGCATGTCTTTACAACAAAAACATGAAAAATGGCAAGAAATATGTTAACAGTATATAATGAAATGAAGGATAGGGTGATAAAGTAAATCATGGAAAGAGAAATAGAAGAAATGAATCGGTGATTAACTTCCAGGCTAACTTGCAGAATTAAGCTAGATGACATTCAAAGACTAACAGCATATCACTGTAATGTTTTATTGCAGGCCTGGTTTACAGTATGTCGGCGCATGCTGCTAGAGTCAGCAAATGCTTTACCACACATCTGACACAAGTAAGGCTTGGCCCCAGAATGCTTACGCAAGTGCAGTTTCAAATGGCTGGAAGTTGAAAAGGCTGCATCGCATATTCTGCAGGCAAAGGGTTTCTCACCTGTGTGGGCACGCATGTGCACTTTGAGCGAGTCTGAACGTGAAAAGTCTATCAGACAGACGTCACATTTAAATATTTTGTTTGCTGCATGAGTCAGCATGTGTTTTTTTAGGGTGCTAGAGTCTGCAAATGTTGCAAAGCACTCCTGACAAATGAACGGCCTTAATCCAGAATGCTTTCTCATGTGGCGTGTCAAATGCCCAGTGCTGTCAAAGGCTGCCCCGCACTCTTTGCAGATCCGTTTCTCCCCAGTGTGAGTCCGCATGTGAATGTGGTGCTCAGAGGAGTTGAAGAAGACCTTCCAGCAGACTCTACATTCAAATGTTTTGGACGGCTGCACCCCAAGTTTGCTACTAAATCTTTCCTGCAAGGTTTTTTTAAAAAAAGAAAACAGTTCGAAGGACAACACTTGACCACTGAATGAAATAAATTCTAAAAATATTCTTCTCTGTTCCTGTGTAGCTAAAACAGGCAAATATTTGCAACTTTAATGCTAAAACTTAGAAATCCACTCCAAATGTTTCATCACCATTAAACTTTTGCAAATTATTTTTTTGCGGGGAGGGTGGGGCAGGGGGAAGGCAGCTTCCACACATTTATAAATCTTATTTTCAGAACAGATAGTGCATTCACACCAATGTTCTAACACCTTTGGTAATAAAAAAAAATTGAGAAACAAATTAGATCATGATCTGTGCACAACAGACAATACCCAAGAGGATGGTAGCCCACACTTACTGCAGAAAATGAACATGACCCATCAATTTGTTTCTGGAAGCTCATTTTGGTTGAGTTGGCTAGAATGTTCTCCATAGCTCTAGTTGCTTTTGATTTCAACACCGGTCCAGTGTCTACATGGTTTGCAGAGCCTGTTTCACTTTCGTCCGTGTCTGGCATATCCTCTGTCTCTGAAGACTGGCAAGACTCCTCACCAAATTCCAGGCTGCCATGGGTTGGAGTGCAAGTGTCACAATTAACAGAGGCTGACTCTTCTTTGACCACTACTTTATTATCGGCAGCAATACGGGTTTCTATCTCTGCTGCAACCAGTCCTGTCACTTCTTTGCTGTGACTGTGACTGTGACTGTGACCAATCACCTTCTGCAAACCTGTTTCATTCTGCTGGCTGTGAACTGTTTGCATGACAGATTCTGAATCTGCCAAACATGCCTGATTAAGATTTGCTTGAAAGTCACCTTTACCAGACATCTGTGACCCAAAATACAGTTTTTTCTGCAAAACAAAAACCAGTAACGATTGCACAAAAACAAGCTCAAGGTCTAGGTAGGATTAAATTTAATAACACTCTCCTGTCTTTTCCCCACACAATTCAGTTTTATATCTAATCATGTTTTGGAAGGATCAACAATGCTCCACAAGATTCTTAAATGGTCACCTCCATGGGCTCCAGTGGACTGCCCCAGCCAAATGGACTGACGTCTTGGTGCTGATAGTGCTGAGATATTGGATGTTCCTGTGGGAGAAAAGTGTTGCCTGATGACGAAGAATACTGTGATGATGATGATGATGTTGATGAGGCACAGGAGGGGCAGGACAATGTCCTTCTGCAGTATGAACATTGGAGTACTGGAACCTTTTTGGATAAAGATGTTTCATAACTGAAAAATATGCAAACCACTTTTGGGATATGAAAATGAAACAAATTATTCTGACTAGTTTATAGTTCTTAGTGTACAACACATCTTCACAGAAAAGGATGTTACAATTTCACACAAATTGCAGACATCCTGTATAAAATATACCTGCTAACAGATCTTATCGTCTTCTCTAACCTTAACACTTTCTTATTGAGGATTGTTTTCTATATGTGCTGGTTAAATCACTGGAAAAGCACTGTACCTTTTGGGTTTACCAGTGAAACTCTAGAATCAATTCAATGTGCTGAATATGTATCCCTGAAGTGAAACTAAAACACAACACAGAATGCTAGGCTGCACAGCATGATATTTACACAACTTGAGAAGCAGATGACGAGCTAACTTCAAAAAAAAATAAAAGCATGGTATTCCCTCCCATCCATCCCTGGCCTCTTTACCCAAATAAAATAAAAAGTTGCACAAGTCAAAGGTCAATCACAAAGGAACAGACAAAAACAAAGCTGCCGGTGCCACATATAAGACTCACAAATCAGTTATACAATGATATTGTATCCTATTAAAATCAAAGAATCAAAAACATATGAATACTCAAACATGGCCAAATCCAACTCAGTACTCACTTTGCAAGTAAAACTGATTTCTTTGACAGAATCAATTTTACATCCTGTGCAGTTTTCCACTCACCATTCTAGGAGAAAAACTGCAACAGCTGTATCATCTCTCAGACCAAGCATTGCTTGGAGACGGCACCAGTGCTGGTAAGCAGTGCCACTAATTTTCAAGACGTGGTCCTGGTTATCCATAATGCTTGGATGGATATAACTTCTCTATCAGCATCAGAATGTTCAAATATGTATTACAACAAAATCTGCATTAACAGGTTTCATGTAAATGTAGATGCTGTTTAAAATGTTCTATTGAATCAGTGAATGATTAAATCATTGATTCACATGCACAGCATATGATAAAATTATGCAAGCAATGCAATCAGCCAAATAACTTTTTAGAAGTACTTAAATTTAATTTTAACGTGATTGCATAAAAATTCAAATTTTTGGTCTGTTCTAATTTTTTCTTAGGGTTAGGCCTATTGTGACTAGTAGTAGTAGTTGTACTATTATTAGGAGTAGTATATACAATCTTAGAGATAGGCCTATTGTGGCTAGTAGTAGTAGTTGTACTAGTATTTATAGTAGTATACAATTATGAATTAATGAAATATGCATAACAATCTGCACCTATTAAACTCACTCTTTGTTTTTGAGCATTCGGATCTTCATAATTAAACTTTACATAAAGATCAATGAGTTCTTTGTCGCTGTCAAAAACATCCTGTGTTTCTAAATCATGTGATAACTCTGTCGAGTCCATCTTAAAGACCAAAATATGATTAATTTAATGTAGTGTGACCCTGTTGAAAATCAAATGTGGCAGGGTCGTGCTAAGTTCAGATTCCGCTGTACTTCAATCTCATTCATTTCTCTTTCCTTCACCTAATGATTGAGCTATCATTAGAAACGTATATCTATGCATTTTAATTGACCGAACCAAACAGTGATACTAAAGCACTGGCTTCTTGAAACGTTTTTGGTAATCCAAACTTCGATAGGTCTCCTCCATCTTGTACTAAGGAGAAAAGCCATTCAAAGTGGGTTTTTTTTAATACGGTAGACTCTTGGAGTCTTCTTGTATGATGAATATAAACTTTTATTTAAAAAAACATCCACGTCATATTTTCTATTTGCTTTATTACGAAAAAATGTGATATTTGTAAAAGACATTACGTAAATAAATTATGCTTCTCTATCGTTGACGTGAAAAGAAAGATGTGCGAAAGTTATTCCTTCCCCTTTACATCTGACACGTCCGTGGTAACTATTTATATATTCCTGGCGTTAACACAACGCAGCTTCGGCGTACTCCATTTATCGCGTTTCTTTGCAAGATTCCTGTTGCTTGATACTTCTAGTCCTAATAAAAAGTATTAGTTTCTTCTTTCTTTCTACTTAGTTCCTTTCTTTATCTTATCTCTCCCTCCCCAACCCCTCCAGGCTTGGCAGTAACATTACTTCGCCTACTCAGTACTCGCAACGTTGGTGTGTACTAAATACTAGTAGTAAAGAACCACTAGTAGTGCTTCAGTAATGAACTAATGATGCTCTGATACATTCAACACACATGAAACAGTATTATACCTGAGCGCTTTAGAACTAGAAATGTAATAAAGTTATAGATACGTACAAGTTTAGTAGTTAGTAGTTGATTGGACGCGTCACCGCGTACGTTCGTTCCTTTAAAAATCATTTTAATTTTTAAAGATATGGTGATCGTCAGGTCTTAAATGCCTTCGTGAAAAGAAATTGCAGCAGTTCATTTCTGTTATTGTGAAGAAACTAAATAGGAATGTTGGCTACATTTTAAAGTCATAAGCAGCAACATTGAGAAACTGCAGTGGGTGTTGGTGTTCGGCCTTAAAGAAAATGGGACTCGGACACTGTTCCTTCTCACATCTTTGTGTGGAGCGCAGTGAGCATTAAAGGCATACCTAAGAGACTTTTCTGCAAGAAGAATCTTAAGCACACTATTACCAGTTAGCTAGTATATCTTGACAGATTTAGGTACACTCTATAGACAAATGGATGGGGCAAGAGTTTTGCATGGCATGGGTTTTTAAAAGTCTCAGATTAGCAAAGTGACATTTTGTGGAATTGAGATCACAACACTGCATAATAGCAGCACAATACTTTTACAACTAATTAGATGTAGTAATGTCCACTTATCAGTGGCGAAGAAGATACTGTGAAGAACACTAGCAACAGTGTGAGTGAAGGGAGTAAACTGTGTTAAGAAAATATACCAAGTACTGAAAACTTCCACAGTTGGTATTCACATGTATGATGACATTAGTGGCCACTCTATTTTTTTAAAAAACTGTTTCTTAATGTTACATGGGTTTTTTTCAGTGTTTATCAAAATGGATGGTGATATAGCAGTTGCCTATGAAGTGAATACGAATGATGAACCACTGTCCGATGATGAGGAGATTGCAGTTCATATTGGGAAAAAAGCAGCCCTAGCAGTGAAAGCAGAATTGACAAGCAGCTTTGTACCTGTGTTTCCCTTTATGCCTTTACACTACAGTGATAAAGACGAAAATCATAATGAGGAGGAACTATCTGACAATAGGCTACATCAGCTAGTGTACAGTAGACAGATGCCTGGTACAGGTATAAGACGATTTTCTGTGCAAGGGGAGCAGTCTGCAAACTCCTGTAAGAATGATGGGTGTAAGGAGGAGAATAAGAGGTTCGTGAATGAAATGAGGGATATTAAAACTGAGCCATCAGTTAAAAGTGAACCTTCAACGTCAAAAGAGGTTTGTCGAGATTTTGACCTTACATGGTAAAACACTTTATTTATATGAACAATCACATTGTTTATAGCATATTCAGAAACTTAAATAGATGTTTCATATTGTTGTGTTTTTTGTTTAAATGATATTTGCCACAAGGGAAATAATCTTTTTAAAGAAACTAAAAGGTAAAACCATACAAAAATTTGTGATGGTTCTGAAACAATATGGCCGAAATAAGTTATTTAATTCTAGTGATCTTTAAGATGGTCATGGACTTTTAAAAAAAAGCCAAGTGACAAAGCAGTGAAGTGGTGGCACATCCCACCTGTTTAACTGCAGTTTTTAAAAAAGTGTCAGTGACTGATACAAAGAAAATGCGCTTCATATCTTGATTCTTAAATTCTTTGGCATTTGTTATTGTGCTGTTTGTACTTTGATGTTTTGAATCTTTTTTTAGTGTTTTTGTTTCCCAGGCAGGAAAATCAACACCACATAAGAAGAAGAGATGTCTCCCATCGGAAAAATCTTTTGTGTGTGGAATATGCAACATGGCTTTCTACTGGGCTTCACGAATCACAGAGCACATGCGAATACACACTGGTATAAAGCCTTATTCTTGTGCACAGTGTGGTGCTGTCTTTTCACGATCCTACTATTTGTCCCGGCACATGCGTCGCCACACAGGTGATAGACCTTTCAGGTGTGCACAGTGTGGTGCCATGTTTGCACGCTCTAGTGATTTAACACGCCACAAACGAAGTCATGCTGGTAAGAAGTCATATAAATGTGACCAGTGCAACGCAGCATTCGTGTTGTCCCACCATCTCACGCAGCACAAGCAGACACATAGCAACATCCGACCATTTATCTGCAAGGAGTGTGGCATGGACTTCCTGCGCTTTCATGACAGGGTGGCCCACATGCGAACTCATAGTGGTGATCGACCTTACAAGTGTACGCTGTGCAAGGCTGCCTTTTCTAGAGCAGGTGATGTCACAAGACATATGAGAATTCACACTGGTGATAAACCATATAAATGTCCCCAGTGTGATGCAAAATTTGCCCATTCTCACCACTTGTCACGACACAAGCAGAAGAAACATTGACTGTTGGTCATTTTCTTCTGTCTTTTCCTTGCTCCACAAAAATGGGTGCTTTGTTCTTGCAAGCAAGCTTCATACCATCATGTTTGTCTGCAGGTCTGCAAGCTGTTGGTTACATGTTGTTGGTTGTCTGTGAGTGTGTGCACATGCATGCATGTGTGTGTCTGTGAGAGAGAGAACACATTCCTGCTACAGTCCTAATACAAGGCTATGGAAGAAAATCTTTACGAGACAAAGATTTTTTTTAAGGATGCTATAAGAATGAAGGATTATTAACACTTAATATTTTGTCCTTCGTCCTGTTTGCTGTCAGTAAGGTTAACATTTCTCAAATATTTTCCATTTAAATATTGAGCTATTTTCTTCCAAAGTCATGGTAATTACCTGATCACTACTTAAAGTATATTATTGATTCCGTTGTTGCTTGGAAGGTGAGAGACATTTGACAACTATGGATATATACTCAGTTGTCCTCCACAGTTATGCTTCGCTGCTTTATGCAGCTTTTGTTACAATGCACTTTGCAAATGCAGCATAAATATAAGCCGCAAGATATTTGATCTCAACATTTGTCATTCGAGTCTAATTGAGTCTAATGGCCACTCACCCACTCATTTGTTTGGAACATGGAAGCACGTGGTTGATTGTAGAATAGACGCCTGAAATGGAATGTGATATTTGTGCCCCGATGTAAAAGACAGTAGCTGAAGGCGGAGTGTAGTGATGACCTGTTAGGCTATTTCATCTTTCTGCTTCACCATTGGTACATGGAGACCCTCATTAAGGCTTCTTGTCAGGAGCTGTGACCAGAATGCACTGCACTTTGCTATTTAGATTAGAAATCACAGGGCTGTAGAGTATGATCTCATGGCAACAATTTCTTTATTAGCAGAGCTGCACATATGAAAATAATCCTCTAATTCTAATCATTTTCTCTTCCTTTGAGATTCTGTTAAATGTTTCAATCTTCAGTAATTTGTTAACTTGATCAAAAATTTGCTATAATCCATCACTACCTTTCCATAGATTTTAAGTCTACTTTTAGTAAGTATTAGCAGTAAAGTTTGTGCTAAGATAATTAGAAAAACAATCTGAGCTGTGTATTTTTATTTGATGCCAGTCAATACAAGCTAGAAGTAAGGTTTTGTTTAACATAGTAATATTAGAAAAGCATCACTTAAAAAATTAGCCATTGAGAAACAGCTTTTTTGTTCAGCTTGTACACCTTATGCCTTTAGGTACACAGGCATGAGTGTATGTTTGCCTGCACACACATGCACATGGGCCTGACGTGGTCGCATCTTGTCACAAGCACATGTGGATATCCACAGTGTGCTTGAATGTCTTACTAAAAAATAAAAGTCATAAGCGCTAAGTTCTCTTTCTTCATTCAGTTCAGGTGGGTGCGATGGAGGCATAGTTTTTGTAGCAGTAATTACTGAGTCTGTACCACAAGTCATTATTACTGTGACAGTGCAGGTTCTTTTCTGTAACAATGTAACAGCTTAGCGGAGAGGATAAGGAGTGGGAGGAGATGGCTCACTTTATTTTTAAACACGCAAAAATTAACGGTTGAAATATTTCTTAAAGATAACAGATAAATTTGTGCTAATAATGTTGCTCTTTGTTCTGCATTTTCTTAATCTTTTCATAACAGAATCCTTTCAAAAGTTATAAAGAATCCACTAATAATAATCTGTTCCAGTTTAAAGAAAATCATAAACTACATTTCTTATTTTTTCAGAAAGTGCTAAAGTATGTTCAGACATTTCTTAAATTATGAAGAGAAGTTTGGCCACCAATATTTTTTTTTTACAGAAATTTTGAGCTTTTACTTGTGTGTTTGTGTTACATTGTATGATAACTGAAATATGTGTAAATCTTATTAACTGGAGTTTTTTCACATTGGAATAACAAGAACTTTTGGTAAATGCACAAAGGCACTAAATGTTATTCTTTGAGAATTTGTATGTTGTCAGAATGTACCAAATATAAGGCTTAGCCATGAAGGAGCAGCATTCAAATTTGAATAAGGCATTGTTTATGCATTACTGTGGTTGTATGATGTCTTGCCAGTTACTTGAGGCTTATTTTTGGCTTCTCGAGTCTGCCATATTTTAAAAGATGTCACTTTGGTTGTAATTTTTTACAAAAAGTACTTGGGTCAGCAAGTGACCTCACAAATAATAAAGAGCCGAGAATTACTTGTTAGAGGACTTTTCTGAAAGTGGATGCATTGTGTAAAGTGAAAAAGGAGAAAGACTGACCATATATATGCTGTAAAGAAACAAGGGACATAGTATGGATGCATGTGAAACTGTCCTGTCCAGTGCTGGGTTGCATAACAAGCGTTCATGTCTGCCCTTCCACTCATTACAGCAGTTGCAAGGTCCATTCCTCTGTATTTTACATGCACTTTTACAAATTAATAGGCAATACACTCATGCAACTGAGCCTAAAGCTTGTGAAAGGCACAAAAACAGCTTGCCACACACATATATACCAATACACTGTCCATGCTGCTATCTTGTGATGTTTTTTCAGAAACGATTCATTAAATAATACGTACACTACCGCAGTAATATAAGAGAGACCAAAATTGTTACACTTTCTATGAATCGGTCTATTTCCAAATCTTCCTTTCATAAGCTAGTACCATTTCAGAGACAGAAAATTCTGGCTGATGCAGAGCAATGGTGTTGTGGAAAAAAATTAGTGTAGAATGGAACACGGATGTTTACCCATGCACACATGATCTTCACTGTAATACGAAAGGCTGAACAATTAAGGCACTCTCACAAGATGAAACTGAAGCATCTGTGGAAGGACAAATGAATAGGATTGTGGCTGATTACTGATACTTTATTGGAACCCACATGCTGAGAAAGGGTGGTTTGCCTTTCCTGGAACTGAATTTTAGTTTATATGTAGTTTCTCAGATTTTAATCCTGAAGAATGAAGTGCAGTGTAGTGAGTGTACAGTCTTGAAATCATAATGAATGCAACGTCTCATTTAGGACAGTTTTTACCGAGCTGCTATAAAGCCAAAAATACTTTTTATGGATAAGACGTGTATAAAAGTAGAAAATACGAAGAGGGAAGTGAAGATGACAAAATCTATCTGTGAATTAAATATGCACATGTATATGAAAGGGAATACAATATAATTGAATATTCGTGAATGCACGAACCCAGAAGCACATCATAATCATGAATCTGATGCACATCGTGGATGTTTGTGTTGGACACCAGATATAAGGTTTTACGTACTTTTAAAAAATCCAATAAAATTTTGAATCTATTTTGCGTGTGTGTGTGTGTGTATAATATCTGGGGACTAGTTTTGCTGTTTTTGATGAGACATAATAATTGATAATAAACTAAAGGCGCTGGACGAAACTTCTCAGTCTCAGTTCTTGACTAAAAGTAAAACAGGAACATTAAATTCCTAATCGTTTGACATTGTCCTTGTTGTTTTAATAGTAATACATGCTGAAGATTTTATTGCAACGGCTGATGCAGAAACGAACATAATTGCAGTAACTGATGCAGTGCTAATCACGATTTCTGTAGCCGTTAATTCTTTCACCGAACATACCTCCGATAGAAAAAAATAACTATAAAGCTAGCTTATTAATTGCGAATTAATGCTCTCTTAGACTCTGTCAAGGAGTAATTCTTGAGTTATACTAAGTATTTTAAAGTTATTATACATTACATCCAGGGTTCGCGGATATTATGAACTTCTTTCGAAAACTAAAATGTTCAGAAATCGATATGGCTTGGAGATGCGTTGGGATTGCGTTCACAGACATGCAGACAAAACTTTTTTCAGTCGACATTATGAAAAACAAGGAATTTGAATTAATGCTTAGAAGACTGTTGTCATGGAATTACTTTTAAGGTGATTTCTTTACTATATAGTATATATTATCAATGGCTTGTTTTACATCGTCAAAGAAAGTAAGGGTATGGCCACTAATGCGAAGATCATTACTTGATTACTGCTACTATAGCGCTACTAGCAGACCAATGCATATAATATTGCAGATTGTTATCACTGAGTTCCGTGTTTCGTGCTGTACTGTACAGAAAATGTATGTTCTTTGCGCAGACCCCCAACTTGGTTTTTTGCGCAGTAACTTAGATTGTGTGACCAAAAGATATGCACAGTTAAAATATCAGGGCAAACAGCAGGTTCGGGTTTCTCTGTTCCTATGCCAAAAAAGTATATAGTTTATGAAGAGAGTTTAGTTATTTTAAAAACCTGATAAGCCCATAACATGGTACATGAATAAGCTAGCAGATAACTCACCAGTGTACTTTTGCAGGATGAAAATAGAATCATGTGAAACGAAATTTGTTTCAATAAAAATGGAGAATGAGACAGAATCATTGCTTTGGCTTCAAGACATGCACAACTGCAAGAAACAGCCAAGGGAGCGCAAAGTAAAAAGTGAACTCCATATGACATCAGCATTGTCCTCACACAGGAAAGATATAAAAGCAAAAGTAAAGCTGAATGAAAAGACTAAGAGTAGCCAAGTGAGGTCCAAGCCAGACATGTTTAGCTCTGATGAAGAAGACGAGGATGCAGCAACTGTCATGATGCAGGCAATGGAGGTTGTAAAGGCAGCTCTAGGACCTAAAGTGGCCCTGGAAGAAAGGCCAGGCTATCAAGAAGACAGTCAAACAGTAAGTGAGCTGTTATTACGTGATGCTACAGCTATAGAGGTGTTTATCATGTGATTTGTCAAGTTATCAATGAGAACAGCAGAAATATTGAACACTTTTGTCTTTTAAAACACTTTATGACTATCTTCTTGTGTATAATCTGGTTTTTCTTCTGATACCAGACTTAAAAGAGGTGAACTTTATTTCAAAATAGTTTGACATTAATTGTTGGTAAAGATATGCAACATTTTTGTAAATTTATTAAGTTTTAAATATTTACTCAGTTCTTTAATGGACTTTAAATGTGTCTGTACTGTTGTTAGACTTTTAAGAAAGTGAAAAGCAAGCAAGAAGTTATCGGGATGATGAAAAAGAGGTTGTCAAGGCACCCAAAAGCAAAAAGAAAATCCAGCCAGCCTCAGAAACTTTGGTGTCTGGATCTTGTTGAAGATGCCCGTAGCAGGTGGCAGGAGATTGGCAGAACCCTTGGTCTTTCCAGTGACACACAGATTGCCAGTTTTTTGATAAAGCAGTAAGCAGTGGCACTTCTTTTTATATAAACAAGAATTACTGAAGAATAAAATAACATTTTAACATTATGATTCTATGAGTATTCAAAGGCTTATCTGAGATGACATGCAAATAAAATTGTAGATTGGTAATGAACTATTGTCTGCTGTGCTATCTTTCTGCTGCAAAATTAGCTGTTGAATTTTGAAAAGTAAATGTACTCCCCCAACCCCCAACAACTTCTTCCCAGATAGCCCACACAGATTTATGTACTTACCTAGATTCAAAACATGAGGCTGGTGTCATAGACTAGAGCCATTGGGAGACCTATGGTGTATAAAGTATGTTAATTAGTAGTTGTCATGAGAAGGGGCCTACACTAGCAACGTCTTGGGTCAGCAGCAGGTGAGAATTCAGTGTTTAATGTAATATAATGGGTTAGCATATGAACATTTGAATTCTTTCCTCAAAGATCTGCCAGAGTTATGCATGAAAAATATTTTTTGAAAATGTTTTTGCCGAATTGAAGGTTTGATCAATAGATAAAAAGCGCATGGTGATTGCATGATTGTTAGTAGTCTGTGGCAGGAGGATCTTTATCTGCTTTCTTATGGTACATGGAAACTTTAGCCTTGGTTGTTTCTTCCCAGCTATCAAGTCACCACACAAGCATCGAAATGTTCCAGCTGCAATTCTCCACTGACTCTTCTGTGTGAGAAATGTGGACATCATCCAGTTGGTGCATCAGAAGCACAGAATATATCTCAAAACTGTGCATCATCTCTCAGCCCGTCCATGCCTTCTGCAGAGGAAGATGGAGAAGAAACAGAAATACCTATAGATGAAGACGACTCTAAAAAGTCTTTGTATGTGGAAACCGAAGTAAGAACTGATTGGCAGTCAGTTAACAAAACTATAAAGAAATTCTTTTGGGAGATGAGAAGAAGGAATAGATGTGTGACAGTAAGCTGCCATAGAGGGTGTCCCTATTTAAAATGACCCTTTGTGATGTACAATTCTGATTCCATTGAACATTAGACGTGCTGCAAGTAGTTTTGTATCGGAATGTTTTGCAGCATATATCAATTATCATTAAATGAGAGTATCTTACTTTTTTTGGGCAGCCTTCCAAAGACTCACCACCCAAACTCAGGAGACGTGGCAAGCGCCAGCCCTACAAATGCCGGGAGTGTGGATCACTTTTCTCTCGATCAGGAGGTCTCAAAGTGCATATGCGCATTCACACAGGTGAAAAACCCTACAAATGCCAGCAGTGTGGGGAAGCCTTTTCACAGTCTGGACAGCTTACAGCACACATCCGCAAACACACTGGAGAGAGACCCTATATATGTGGCGAGTGCGGATCGTCCTTTCCGCTCTCTGGGTCACTCAAGCAGCACATGAGAATTCACACTGGTGAGAAACCATTCAGCTGCAAAGACTGTGGCAAGCAGTTTTCTTATGCTGGCGATCTGACCGTTCACATCAGAAAGCACACTGGAGACAAACCTTTCCTCTGCCAGGACTGTGGTAAAGCATTTGCTGTGTCAAGTGATCTAACAAAGCATAAGAAAATTCACACAGGAGACAGACCATTCCCCTGCTCACAGTGTGGGAAGTCTTTCCCGTTTCTGAACCGCTTGACAGCGCACATGAGGACACACACAGGCGACAAACCATTTTTATGTCAAGAGTGTGGGGCTGCGTTCTCCCGCGCAAGCAACCTCACCGTTCACAAGCGCACCCACCACACAGGCGAAAAACCTTTCAAATGTCCAGAGTGCGGGCTGGCTTTCTCTGACTCTGCCAATCTGTCCAAACACAAGAAAAACAAACATCCCAAAGATTTCAAGGTGCTACCAAAGGTGCCATTACCACTGATGCCTGCAGCTTCCACTCAGCAGCCTTGTCTACCACACGAAGCCAGTTCCTGCTTCAAGAGTGGAACCTCTGATGACTCATCGATGTCCATAGCAGAAGCCACCCTGCCTTCCTCTGGTCCATCCATTTTCCCATTTTATAATTACTGCTATCCTTATCAGCACCAGACAGCTCAACCTTACCTGGAACACTAGTGGATCCACAGGAATTTGTGGGTTCTGGATTTACTTCAAGCACATAAGCAGAAGCAAAGACATATTCTGGTGGTGGAGGGGTGTGTGTGTGTGTGGTTCTGGGTGGGGTTGGTGATGAAAGGATGGATGGCTCAGGGGAGTGGAAGGCTGGACATACCAATGAACAGATAATTGGATGGATCAGTGGACTTGATGAAAAGACAACTGTGATGGTGTGCATGCCCCAAGGGTATAACTATAGAACATGGTGCTTATGGCACACTCTGAAAGTGTACACCCATATTTTAGATAATTTTACCATAATATCAGCTCAAAAATACAAGTTGATTAACATAAGTGGTTGAACAATCTGGCCATTCTAGATTCTCGCCTATTATTATCGAAGATCATGGATCTCAAGAAAACTCTTTTCACTATCTGTAAATGGCTTGTCTTCCCCCCTCCCCCACCCCCAAAGTCTTGTTTCAATCCACCCATGTCCTGTTTAACTACTTCCTTGGGGATTTTTTCTGGAAATTAACCACTGAAACATTTTCTAAATGCTAAATGGTGTACTTTTTTGGTGGGGGAAGGGGGTATGGCCAGTATCCTCAAGAGACCAGGCTCTGAGTTGTCTCAAGTTTTCTGAACACGTATATACAGTTATTTAGATACCCTGCTTTGAGAGACTGCATCAAGGAGGAGAACGATGGAACATGTGTGCATGTGGTTGTGTGTGCAGGCACTTATGCATGTGTATGTGCAGCCATACTTTATAGGGCATTCCTGTGAAAATACTTTAATGTGTGGGATATATGTACCTCAGTGGGATGCTTCAGTTTGCTGGTTATTTTTTTTTCTGAAAAACCATTGTTACCTGAAGTTACTTTTTGGGTTTTGTGTAAGATGATTAGAAATCCATGTTTGGAACCTGCTATGTCCAGGCTTGGCAATAAAGACAAGATCTTGAACATTGACTTAATTAGGTAAAGTACCAACTATAAGATTGGCTGCCCTCCTCACCCATTTTTTAAGGGGTGTTTTGTAGAATCAAAATAACTCTGGAAAATGTAAAGTACATGTATTTCACATAACACACTGCAACTTCAGTGCTTTATGCTGATCACCTTTTTTTTAAATGAAGCAAAGCTTAAAAATTATTAATACTGATAACTATTGTTATGTATGAAATAATTTTTTTTAATTTTTACAATGGCAGCAGTTGTAAAAAAATAGTAAATCAGCATAGTTTTTAATCTCAAAAATGCTAGAGAAGAGATTTAAAAGTTAGTATTTAAAGATAGTGATATAGTCACATCACTATTGTGATTATCTTGTTTTTGCTAAGGCTAACTCCAAAACAGGCAAATCACAGATACGCACATCCGTGCGCACGCACACACACACAAAATAACAACTCTGATCTCTTGAAAGTTTAAACAATCTCAGCTATTAGGATTCAACAGCTACAAGCACCTGCATTCCAAACAAAATCCATCCCATAGCACAAAATGTTAATTCAGAAAATGAATACAAAAATTGCAAGCATTCCTGGACTTCTACATTTGAGAAAGCACACTTTGTTAAAAATTAAATGCTCAGCAGTCCAAGTATGAAAATATGAAATGATTTGCATATTTTATTATGTAATGTATTTACTATATATATATTTGTAAATAAAGGCTTTATACAAAATACAATATGCTGGCTAAAACATTTAAAATAAAGCAGTCTATTATAAATCTCCTAATGGTTATTCTCCTAATCCTATGGCTATGCAACCTTTTCCTTTTCAGACAGACCCAATTTCCAGCTTGCAACGTAAGGTTCATTGTGACTTTTAGCGCTCACAGCTAGGTTAAGAGTAAGGTAAAAGGTAGCCACCAACTTGTAAATAAAAATTTTGGTCTTTACCTATCACAGCTAGAGGGTCACTCAAGCCAAGGTGAACTAGCTCTGAGTCAATGACAACACTGCATTCATGGAGCCTTATTTAATTTATGCAAGCAAAGGAAATGATAAGAACTTCAGGGACGAGAGGATGCTAACAACACAAATACATGGTGAAATATGTACCTTCTGTAAATTGTCATTTTCAAGCATTTTTACATAAACATTTGCCAAATCTTTCACTCAGAAGCTTATGTAACTACAGACTATACACACATACCTCTCTCTCTCACACACACACACACACGCCCTATAATGTACTTAAGCTATTGCAACAATCCCTAAAATTTAAAAGATAATTCAAACCTAAAGACAAAGGGGTTTTTCCCCAAAAGAACAATAACACTGAAAATGGTACCTTGTATAAATCTTGAACAATTCACATTTTTGGAGGAACACTATAAGGGCAATATCTATTAGTGGTCTTTAGATAATTTTCAGTTAATAACCTATTACAACAACCAAGCAGAGTTAAAAAAAAATATAACAACCCTATTTGACCAGCTCTTTGCCAAACAAGTGACAAGTGAGCTCACACAAAAAGGAATCTGTTGCATACAACTACAAGCATTGTTACTTTGATTCAGTCGCTGCAACATCAGAAAACAAACCTCCCCCAAAAATTGAAAGATAATCTTATATAGTCCAACGTTAATATATTTTAAATGTAATATATGGAAACTGCCAATCTTAACTTCTTTGTTGGCATAATAGATCATAAAGTCTCACTGTGATAACTGAATAATGATGCAATAAAAATCTATTATCACTCTTGAAGATGAGTTCATTTGAACACTGGACACAGGAAACAATTTTGGCTAGAGTTAAGGTAAAATACTAACATGCAAAAAAAACAAACAAAAAAACCCTCATAAAAAATTTCTTACCATCCTACCACAAAGTGAAACAACGGGTCATACAGTTTGCTACTGTAAAGAGATTAGGGAAAGAGCAATTAATCGTTTTGTGGTATGTATAGCAAACCTCAGATTTCTCAAAATCCCCAATCTCTGACACAATGAAAGACTATGATGATGCACTGCAGAAATAAAAAATGGGCGCATTCATAACATTAACACAGTTTTATAATAAGGGCCCTTGCAAGTTAACAATTTTTGGGAGCTCTATTTTGCTGCGTAATTATATAGGCCAGGCTACACAAAATTAAACAGCACCTGGCAGTCTCTTATTTGGTCTTTAGAAGCAGGCTTGATGACTCACCAGGTGACTTGTGTCTGCGGGCCATGTGTTTGACCTTCTCTCCTTTCTGAATGAAAGCTTTGCCACAGAGCTCACACACATACCTTTTGTCTCCAGTGTGAATTCGCTGATGAATTCTCAAATAAGCAGCTGAGCAGAAGCCCTTGTTGCAAGTACTACATATGTAGGGTTTCACGCCTGTGTGAGTCCTCATGTGTCTTCGCAGGTTGGAGGAGCCAGACACTCCCATGCCACAGACTGTGCAGATGAGCTTTTCACCAGTGTGAGCCCTCATGTGGGCCTTTAGGCCCACCACCTCCATGAAGGCTCGATCACACAGCTGGCATTTGAAAGGCTTCTCACCAGTGTGCTTCCTGGTGTGTATTTTCAGCGAGTACTCGTGCTTAAACGCTGCACCACATTCTTCGCAGAGAAAAGGTCGCAGGTCACTGTGGGATTTCATGTGCTGCTGGAGTGTACCAAGCGCTGCAAAGGCTGAAGAGCACTGGCTGCACCTGAATGGTGTCTCACCTGTGTGCTTGCGTTTGTGAACCGTTAGTGCAGCAGAAGTCCCAAGACTTTTGTCACATGTGTCACATTGGAATGGCTTCACGTTCATGTGCACAACATTCACATGCTTCTTAAGAATGGATGCGCTAGCAAAGCCTCGACCACACTGGTCGCACTTGTAGGGCTTCTCTCCCGTGTGACTCCGCATGTGTATCGTCAGACCACCTGAGTTTATAAAAGCTGCCCCACACTGATAGCACTGGTGCTGCCTTTTCCCTAGGCGTCTGTTACTGCTGACAGCTTTACCTGGGCTGCATCTGTCGCCTCCCTGGGAACTATCCATGCTTTCTTTCCCAATTCCCCCATCACCTACATAAGGTAGATCAAAAAAATGTTTCCGAGGTCTCCCCGTCTTTGGTCTTGGCAATATGATGGTTGGTTTCTGCTCCTCTGCCACATCTGCTGGTAATGCAGCAGTCTGCTCCCTGTGTGTTTTCATATGGCGCCTGAGATTAGAAGGCTGCAGAAAGCCTCTGTTGCACACAGAACAGTGCAGCTTCTCACCTTTGTGAACTCGTAGGTGTGCTTTGAGACAGGTGGACTCTGCAAAGGTCTTATCACACAGCTGGCACCTGTATGGCCGCTCGCCAGTGTGCTTCCTCATGTGGCCCTTCAGAGAATTGCTATACTTGAAGCCAGCGCCACATTGACTGCATGTGTGCAGCTGTTTGTTGCCATGCGTCATTACATGCCACTTTAAGGCTAGCTTGTTCTGGTACTTGGCATCACATTGGGAACATGCAAAAGGAGCATCTCCTGTGTGCTTTCTTTTGTGCACCTTTAACAGTGCCCTCTGGCTGAACTGCCTACCGCACTCTTCACATTCATGTGGTCGTATGTTTTCATGCACAACTTTCACGTGATTATTCAGGCTCTGGCCACTGGAAAATGTCCCCCAGCACTTTTGACACTCATGAGAGTTCTTGCCATCGTCACCCTCTATGTCTGCCACGTCACTCTGATTTTCACATCCCAGGGCATTTTTCTCAGCTAGCAAGGGGTGCTTCTGTACAAACATGAAGCTGCCCACTTTATCCAACTTCTCCATGCTTTGGCATTCTCTTGGTCTCAAAACTACTGCTCTTGCTTTCTGATTGTCACGCACTTCCACCATGGATTCTGCCTGCAAGTTCTTCTTTCGTGGTCGTCCTCTTTGCCTCATTGGTGCTGCAGGTATCGGAGCTATAGAACATTTTGATCCTGATTCCTTCAAGTGATTCCCAACTGTGACGGGACATACCGAGGAAGAAGCTCTGTGAGTGCTAGCCTCCTCTCTGGCACTTCCTTCTGCTGAGGGCAGCAAACCTTGCTCTTCAGGTTTCCAATCTGATGTGGAAGTCTGCTGCAAAAGGCATGCCTTGTTGTCCACAGCTGAGGTGGACTGCAGATGGTGAACTCCACCCAATGCATTGCCTTGCTTGGTTTCTGCTTTCTGTGATCTGCTCATAGGCACCACAGAATAACTTCTCCCAGAAAGTGGTTCGTCAGTTTCACTGTAACTCTCTTTGTGTCTGACAGTGTCCCCATCTGGTGGTGATTGTGATGAATGATCTAGCTGAGAGCAGGAGGCATCAACCATCTGCAGCTTTGAAACATCCTCAGGCAGACGAGAAGCACTAGTCTTTGATGAGCAGCCACACCTCAGGCAATACAGAATCAGAAGACCTTTGCAATCAGCACAGCACTCAGATGCCAAAATACCAGCCTTAGTTTCTTCATAACTGCAACACAAACAGCCTCTTAGGGTCTAACACAAAAATCCCATACACTAATAAAGGTAGTTTTAGAACACACTTGTACCTACAGTGCACCAGGTTCAGCTGTCCAATGAATTTAGGTTTACAGAGTGCTCACTGCTAGAGAAAAAGATTTTTTGTTTTAAAAAAATAATAACAATGGTGCACAAACTGATCTGTGTACCAGGAAACAGCTACAACGCTAAGACTCTGGTACAAACACCAAAGGCTCAGTTTGCAACTTCATAAAATCCAATACCAGTCTGATAGCACTTAGTAGCCTTTCCAATATTTCTGTGTTGACACATTCATTAAATTTTTTTTTTTAAAAAAAGGTCCCAAGTCTTTGCCACATGTGCAACCCTTTTTGTTAAAAAGCATAAAACACTCATGAAACACATTCGTGCAGACATCAGCACAATCCAAAACCCAGCAATTTCAACATTAAAGTAATGGAAAAGAATGCACTGTATCTGCCCTTTAAAAAAACAACTCTGCTCTAAAATATTGAACACACTGAACAGCTGTAAATAAACCAGAACAGGGAAGATAACAAATTTTAACTTACTGCTGAAACAGAAAACTGGCAATGTCTGTGTCAGTGGTCAGCCCCTGATCAGCACCCAAGCACTGCCAGCGTTTATGTATCACCTCACTGACATACAGACATTTCACAGCTGAACCACATCCTGCAGGTTCAGCCATCAGAAGTGACAGCAGCCCTGAACGTGTCATAAACATTTTAACAGCTGAGAATTAATTTTTTTTTTGGGGGGGTGTAGTATGCTTACAATGATCTTAGTTCTACCCTTAACAAACTCATTTTAAAAAAGTCATCCACTAAATATACCTTTTACCTTTCTCACTAACTGCAATGCTAGCAAGATATAGTCACAGTGACTGACAGGTTTTCGGCTGCCCATAGAAATTGTTTTGTGATAAGTACAGAATGATGACAAATTTAACGCAGAAATTTTCATTCTGAATTCCCTTTGCAGCAAAAACAGAGAGCAGACTGAAACTATGTTGCAAGTGACTAAACTACTTGGTAGCTAAAGTTAAAAAGTCCAAGTTGATTTTGTCTCCGTCAGTGATGTCACCATAAACCTTTCAAAGATATGAGTAATCGATATCTTCAATTTCTTTTGGCCTACGAATAGTTGTTTAAAAAAAACAGGGGGGGGGAAGGGGTGCACACTACCAACCCCAAACGAGTTATGATAATAAAATTCATAATGCATAACATGCCTATCAATGTTACTTAGATCTAACTTAAGAATTTATAGTTTACTAATATAGTAATAGTAATACTATTAAACTATGACTATCTTTTGTTTCTAATTGAGTAATTCTACACATTCACATCCCCGACATTGGACATTGGATGATTGGTGATCACAGATCAGTGTGAGCGTAAGCAACTGCATGTAAGCCCAAGGCGTTGCGGACGAAATACCGTAGTTTTATATTATTGTTAAAATTTTTCGAAAGATTGCAGTTAAGAATACTTCTAATCGTGACATTCATAGCAAAAAGTCTCGAAGGTTGACTGAAAGATCCCATTTGGCATTTGCTCTAGTTTAATAACTGTACGCTGTATCATCAGTGTATCATGTATGAGACTGAACTAGCAAATACGTGTTGTACAAAGTCACCCAAATGTACACAGCCACAAAGATATCGCTAGGCTGGTAGTCGACTTTAACTCATCTTCATAATTTAAAAAAAGACAACGAAATAATCACTAAAATTTCATATTACGGAACTGTATCAATGGTTTTTAGTTAAATGCGTAACTTACTTCTGCAAGCTCTTGAAGTCACAAGAGACAAAAGCTTTCACAGTTTTGTAGCCACGAAGTCGTATAATTTTTCCAATGCGGTGGCAAATGTAATCAGTAATGCAATTAATATTATGCATAATATAATATATCAGATATTCGACGACGATGTCCACGTACTGCCTGAATTTTGAATAATAAATCACAGCCATAAGAGACAAAAGAACGAAGATTTTTGATAAAATTGCGTCTTCCAAGAACCAGAGGGGGAACAATCCATGGCAGACTACAAAACGCCTTTGCACTTCGTAGTGCGTATATCTGTTGCTGTCTGTACGCTTGACTTCGTCTGGCCATGGACCGCCACAATGGTTCCACTTCCGATGCGGGAGGCAGGTGGTTCGCGCCCCGGCCGAGTAATGCCTAAGACTCAAAAATTGACCATCTATCTAGACTAGATTCTACCAGCTGCCTTGCCACTAGTGCCAAACTCTAGCACTACTACTCGTACTAGGAGTAAGACCGGTTGGCCCAGAGTCTATAGCCCAATAGCGTGACTTAGTACGACACCAGGTCCAGTGTGGCAGCACGTCTCAAGCAACACCGTTCTGCACCTATACTTCGGGATAGGACGTTAAGCAACAAAAACATACCATAACCTGGCCACAGAGGGAATAACACTAAATAAAAAGTTATAGGCAGTGGCTATTTGCACGGTCCCGTGCAGATAGATTCGGAGGCTATTCGCACGGCTGACGTTATGGCAATGATCGAGGCGTCTCTCAGCAACACCTGAGCCCCGTAAAGGTATTACAGCCAGTTAAAAGATGTCTCGACTTTGTTTCTACGGTTTGGCGTCCCAAGGGCGACTTCCCCATACTTCCTCACACGGAGTTTCCTATGGAGAAACCTCCGCCACTGGCCCGCATGTTTTTGCACATCCCGTTTTTGGTGTGGATCCCATAGGATAGTGCGGGACAGCTCCACCACCACCACCACCACCCACATCTGTCGATTACTGAGGTCAAAAAGTAACAACGAAAGTACTTCACCAGTACTGTGTAAGCGCTTGTTTACACTTAGAAAATCGACGTATCCATACACGATGTACACCCCGAACACCTCCACGACACATCTCATTACTCAGACTACCGGGGTCAAAAGGTAACAACGAAAGTACTATCATTCCCCATTACCGAATAATTAATTAGCTTTAAAAACGCTGTAAGCACGTTGTTTGCTATGACGTCAAATAACCTGGGATTGCATCTGCACTGGACCATGCAAATATAGCCACTGCTTTTCAATTTTTCCATGATTCTGACTGCGTCTATTTGCTAACGGGTGTGCAGGGAGTTATATGTTCCTGCAATCATTATAGTGCCTTTTTGCTTCTGTCACGTATACAGCTCGTGTATACGTGTCATTACTAGCGTTTTATCGACTGGGCTCGAGCATTTTGTGATTAGTTAAATGTAGGTCTCTATGCATGTTCAAATGGAAATGATGTCTGCCTGCCTAGCTGGCTGGCTGGCTGTCGACTTCTGCCTGTCTGCACGTGCGTCTGTTCTTTACACTTTCCATCTTTAGCTTTCCTGGTTTACTTCTTTCTGTCCCTTCTCTTATTCCGTCTGCTTTGTTCCCATTTTCTGCCCTTCCCTCCTTTTCTATTTTCCTTTCTTCTTTCGGTTCAACCCATCATCATTTCCATCTGTTTTCATCTCTGCTTCCTGCCTTTTTCGTCTGTTTTCATCCCTTCTTCTTTCTCTTCTTCCTCCCTTCCTCTGCCTGCTTTCATCTCTTCTCCATTCTCTTCTTCCCCCTTCCTCTATTTTCCCCATTTCTTCCTTCTCTTCTCTCGCCCCTACTCTGCCTGTTTCCATCCCTTCTTCCTTCTCTTCTATCCTGCCTCAGTTTTCTGAACGACTTTGTTCCCTCCTTCTGATTTCATCTCTTCTTCCTTCCCTCCACAGTCTGCTTTGTTTTTTTTCCCCTTGACCTCCATCCTATGACTCTCTCTTTCCCCCTCTGTGTTGCTTTGGCCGGACTTGCAACATGTCTTTCTACCAAATCACTGAACACACGACAGCATCACTGCAACCTGATTACAAACAGTACCTGTTAATTCTCGCGAGACAGTCCAAACCAACCTTGCTTGAAACCCTTTCGTTTCTTTCTCCGCCGTGGCCCTCCCAGTCTTCCTCTCCGTCGGACACACTTCTGCTGTCTCTGAATCTGCTGACGTCATCGTTGGCGCTGTTTTCTTAGAAATACTTTAGGTTTGCTGGACTCACTCATAGGAAATTGACTAAAGAAAATCCCCTTAGAAGAAAGTCGGGTTCTGAAAACTGAGCACACTTTGTTATATCCGAGCTAAAGTCGTCACCGGGACCCGGAGTAGACTTTCTTGTAGGCAGGCTTTCTTATGTGCGAGGGTTTTTTTTTAAAAAAATATCTAAGCTTTTGTAAGTAATAACAAAGAACACTGTTGTCGGGGACAATTTTTTTTGCTTATAAGCGGGCTTCTTGTAAGCGGCTCCCTCTGTAACTGTTCTTTAATTCTTGCCAGCATCCGTATTCTCCATCTGAGACTAATCCCTTGTTCACATTTGAATACTTTTGTTAAAATAATCCTGCTGGTTTCTTGACCGTTAATGTGAAAACCTGATTGATTTGCCATCTTATTGTACCTACATGTGCGCTGAGCATTAGTGGATAATCTGGGATTTGTAATTTATGAGCGAGTGAGAACTACACTCTACAAGTAACGGATTCAGAGATCTCGTGTTTAAGTGTGCTCACAGGATTTGTAAGTTTCGTATTTAGTCTGTTCTAGTATAAACTATTAGAAACTTCTTTTTGAACTCCTTGCTGTCAAAAACATGGAACGATTTGTGAATTTGCTGAATAGATCTGGCTGAAGAAAGCAATATTTATAGATATTTTGTTTTGCTTTGTTCACAGATTCTGAATAGAAGAGAGTGATTTTTTGTTTTTGGTAAATCTAAATTATTTGCCCTCCTAACAGGCATTTAGTAAGATTAAAGATTTAAATGTTTTAATCACCTAGTGTGCGTTCAAACATTCAAACGTTTTCATTCATTCACATTCTATCATTCACAAACATAAGGGTCAGAACTGGACAGCACATTGCTGCAAATTTGTACAATACATGGGCATAAAATAAAAGCAAATTTTAATTAAGGAACTAGTCCATTTGACTTGCTGTTTGGTAAAATATCTTTTTTGTGTGTTACACAGATGGTTTATTGGGGCTTAATGGCTCCAGGCAACTGGGACAGCCATATCAAGACCACAAAAGTATAAATCTACAGTGTGTACCACATATTTCTTTTGGAGATGTTGAAGCGCACAGCGGAGGATCTGGGGGGAAAAAAAAGAACGTGATCGTGGATACAAATATTTCGCCGAGAAATATATATTTAACATGTGTGATAAATTGACGGATGTCTCGTTCATTGATAAATCTGTGTAGCGGTCCAGAAACGTTAACAATAGCAAAGTTGGGGGTTTTTGCATTAAAAAAAATTGTTAAAATTGTTTTTTGACTATCAGACAAATGACGTGAAATGTATATGTAACAGTATAAAGACCGGTCAGTTATTAGACGGTAAAAACGATCTGAGGCGGGTGAATTTTGCAGGGAAGAATTTTGATTTAGGTGTGGCTGAACTGAGGGACTATACGCAATGTACTTTGCTCATTTCGAAAAGTAAAATTTAAGATCTGGAGCAAACACCACCCAAGAATGACGAGACCATTTCATCAGACACCTAATCAAGTGTAGGGATGTTTTCACTAAACATGAATTCTGAAATACTCGCTTCATTATACAGGCCTATCAGTGACAGTCAACCAGGCTATCAGAAAGAAAACTCTCCTTTCATGTGCTCATAACGTGGCCAGGGAAATAAATAGTTGTGTGGCAGACATCTAATTGCAAGTGGGACCTTTATAGCTCTGGCTGTGCGTGGAGTTGCGGACTATAGTGTAAAGGAGGACCACGTCTGCTATGGATGGGTAGAGCATGCAACCGGGACCGAATAATCACTGCCCGCTGTTGGCATTAGACAGTGTGACTGCCTGTTTAAGGAAGGGTTGTGTTGAAAAATCGATAGATGCTGGGGTCAAGTGTCGGCATCGGTGAGGTGTCAGCCAATTTAGGGGGCCGCTACAGACAAGTTTTACTGTATTTTAGAGCCTAAGCAGGACAAAATCGCTTCGATCTCCTGTCAGAATGGAGGAAACCAGTTAGCTGATGTGATCCTCAGATGTGTTTAAAGGACAGGTTGAGAACATCAGGAAATGGACTGGTTCTAACCTGTTCGCCTCCAGGTTCAGCAATTGGCTTTCAGACTAACGTGTTCCCATTTGTGGACACGGAAGCCTGGACGATGACACCTTTTGTTGTGCTCCTCTGGAAGCTTATATACGTCTCTGTGAGGCGCTCACCGCGGGCTACTAGCAGTTGGAATCTCTCTGCTGGGAGGATGGCTGCTTGGTGTTGTGGCCGCCGTGGTTGCCCAACACCTTTTGGGTTCGGTGTCAAGTCTCACCCACCTCCACTTTGTGCTATTCAACACTTAGGGTCATGGTACGGCATTGTGAAAAGAAAAACCAAATTTTTGCTCCAAATTGTTTCTTTAATAATACTTACCCATCATGTACCCACCCAAATTTGGTGTATCTCTTGATAAAGGCTAATGTAACTTGAAATAACAAAGATCAGATTTGTGGTGATAAACATTGAAAACAGGCGACTTCAAATATGTTTACATGCCAACATAACTAGGTGGGCAAGGGATTATGGGATAATGTCACTGAAAATAAGCTCAGAATTTGATAGTATACATACCTTTGTATTTCTGGGTCATTTCTTTGTTGTGTTGCAGTGTTCTTGCTCTACAGTTGAGATTTCACCATTTTTAGATGTACATGTATTTCAAAATAGACAAGGAAACCTCCAAGAAATACTCAAAAATGTAGTGAAAGTTCAGATGCATTGATTCTTGTTGCATCTGACCATGTGTTGGACAGATCGCAGGGGGATGTCAGTTATCTCCATTTAGTAAGTCTTCGCATGTGGATTACCATAGTACATGTATAGGCCCTGGGACACATACCTGTTACAGCAAAAACCCTCAGCAATCCTAGAACACTAAATACATGTATTTATCGCAGCTACAATTAAACTTCTCACCATTTACTACCCTTCAGTGAACAACTCATCACACTTTGGGTTTTAATTCTCCGATCTTTTTTTCTCAGGAAGTTTGAAGGGCCATTGCTGGTGAAATCAAAATTATCCCTGTAGTAGCTCAAAATGTCATATGGTCATGTGACCACAGGGCACCAAGGAATATGCGGCAAGTTTGTGAAGCACAATATGCGAGGTAGGTTTACACATGATCATAAGATGTTGCATCAGTTATGAGGTCTTATAAATTGTATAAAGCACAGAGACAAGAAACAGGTGACTGCGGCTTGGGGCAATAAAGGTACAACAAAGAGAACTTGGCAAAGCGAGACTTAGACAGGAAGTTGACATTCTGGGGCACGACCCCTTCTTTAGGATGGCACAAACAGATAAATATCACTTAGCTGACAGAGATGCTGGTCATGCATGGTCAATGGACAGGAGGAAAGTATAAAGCACAATAAAATTTAATTTATAGATATTTTTCTCCTCACACAATTTTTTGGGGATATTCTCCCCTTCATACAATGGATAAAAGTATTTTTAAAAACAGCAATAAACATAGTAAAACCCTAAAATTAAATAATTTTACATTTGTGCATTTTTTTTTACCTCTGCAAGGATATTCTCTGACTTTGTGTATGTGCATGCCTTGTTCTTTTTCTGGGTGGTACAACCAGTAACAGGATTAGGTTGTTACAGATATTGTCAGTCTATTGAGCCAATAACTGCCATTACCACTCCAGCGGGACTCCTCCAGACCTGTTTTAGCCTTCCACATTCGCACTATCCTCTTGCTTTCCTTCATCATTGGGAGATACGTTTTTTGTTTATTTTTGATGTCACTACATCATTAAAACTGTAAGTATTGGGGTGGGGGTAGTAATAGTTCTTCTTTCTCCTGCTCCCTCTTACACATTCTCTTTTTATGTTTTTTTTCTTAGTTGACAGGAAGTGGCATGGTCTATCAATTTACTGTTTGCAATGAAAAGTATGTTGGACATTCTGAGACATGGTGATTGAACCAGAAGATGAGAAACAACAGATGAAAGAAAAAGGCAGACAGCAGACAACATGAGAAAATGAATGGAAAAAAGTGTAACCAGCGGATAGCTCTGCAATTACAGTCAGATGGGAGGACACCAGGAACCCTGGCCTCCCTAAGAAAATTGACTATCCACGAGTATCACCCACATGACAAAAGCATTGAATTGGTCAAAATTACTTAATCACAAAAACAAACATAAATAAACTGTTAAAAGCTACTGCAATCACTGAATTGGGCACAGTAGGTTGTAAAGACTGCCTGAAGGACAGAGGAAGCCTTAAGAAAAATTTCATGAAAACAAGGTACTCTGAACCTGTTCACTGGAAAGACTGGTTGTTTGGTTGGTTGGTTGTTGCTCAAAGTCAGGCTGCAAACTAAGTGCATATGAGGACAGTGTTGCCTAGACAAGTTAATGTGCTGTCACACGTGGGACTGCTATTGCAACACAGTCTTTTTCCCACCCAGTCACATTATATTGACACTGAGCCAGCCTAGTAGTTCCCTAGAGAGCCGGGTGTCTGGCAGGCCAGCTAAGTGATTGCCAATTTTTAAGTCTTAGGCATGACTCGTCCAGGGCGCAAACCACCAACCTCCCACCTCGGAAGCAGATGCCTTAACTACTAGACCACTTAGGTGCTCCTCACTGGAAAGAAAGGCAAGAATATGTGCTTGAAAATTTATGCAACAGGCCTACCTTTTAGACATAGATGGAAATTCCCTCCCCCCCCCCACCTCCGCATCTTTCTGTTGTAAGTGTTTTTACAAGTTTGTGCACAATCACAAAACTGAAGGACATAGAGACAAAAAAAAAAAAAGGTGAGGGAAGGGGATGGGAGGATGAGAAGTAGTTTTATGTTGCTACAGTTTCTAATAAGGTCAACTTTATATATATATATAAAATATAGACCACAGATCTCAAACTCAAACACCAAAACTTTGAACAGAAGCAAAATATTGAAAGTTAACTACAAAATGATGTTTA
>SMGT01008379.1:81048-122547 GCA_004794575.1 Lanistes nyassanus | reverse complement strand
TGATGTTCAGAAAATCTTGAAAAAAAAATAAAACAAGGTAGTACCATGGAACAAACACAGACATAAGGGAGCCAATGGCAGCTGATTGATGCTCACTCAAACTAGCATAAAAATATCCCATGCAAATTATTAAAACATACTTTCATACCATTTCTCTCAAACCCCTGCACCCCCTCCCCCCCGAAGTCTTTCTCACCCAGTTATTCACAACAAAAGAGCCATTTTTAAGAAACTGGAACTATAAGCATGTGATGTATGCACTTCTCTCTCTCTCTCTTCCCCCTCCCACCTCCTCTGCACGTGCATGCATGCACCCACACCTGATTGTGTACATCTACATGTATATAAAAATTTGAGCGACTGACAACAAAACAAGGACAGTTTTATGGCACTTCAGCAAAAGCCACATCATATACTTATGCTATCTTCCTCAGAGACTGCATACATTTGTTACTACATTTAAATAACCCCTGAGGTCATATGAACAGCCAACATATTTCAGAAAATGTAGTTTACCCAGCTACAGTATACACACCATCCACACAGCTGCAGCTCTTTTTTTTAAATGTTAGATGATATTTAACCCTGTTGTTATGCCTTTGCTATAGATCTTTTAAGTGGATAGCCAAGAAATTAACTGCTGATTTATACAACACAGTCCAATCGAGTGCAAATACTGATTTACAACAGCTGTCTAAGATGAACCCTGAGCAAAACAGTTTAGTTACACATGTTACACATGTAACTACTGTACAATGTGGTCTACATTAGTGGAAGCAGACTAAATGATATCTGGTGAAAAATTCTGTAAACATTTTCCAAGTATTTTGAAAGACATAAATCTACAGTGTAACACAACAAATACAGCACACTTTCTCCCCAAATATAATGTACACTTGCACAAAGAATCATATTTATAATAACTGCTACAACTACCCATAAACAATCCCCATTCTTATCTCATTACCTTATACTATTATAAAAAAATGTTTTCATTACAACAGAACGCATGCATATTTTTCAGTTTTAACCACTCCAACAAAAAACATCAATTTTGTAGCAATATTTGTGGCATTCATTTAAAATACAAATCTACAGCCATTGTTTCAATTAAAATCCCATCTATTCAACTGCCATTTTAGTAAATATAATTTAAAACATGTTCTTCATTTGAAGAGATATTATGTTTTTGACACGCTCCAAGCTGGCATGCACCAAGTGACATAGCGATTAATATCCAGCAATTATTGACTTATTTTTGGAAGGAATTCAGCAGAAATCACTGTTAGTCACAGCAAGCACTGCACACCTAGTAAATCTCACAGACACAGAAACAGTTGTGTCAGCATGTGGTGCCTATGTATGACTGGCATGTGGATACTTTTAACAAGATATATTGTACGAAGGTAATGGTGATTATTATTTATACTCCCCCCCCCCCCAAATCAGCACTGTTCAGGACACAGGCTTTCAAATAATCCTGATTCCAAGTTCTGCTCTCACTCCTCCACAGGAGGCATGGTTGCATAGCACACAGACTGCTTAGCTTATGCATCATTGAAAATAGCCTGTCATGGACACGCTTTGAACAACGGCTAGAATATAAAGCCAGCTTGCTAGAAAATAAGGATGACGAGCTGTTCACAGCCCCACAACACCCCCTACCCCCAAAGCTCAGTTTGGAAAACAATTCTAAAAGATTCATCAGCATAGTTGCTGTTTATTGATTGCTAGATTTAGTTACAAAATAATAAGCGAAAAATGTGTTTCTCAACACAAGATGCAAGTGTTCAAACATCGAAATTCTTCAGTGGCTACCAAAGGAGGTCATAACCATGAAATCATGTATCGGATTCGAAAACAAAATCAATACTTCTTTCCCCTCAGAGGATTACCTCTTCTTCAGAACATCTAATCATGGAAAAATACAAGGATCCTTGCACTAATTTTTTAAAAAAAAGGTGGTGAGGAAAGAGTTTATAATATTAAAGACCCCATCACCTGTTTCACATCTTTCTTTTTTAAAAGACCTGAACACACTTACAAAAAATTTAATGGATGTTTACTTCCTGTATAGTTGGTTGAATGCAGGAGTGAAAATTCTTCTGGTATATATATTGGTTGTTATTTGGGACAGCACACCTTGTCCAGAATGGAAAGGTGCACAAATTTAGCTTTCTGGTTTATATATATACATATAATCCAGAAATGTCTCAGCAAAACTGAATCCAGCTGATTAATGATCTACTGCTGTTTTATTTCTTGTTGCAAGGTTCATAACACAGATTTTCTTTGTTTTTGTAAGTTTAAACCCTCGTGTTCTGAAGCTATTTTGTTAATACATGTACTGACATAAATAAAGTTGATCATGCAGCTTCTATAACTATAAATTCCATCCTGCAATGTTTTGATAACAAAATGGTTCCCAGAACGTTGGACTGAAGGGTATTTTCATTTAAATATAAGATGCTATTTAGTGCAGACCTTCCTATTAGCTTGAGTGATGCTGCATGGGAAAACACCAAGTAACACTGCCAACATATGGTGCTTCCTCGATCTGTGCTGGCCTGTACACCTGCTGCTGACTTATTCCACTCATAGGAACAGTCATCTGCACTGCTGGGGTAGAAGGCTGTGGTAATGGGGGAGGGGGAGGTGGTGGTGGTGGCAGCGGCAGCGGAAGTGGTGAAGGTATCTGTGGTGCTGCTAATTTTCTACTACGGGCATGGTTTGAACCAGCAACACAACTATTGTTTCGTTTGTGTTTCCACAAAGTTGAGTGATCAGAGAAAGCTGCTCCACAGGTTTCACACTTGTACGGTTTCTCTCCAGTGTGCTTTCTAGTATGAGTTTTTAAAGAACCTGGCTGGGAAAAGGCTGCTTCACAGAACTGACACTTGTAAGGCTTCTCACCAGTGTGTTTCAGCATGTGCCGAGATAGGTTACTGGAAGCTGCAAAAGCCATGTCACACTTGTCACACCTGAATGGTTTTTCACCCGTGTGCTTGCGCATGTGCACCTTCAAGGCAATAGACTGCGTGAACGCTCGTGCACAGACTGTACAAATAAACGGGCGCTCTCCAGTGTGTGTCCTCATGTGAGTTTTCAAGTTGCACGACAAAGAAAACGCCAGTGGACACTGAGAGCATTTGAAAGGCATCTCACCGGTGTGTTTGACAGTGTGTGGCTTGAGGTCATTGGGATTCAGAATAATGGTCTCACAATGAACACACTGATAGCTGTTAGAAAGTTCGTCTTTCTTGAAAAGATGCTCCTCCATTCCACGTCGGTATGTGTAAGCAGCTCCACAATCATTGCACTTGTACGGTTTGTAGCCAGTGCGTCGTGTACCCTTTTTAGCACGTGTCTGAACGATGTGAGTGCCACACTCTCTGCACGTGTACTCCCCTTTCTTGCCCCTGATTTTCTTCAACTTCTTTTTCTTCTTCGGAACCTTGAGTCTATTCTCACTGAGATAAGCAAGGCTTTTGTCATCGTGCTGAGGCAATGAGGTCTGAGAATCCAGCAAAGCTGGTAACTGGAAAGCTGCAGAACAGTCTCCACTGACAAAAGGACCCAATGGAATAGACACTGGCCCCACAGTATTCGGCAGGCTATAGCCTCCAGCAGCAGGATTTGTCTCCTGAGCAACCATTGTTGAACACTTTGCACAGTACAGGGGCATAAGGGCATGACACCCGGCACAGCGATTGCTTGTTGGTATAGTGTGAATGGTATTTTCGTATCTGTAACAGAACGGAGAAAATGGGAATGAATGAAAGTTACAATTGTTCAATCAGTTTATAATCCCTACTTCATAGACTGTGCTTGTGCTCTGCACAAGCTTTAATCTGTATCACCATATCAATGTAACAAAAGAAAAACAAAGGCAAAAGTTTTGGACAGTTGTTTAAACTGATATTCAATTTTCCTAACTGTTCTTGTCAACAGTTATTATTATCATTAACTTGTGTGTGTCTCCACTGTTTTATTACAAATGCTAACCACAACTTCACCTCAAAGAAAATACAACAAAAAGATGATTTCAAAACTGTCACACTTTTCTCAAATTAATTTCTGTGTGCATACAGGGATTGAAGTACAGATCAACACTGACTAAAAAAAAAAAAAACTAAAGGAAAACATGTATAGGCTTAAACTTTGTGCAGATGTAAAATATATATATATATAAAGTAGATCAAGAATATGTGATGCTCACTGTTGCATGAGAAAGCTTGCTATCTCTGTGTCAGATGTCATGCCATGGGTGTTTCCAAAATGCCGCCACCGCTCATACATTTCCCCATCCACAGCTAGATGCTGCATAGCTGGTCTGCACTGCTGATGTCCACTTACTGTCACATTTCCACTCGCCGCCTCCTGGGTCTGTGTATCATCAAATACAAATTAGGCTGTAGGTGACACCACTGCCATTGTGATTTTCTAGCTCTAGTGGGAGGCAGAGTAGGCATCAGTTATCAAATGAGACAGAAACTGAGAAAGTTACAAGTTACATTTGTCATCTGAAGTTTTATCCCCAGACTGTTTTTTGCTTTTTAACTAGATCTATTACAATAGCAAAAATATTTCCACTCAGCTTTTTTGGACTCTGAGGACCAGTCCATACATGCTTCTAGCAACTTGGTTTTCAAGATATTAATTTGCCCAGCAAATTGAAACATACCTTTTAATTCATGAAATGTAAGCCTTCAGTTACATTCTCACCTGGGTACAGAAACAGGTCAAGACCTTGACTTCACTTTAGCACTTAATGATGGGGATCGTTAGCACTATGCTCTCAGTTCTATTTTAAATTGTAGTCCATGCACTAAATTAGGTGTGATCTTTATCTGTGCGTGTAAATTTTTGAATGCTTGCATGAGTTGCATCTTGTGAACAAAATGATATTATATTGTATTCACCAAAGTTTTAGGAATCTCACAAAATGCTCAGTTGCTTGAAAAACATTTGCACTTGCATTGGATTTTAATACAAGAAAATCCTCCATTGTGCTCTCAGCTCCCCCTCTCTCAGATGTTACCAGAGTGTGTGCTGTTGAGTTGAAGTGCACATGTAGGTCCAGTAACCCATCATAGTCCTCTACTGGTCTGGGTGCATCTTCTGACTCTGGTGCTCTGCTTTGGCTGCCCTCAGCAGCCACGCCAGATATCTCTGCCTTTGATGGTGGAGCCCCTGTATTCTCCAAGCCCAAGGAGAATGCCTCATTTGTTGAACTGGACAAGAATACACTGTAGTTGTGAAGTATAAGAACAAAGGGTAGAACATCGTGCGTCTAGTTTATAAAAAAAATACTGTTTATGCCTTATGCGTTTTAAAACTAATGTTCGTACTTGGTAGAACCACACAATTTCCCATTTATTTTAATGAAATGAATAAGTATAATAATTTCAAATTTGTTAGTTTGATGCATGATTACCAGTATTATTTTTTTAAAAAAAGGTAGGGTGTGTTGTTTCCCATAGTGGTTTTCATTTCATTTCATTACTTTAACTGTCCTAGCCTTTTCACGTTGGGAATCAGCTAGCACCAATCTCTGAAAGTATTCTTTTTTTTCGGTAACATCTAAAAAAGTTGAATTTCGAAGTCGAACACTAGTATCTTCCAGATAGCGTTGTCATACACTCATCTCTCAAGTCGCATTCTTTCTCTTTGTCTTCAAGCTTTGATTCGAAGGTAATATATCAGAGATTAAAAGTTGGATGGTAAAAATCGAATGCCGGCACCCTCACCCTGACCCTGTCCCTCCAACCACCACTTATATAATTACCAGCAACAGAAACGTATTAAAACAAGCCAGATCAAAATAACGAGAATCATTCGAATTTATCAAGTATCTTAGTATGATACAACCTTCTTCTATTTTAAAAATAACGGGTCGGCCTCCAAGTACATACATACTTTCAATGACATTTACGTACTTACTGATCATGAGACATAACAAAGTTTTGGTTAGGCAAAAAAACTCCACAGATGAAAAATTTTCCGCTACTCTACAAAGGTGTATAATGAATATACCCCTGTTGAGCAAGCCCAATTTGATGCAAAGCTTCTTTGACTTATTTTCGTATTGCCAATGCATACGCGATCGGCGATGTGGCATCTCTCTCTCGATTTGTCTAGAATTAGTTTTTTAAAGCTGCCATTCAAGAAGGCTGAGAATTACAGCTAAAGTTATTCCTTCGAGGGAATTCTTTATGATTTTTACAGCCTTGCGGACAAGGTCGTCTGCACGTCTTTTCCGGCTTCTAAGCAATGCAGTGGTGATTAGATTTAGGTGTTTTCCTGTCAGTGTCGTTTTAAAGTTTAAGTTTTGATTTTGTTAAATTTCTCATGCGGAGTCTGGTTTCACTAAAAGTTTTATCCCTTTTCAGCTGATCTTGATCACTGCGGTGTGAGTTTTGCTGAAAAATCCAAACGATATCTTTCGGTTCAGCAATCCACGCTGCTGGTGTCCTGGGTTCAACTCGAACAGGACTTGGAGTGTGTAGGGGTCGGAGGACAAGTCAGACTGACAGACATTTTCAGTCATCAGGAGTTAGGAGAAAGGCGCAGATCCGTTTTCACTTCCTCTTTCTCCCCTTACCCTCACCGTCCTCTATGTAAATCTAGTGAACGCACGATTTTGAGTCGTTTTGGGGGTTCCTATACGTCAAAGAATTGCGATTTAGATTAAAAATGGTGTCAATTTGTGGCCTCTTGTATGCTTACAGACTATAAAGAATTACGGATATATCTGATGAGGGCCATCAAAAGTCATTGGGCTTTTTTTTAAAATCTGGATTCATGTGATGGTTTTCCTTGCATAAGTATTATCATAAACTAAATTTAATTACGTGTTAATATTATGCAATGGCAAAAGGTGGTCTGAGGTACCCTTTATACCTTTACCTGAAGGGTCTAAAAACATGTCAAATGAAACTATGAGGCCAAAGGCCAAACAACAGCCAGTAGATGTTGAGTACAGAAGAATATGGTGCTGAACCTGACATACTACATAATGAGCTTCCCAGCATCAGACATGCTGGACTGGAATTCCTAAAGAGAACCAAAGTAGAAGCAGCAGATGGAGGATGACAAGGGGCTTGATGATTGTACATCTTTTCTGTCAACATTGTAATCTTCAAATACAATGCATGATGTAGCTGTGGACAAAAGAACTCTCCCAATCACTTCTCTCTAGCACACTTGCTATTCCAAGATAACAGTCTAGTGTGGCACATTTTACTTTATTGCTTGACAGTGGTATATTCACTCAAAAGATTCAGTCTACCTACATTTGGTGATGTATTTCAATAATTGAGAATCCTGGTTATTTTTTTAAGTAATATTATTTTGCCCATTACCTTCAATTTACAGTGTGGCAAGCTTTATTTCTTCTGAATGTGACAGCTTGATCTGACTTCAAAATAGTGATTGGTAATCTTAAAATTATATCTAATTTCTGACCAGAAGCCAAAGTCATGAAGCAACATGCACTGAAATTATTCTCCTCTTTTGGAGGATGCAACTTTTTTTTCCCAGAATTTATTTTTGACTCCTTTTGTTTCAAATGTTCATCTCGGGATTTCAAATTGCATGTACTTGGTAACCTTCTTCATCCTCACCCAGCCCTCTCCCACCCAAGTCTGGGATATTAAAATTGCCCTTGCTATCAGTAGAATGTACACTGTAGTATAAACAGCAGTCAGACACAATGGTTACAAACCCAGAATTCTAATATACAAAGTACTGCAACCAAGGACAACAATAATATTGAATAATTGTACACTAATGAGTTATGTGTGCGTATTCTATGAACAGCATGGATTACCTGTAGTCTTGACCATGAACCTCAACATGGCTTTGCACATGCAGTTGAGTACAAATGTATGCAAGAAAAACCTAACATTAATCACTTTTAAACACCGAGGGCTAGCTGTGTGAAGACTAGGGTCGTTTAAAAGAAAGGGATGGCAGATTTTTTTAGATCTGCCACGTTCCTTACTTTCGACTCTCTCTTTGCTATGTCTTTGGGTACGGTAAGCTCCCTTGGTCACATACGTCAGCATACGGTTGTGTCTAGCGCTGCCAGTACTTTGTTGGGGTTATCATTTGATGGTTTATAGCGCTCTGTCCTCATTTGTTCTTTATTAATATTATTTATCACTTTTAAAGGAACAAACCAGGTGGGGGTGACTGGTATTGATAGATTCTTCCTGTCATTGGAACACACATTCCAGTTTCTGTTAATGTTTTTGAAGATTCTGTCCAGCTGTTTAAAAAAGCAATAAATGCCCAGTTTGCATCTCTAGGGCACCACTGTATTTGCCTAGCTCATTGCATGCCTAGCGAATCTTTGATGATACAACTGAATAATTTGCATTGGTTTTCATCACCAACATCTACCCCTTTGGTGTTCTTGTTTCTTAATCTACAAACACCTGTTTTTTGTTTAAACAACTTAATGTTTAGCACTACAAGGTGGTGGCCCACTTTCACCTCTAAGCCACTATATCATCTTTTGTGATCATTCACCTTTACATTCAGGGTTTTCTATCTGCTTTGGAAGCACATGTATAAATACGACACCCCACATAGCCTGGAATCTAAGCCTGCAAAATCTTTTTTTTTCCCTACTGGAGCTATCGATAACGAGCATAGTTTAACCCACAGGGAAAATCTTTTAGATCCATTTGTTTTCTCACTTGGTTCTCCTTTAATTTCTGATTGTCCCCATATGAATGCAAACTTTGGAACAGGAATTTGCATTTACACTTGTATGTGAACAGGCATGCATGTACACACGTATACCTCCACCTCCCCACTCTAAATATTTGTGAAAATGGATTGAATGCTTTAAAAAATGACCTCTGAAACAAACATCATCGACTTTTGTACCATCTAGCAAAGGCAAGGGAGGGAAATCTAATGTCTCACATCAGTTATTATAATTTAATACATGTAATACCAAAATATGCATAGTCTTAATGTGGTAAAAGATACCACCTGCTAATAAAATGTTTCAGTATAAAAAATCATAATGTAGCAGCACATTCGAAAAATGATCAAAACCAAATATTTTGGTTATGACTTTCAAGCACTTTCAGACCACTGTTATAATAACAACACAAAATGAACATACACATGCACCTGTTGGAAGAAAGCATGCAATATTTAGTGGTAGATTTTTTTCAAAACTCAGCATCGTGGTGATTAAAGCTAAAAAGACTGATGTTTTCACTTCACCTATTGAGTCAAGTACTGATGAGGCACTCAAAAGACCGCATCTACTGCCTTCCAAAAAACAAAAACAAAAAAACTTCAACAGCATAAGTTACTGTTAATACTACAACACAATAGTACAAACATCAACACCTTCCTCATTCATTGATAAGCCAGTCCATGGACAATCATAAATCCTTTTACATGAGGGAAAAAGTTTCCAAAAGAAAAGGGAGAAGGTTTGCCTTTCTCCAAATCAATGCAAAAAGTTTGCAATGATCAATATTGCACAGTAAGTAAAAGCTTTTCACATTCATCATCATTTTTTTGTATCCCTCCTGCTTACAAGATCCATCCAGCATCTCAGTCTTGAGTGAGTCAACTTTTTCATCGTTTCACCTTAAGATATTGAAGAAACGGATGTCAAATTATACTTTTTAAAAATTCAAATTATGGTTGAAGAAAATGTGACCTTTAAAATAAGCAACTGTGTAACAAAGCACACCCCTCGAACCAAAAAAAAATCTTGACTATAAGATAAATATATTCCTAATTTAGGTTATCAAAACAAAAAGGGGTGGGCAGGATTTCCACCAAAACAAGGAAAGCATTTTATCTATGCTTTTGTCATGTTTTTCTACACAGTCAGGCCATGTTTTTCATAAAAAATGATGTATATCAGTTTGTTCAATGGAATCTCCATCAACTAGGAATAAAACTATTTTTACTTGGCAGCTCAAATATGTCTTGCATACAGTATAAAATGCCACATAATGCAGATGTTTGCCTTTTCTTGGGCATCCAATAGTACTTTTAAGTCCTATTAAAACAGAATAAATGCAGTTAAAAATCTAATAATTATGCTGTTTGACTTGCATAAAAGAGGAAAATAAAGTATGACAAGTCACTAGCGAATGCTCTCTCTGTATAAAATAAAGTTTTTTCTAACATTATCAATACACTGTATGTTAAAATTTCCTCTTTTGGTACACACACATTACAGAGAAGAATTTTCAAGTAAAATATTTTAGAATCACATATAGAATAAATTCAAGCAAGCACACCAAAATGCATACATACATGTACAAATCACAAATACGATTCAAGAGCAAGTCATCGTCGATCTTTTGAACATACAAATCATGGAAATGAAAGAAAACATTCCAAACAAAAGCTTCAGCCACTTTTTCACTTTGATATTCAAAAAGTCATTACAACGTGATTGCACTCTCAAGCTGGAAGGCCTGACAAAACTAGACTGGCTATAAATACAAATTTCTTGTTCTAAATTTATGTTTCTTTAACAATACTTACCATGACCCAAAGTGCTATATTCTCAATTAGCGATCCCTAAACACACCTTCCAAAAAAACATATGCACCAACTCAACCCTGGTAACACCCCTCTGCGCATGCGCACACCATGCACCACCCATGCACACAGCTCACTGACCAGGTCACCCTGACTTTCTCAAGCCAGAGAGGTCCGAAGTGGAGGCGGACTTACCCTTCACCCTTTGGGCATTGCGTGCAGTTCGCCTCACTCTGGCGTTTTCTTCCACAATGTGCTTACCACAGCACACATGGGCAGTGGACCTTGCCTACCACCTCTTTTTCTTGGCGGTTGGTCCTCTTGTCAGTCCCAGCTGTGCGGGTGCACTCCTTGCCACCCTCGGCGTGCAGCTTCCTTCGCTGCCTTCACTTGAAAATGGTTTTCTAGTCATGATGGGGTCTGGCCTTCGCGCCAGCGTGGCTAATGCTTTTCTGGGTTGGAGACTGACGCCTACCAGGTAGGTGAAATTGGCATCCTCTGCTTTCCTCTCCCTAATCATAATCGGTGTTTCTTGCCTGTTGTTGATCCAAAGTACTCTGCTCTTTTTTGGACTGATCTTGAAGCCAACACACCGTGCAGTCTCTCCCAGGCAGTCAACTTTTCCTTGTTTATCTTGCAGGTGTTGACACTGAAAGGCAAGGTCATCTGTGAACTCCAGATCTTCTAGTTTCCCAGTCAGCATCCACTGGATGCTTTTTCCAGAGTTGGCATAGGCTGTACATGATACCCAGTCGAGCACCAACAGGAAGAGGAGACAGTAAACTTCCCTGTCACAGTCTTCATTCATGGATAACTTGAATTGAGAAGCTGTATCAACATACACACACACAAAGTAGGAAATTGTTTTTAACAAAACTGAGTAATCTTTAAGTAAAAATTTCAAAAACATATTTTACAGGGAAACATGTTGAGTCTGGGTAAAATTTCATGAAAATACCCAGGAATAAACCCTGAATTCAAACAACACAAATTTAGAAACCCAAGAAAACAGTAATGGAGCTTTGGAGGCAAAACTGTTAAGAAACACAAGAGGCAGAAGTTGTAAGTATTTTCCACCAAACAATGGACTGCATATGAGTGAGGATGGGCAGACTCCACCTAACACAACACTTTGATCCGTGTCTCTTTCTTGCTCACTTTCTAAAGTTCAGAAATAACTTTGCTGCCTCAACATAATATCATTGTAATTAAAAAATGTTAAAATTGTCCGACACAGAACATATTGTCTGATACAGCATGATAAGCAGCAACATCCAGCACCATAAGCAGTTGGATTGGCACAGAAACAAACAGACGTCTGTTCAACAGTTTTGACTGTCAACGCAGATCTATTCTTTCATCATCTCAAAAGGCACTAAATGCAGAATCCATATAAGGAAAAGCCTTCCACTCAAACTTCTCACACTCATACACAATTTCTTCAGTATTTCTAATCAACAGAAGAAATTGTGATTTAATGCAAATTATTGACTGAAGTTAAAAACTGGTTATCCCCCTCCTCCAAGCCCACCCTCCAGAAAACAAACCCTACCCGAAAACAAAAGCAGAATGTCAACTTCTGAGCTCATCCCAACAAATGACATCATGCCAACAATAGCTCCCCATAATACCAATCCTTGACTAATGTGTACTAGTGACAACAGAACAAGCTGTGTACTAGAAGTACATGTATCAGCTATATAAGAACAGGAGGAACATGATGCATGAAATGACTGTCTCTGAGTAAGATCCAATTAGCTTCTGAACCAAACAGATGAAAAGTAGTTAGAACCTGCAGGAGAAGAAAATCTCTGGCAGTGGCCCGGTTCAAGGCTGCTGCAAGGAAAAGCACCAGTTGATGGTGTTAACGAAAGCTGCTTCATTCACAGCTGCTGGCCTATAGGACACCTGCTGAGAAAGCTGATTCTCTTCACTAGGCATTGCAGGGACCGTTGTTGGCAGCGTGGTGGTTGTCACCAGGGCTATAGGTAACATGGGAGCTGCTTGTACCAGTGTCACCGCTTTGCTCTTTGCTGGTGTCATGGCCTGGCAGCTCTGTTTTCTCTTGTGCTTCCAGAGGGTGGAATTGTCTGAAAAAGCAGCACCGCAATCTTTGCATTTGTACGGCCTTTCCCCTGTATGAGTGCGAATGTGCGTCTTGAGACTTCCAGGCTGGGAGAAGGCGGACGAGCACTGCTGGCACTTGTAAGGTTTTTCGCCAGTGTGAGTAAGCATGTGCCTGGAAAGGTTACCCGAGCTTGGGAAAGCCATCTCACACTGGGAACACTTAAATGGTTTTTCTCCCGTGTGCTTTCTAGTATGGACTTTCAAGGCACCAGATTCTGTGAAGGCTTTCCCACAAACTTTGCATTTAAAAGGTCTCTCACCAGTGTGAACCCGTAGATGAGTCTTCAGATTACATGCCAAAGTGAATGCTGCTGTACAGTAAGAGCATTTATAGGGCATCTCACCAGTGTGCCTGTAAGTATGAGTGCGAAGATCCCGTGAATTGAGGAAGGTTTTCTCACAGTAATTACAACTAAATCTCTTCCCTGCAGGTGAATGGTTTTTCCAAAAATGCGCTTTCATATTACGAGTATGAGAGAAGGCCGCATCACAGTCTGAGCACTTGTAAGGTTTCTCTGCCCGGAACATCTGCTTCCGTTTTTTCAAGGGAGATGCTTTTGAGGGAAATGCATGTGCTACCTGACATCCACACTCTTTGCATGACAGTTCCTTCTTCCCTTTCAGTCTGTTTTCTTTCTTTGTCTTATTCACGGACAGATCACCCTTGTCACTTGCACAGCTGCTGTTTGCTGCATCATTCAAGACGGACATCGGTGGCGATGTCAAAACAGGAGTTAGAGAAGACAGTGAGCCACTGGGTGCAGAAAGCAAAGATGAAGATGGGAAAGAAGCTGTGCTGTTGCTGTTGCACTCATATAATGGCAATGTCAGAACCACATTTTTGATTTCTTCCACTATATCAGTGGAGCTTGTAATCGAGCTTGACAAAGTCTCCAGACTTCCATCAGAGATGGTGATGCTTTCTTGCAAAGAATCCCCACTGACTGCTGGACCTGACGGTTGCAATGTGTTGCCATTAGGAACAGGACTGCTTGACGACAGAATGTTAACCACTGGCATTGCAGCCTGTAGCATACTATCATCAGCAACAGCACTGCTGGGCTGAAGAATGCCAACAACAGAAACTGAGCTTTGCAGCATACTGCCGTTGGTAACAGGGCTTCCTGACTGCAGAATGTTGTTTCCACTATCATGGATGGGATGCTGCAGGGCACTGTCATCATCCACAACCGCGATAGTGGGTGGGGTTGTGTCAGTGCTGGAAATATCTGCATGCAGCGCCATGCCTGCACTTTGTGTGAAGTCACTCTGCTGCAGCAGGCTGCACTTGATGCACGTCAAGCTCAGAGGGGTGTTGCAGCTGATACAGCGAGGTGGAAGAGGAACTCCGTTCACTGTGTTCTCGTAGCTGGAAAGAAAAAGATATCCTTTGTGACCTTATTCCTTCACAAGGGTAAATACAGAATTTAAAACATTGTTACTATTGTGCGACTGGTTTTTCTTCTATAAAGATAGATGATACGAATATGTAGTAGATCTGTCTATAGAAACCAAACAATCTTCAAACAGGACACACATACACATGCATTCTCCCACACGCACACACAAGAAATAACAGACACACAAATCTTTATCATACTTATTGCACCCAACCATTTTTCAGAATGCTTAACAAACTGCGCTAGTGCTTGACCATCACACAGAACTTCAAACAGGAAACAGGGACTAACTGTTGAGTGAGAAAGTTGGCGATCTGGGTGTCTGTGAAGAGACCTTGAGCAGCAGCAATACTGCGCCAGCGTTCATAGGAGGCGGTGTCAATAGTGATATGCTGCAAATCGGGTCTGTAAACATCAGGTCTGTCTAACCTGACATACTGTGAGCTGTCTATTACTTGGGTCTGAAATAAATAAATACAGCAGTCGACATTTTCATCAAAATGGCTGTTACTTTCACACAGCCAAAAGATGAATATTTTGTATACAGTCTAAGCTGTCAGATGTTGCAGACGAAAGTTGCAAATATTTTGATTGCAATGGCAAGTGAAACCGTTAAGCTTTCCTGCATAGGGTTCTTACCTCCCCTAGGTGTCACTGTGACTAATTTTAATCAAGTAATTTCTTTAACATTCCTTAGCAAGTTGGTCATTTGATAGGCTCTTACCCTGAGTCAGTATTCATTTTTAGCTGTCTGATGTCAAAGCTGTCTGATGATTTAATTACTGAAAGCTGTGTGCAGACTTGGCCACACACAAAAATATGTTAAACTAATTTATACTGTATAGAAGTAGAATTATCACCATCAACACCACCACCAGAAGCAATTATACCACAATATCACCATCATTATTATCACCACAAAATCACTGCTATTTCTACACATTACCTAAAGTAGCACTTTTAGTTATTTTACCATTAATGTGCTGTTTTCAAACTTCACTGATGAAGGTGATGCTGATTCTTCGAAATGGGCATGAAGATTAATGAATTCTTCATAGTCTTTAGAGGCCATTATTTCCAGCACTTTGTCTGCTTCAACAGCATCCTCTGTTACTGGTGCTGAAATGCTGTCTGGGTGTTCCATTGATGATTGGACAGTGACAAACTGCTGCCAGTTTAAAAAAGTACATACATTAAGGCAAACAGTGCATATGTGATATTCAGTGTTAGTGGATGCAAAGCCACTTAAAAGAGGCCGGTTTCTCTGTGTTGTCATGTCATACCTGGAAATGTGCACTCATGTGCAAGTGCACATGCTGCATAATGCAAATGCTAAATAAGCCTAAAATTTAAAATATTTCCCTTTTTGCTCCCTCCCTCGTCATCTTTCCCTCCACCACCCAGCAGTTACAACTTACATATTACAACTTAAACGAGCCTTGTACAGTACAGCTATAGTAGTAAACTTTTTTATCTACATTTTACCTATACACACGTTACTGACTTGATATCCCCATATGAATAAAAAAAACTTAAAAACTGACAGCATCCCAATATCCCGTCCATTGTTAACTACTTACGGGCAGTGGCAGGTGTTTACACTGCTGATAAAACTAAAACTAGTATGACCTACATCATCGATGAATACCACTACTCACTGATTTTTACCCAGTGACGTCAGTTTCTTACTCTTGGTCTGAGAGTCTACAGAATTATTGTCTAGTCTACTCCTCGATACTTCTGAATGCACATATTTTTACAGCACATAGACTAGCAACAACTGTTGTGGGCATGATAATTTTGTTTAATCTGTATTTTACAAGTCAGAAACAACTGAATCACGTACAGCACCATAGCATGATAGTGTTGACAATCGAGATTTAGCCTTGTTGAAATCTTTAGCAAGGGATACAACTCTCAACTATAAACGGAAGTTGCACTGTTCTTATGTTTTACTTTCTCTACAAATGTTACATTGATTCTTCAAAAATTTTGCTTGGTCACATACTTCTTTTTATCAAAACAATCCACAAGGATTACGTGCCAGTTCGTTTGCCCTTATAATCTTCAAGATTTCCTGTTCGTCGCAACCTTTTAGTTGGGCAACAAACGACCCAGTCGACTGTGTGTGTGTGGGTTGGGGGAACTGGGTGGGGTTAAATGCTTTCAATTAAGAAAATGGGAGTTTTAAAGGTTTTAAAGGTTTTGAGTGGATGGAATCTCGTGAATACAAAAAATAAAATTTTTAGTCTAAAAGATTGCAATAATACAAATCCTGAGAAAGAGAAGAGTGGGGGTGGGGGAGGACTGAGGGCTATCAAGGGGACAAACTCACTTTGGGTATGTGGAAAGGAATTACTCCTCTTAGAAGGGTAAGTTTTTAATGTTCCCAACATTATAACGATTCCTACCTAGTACCTGAGCAAACTAAATGAGTGTACTGTCCAGCACACCCTGTGATGTCGCGTTTCTTGGCCGGTGCGAACCCTCGGCCGACGCAAAAGACATGGCACGACTTATTGAGACAATTTTTCTTGAGGAGTTCATATATAATACATGTATATCGACCGAGCTGGGCCGATATTACCTGTGAACATCAGACATGGAGTTCACCGCACCCCGCGTGTTCATGAAGAAGGGTAGCACTGTGTGATAATACGACATTACAGACCTTTTTATAAGGAGAGTCTGTATAATGCATACAATAGATGGAACATACAAATGTACAGAGGACTTTATTCTTTAGCGTATTTGCCTTCAGGCAAACTTCCTGCGGTTCAATGGCTACTTCAATAACACGCGCACGCATGTGCACGCGCGAGCCTGTACAGGTCCCTTAAAGGTTAAGGCAGCTGCCAAAGGTGAGAGGTGGGTTAGTGGGGCAACATTAAATCGACGTTTCTTGCGAAACCCGTGGAGATGAGATGAGGGGCAGTTCCAGCGCCATCTCCTTTACCTCCCAACCATAACATGTTCAAATTACAGTCTCTTAATTTTTCACGAAAACAAAATAAAAAAAAAAAAGAGGGAAAGGAGATCGGCAGCATGCACTCTGGAACCACGGTCAAAGGCAAATCGTGAAAACACAGGAGCAGCTTACAACAGTTCCGCCACAAGGGACCAAGGCACGGTATTGTACTGTCGTGACAAGAGGCCGAGGTGCACGCAGTCTAGCTACATTCTGTATCGATCTCTTTGTTTAGTGCGGTCTTTCTTGGCGAATGACGAACCCTTCCTCTTCCCTCTCTGCCCAACACGCACGCACTCTCCAGGGGCGAGGGGAGACTTTAAATTTTAGTGGGGCTGTATAGCCTCCAGCCAACGTGTGCAGCACACACGTGTACCCACTTTCTCATATACCCCTCCCATCCTTTCCACAAGCAGGTTGCATATTAGTCACTCCATCATTTACAGATGAATATACTGATAGTGATATATCATATTTGCAGATGATATGAAGATATGCAATGGAACAACAGGTGTATTTCAAACAGATATTGATTAATTACCGAAAGCCAAACTGGTCTGATAAATAGAAATTAAATTTTAACACATCCAGATGTTAAGTAATGCATACTGCGGCAAAATACATACAATATAAATACACAATATCTAGAAAATCTGTTAACCTAAATAGAACATATAGCAAAATTTGAAGAGAAAATATATATATATTAACCGGTATACGTACAGCGGTGGAAGCTAATAACCCCCAGAACTAAACAAGTCCCTGATTTCAAAAGTCTCTTTGATGGAGATTGGTCAACATGTTTACGACAAAGAGCAACAAAAATCTGCAAACTGCTCTAGCCCCAGCATACAATCGTATGGACAACACAGAAATGACGTCAATGGGCTTGACGGCCTGTCGCCTGGTGTGTCCCTAGTACAGATACATATTATATAGGAACTAACTGAACTATCGAAGTATACGAAATACCATATCTGTGTGTGAGCACATGCGTGAGTGTGGCGTGGATGTATGAGTGCTTGTGTGTGTGTGCGAGAGAGAGAGAGAGAGAGAGAGAAACGCTGATTATATATTTTATTTATTAGTTTCCTCTCCACCTCCATCTGGATGGAGATGGAAGATGGAAGCTTTGCAAATTCATTCACCAGTTTCTCAAAGTCAGTGTTTTTTGCCAGCTCATTTTCTATGATGATTGACTCAGATGTTGTTCTGCCGTTGTGGTGATAGCGTGAGTACTTAAATCCAAGCACCAGACTGTACATCTGCACCGAGGTTCGTCTCATGCAGAGTTGGTGCCGAGTCTGTCGCTTATTTGCTCCAGCTGCTGTTACATTTCCTTAAAAGGTCAAAGAGCGTTGGTGAAGTCTTTTCGATGGTCAACCACATGCCCTCGATCATTCGTGATCATTGTGGGATGTCGTCGGCCTGTTCACATTCAGCACTTTCAGCTTGATATGTTTTTGAGTGCTTTCAATTGTGATGAATTATATAGGGGAGGGAGACAGCGTGTTATATAACGACACTACTATGCAGTGGCCGGAACGGGGATGTAAACTTTGGCGGTAATGCACTCGACTCACGCTCATCGCCTTTAACCATCAAAAGGGCTGGCCAAATTGTCGACGCTTATATGCACTTCTTCAGTCGCCTAATCTCGGGGCATTGACTAATGGCCGAATCCCTTTCTCGCGACTTCTGCACTCACTCAGCCAGAGATACACTAGTGGGACAACTTACTCACATCATACCAGGTTACACAACAAGAATAAAATAGCTTTCAACTCCCAGCCCCACCCACTAGCTTACCGCGAGAAATCATGCAATAAGACAAACCTCGCTATGAAACGCATAACATTAATTCATTGACTGAAAGAAGAAAGTACAAATAAAGTGCTCCTGCCACTCTCCGCGCATCACCTCGAGAGGGGCTGGTCCTGGCGATGGGCTGGGTATCATAACTGCTCTCTTCATACAATGCGCAAGCTGAACGGATTTAAGCGAATGCCGTTGACTGGAATGAGAGATTATGCAGTCCTGTATATTTTACGTGCACCTTTACGCGCGGATCTGAACGTCCATGCAATCGAGTTCTGGGCTGGCGTAGACAGGCGTTTATATCTGTCTTCCGTATCGAATAGTTACAGAATTTTCCCGGACACACTGTACACTCGTACTAACACCTTAATTAGTTTTGGTTACACTACAACGTTCAGCACACTTCAGCCCCTCGCAGCCGCAGTTACTGGCGGAAACATGCCAGCAACGACGGAAAGTCATTGCCGAGTTCTCTGGCTACAGAGGCGAGTTTTATAGACGTGAGAGACGCTAGGTCCTGACGTCAGAGCTGCGGTCTACCGCAGGAGCTACAGTCACCACCTATAGGATTTCTGGCGTACATAAAACTCGCCTCGCTTATGGGCCCCAGCAGTTTTATGGGGGCCTGGTTAGCTCAGTTGGGAGAGCTGCGGACTAGCAGATGGAGGTTGCTGGTTCGAACCCTGGTGTTGCCAAGGATTATTTCCTGGAGTTAAACATTGTGCAAACTCTATTCGGCCATCTCCCCGCACATTAAACTGCCTGCTCGCACTGGCCATCTTACTGCAGCTATCAGTCTGGTGGTTCTTTCAGTGCATAGTTTAGTAATAGGACCCCACCCCCCCACCCCCATAGTGCGAAATCACTGCGAGGTGGAAGCTGGAAGCACTGTCCCTCTAAATCACCACCACCACCACCACAGGCCCCAGCAGTTAGAATCTAACGGCTGTTTTGCTCACAGCCGGCCTACGTATGTGCCTCCCTGCTTGTGCGTGCTTGCGACTGCCAGCTAGCGCCAGGAGACACGTTAGTCAGTCGGCTTTCATCCGTGAAACATCAGCCTGAACACCTCAGCTGGGTAGGGGTGGGAGTAGGTGGGATGAGAAAATTCAGTGTAAGATCTCACGCCTAGATGAATGAAACTGTCCCTGAGGCCGTTAGACGCTAGCAGGAACTGTCGAAAGAACCAAAAAAATAATGCCCCCTCCATTCAAAATTGAAGAAGCGGTTCTGGCCAACAAACGAAGAAGGATGATTGTCGCTGGGGCAATAAATACAAAAAATTTAAACCGACAGAAGAGACAGGAAACCCGTAACAATAGGCAGCATCGGATTACGCACGTCTCCCACAGGCGATCAGCGTGAGCTTGCGACTCGGCCAGAGGGCATGCGCGGGTTTCACGGGGTCGCCGGCAGCCAGCACCTGTCCTTAACGGGTCAAAATGGGTCGAGGCCAACCTCTGAGGCCTTGCCAGGGTTGCGCTTTCCCATAATCAGGGAATTCAACTAGCTCTTATGTACAGTATTAACACTGCTTGATCCTGCAGAGGGCCAGATCTTTTTTGGCAGAAAAAAAGGCCGAAGGAAATGTAGGAAATATCTGTGAGAAATGCACATCTCGCTCTGCAATAATCCGTCAATGTGGGCCTGTGATTGAGTGAGTGAAAGAAAGAGAGATCTGGGTGAGTGGGGGCGGGTGCTTTGTGACTGCTTCATTGCCTAGTCACCGCAGCAGTTCCCTAGCATATGCAGTCTACAGATAAGACCGTATAACAAGTAGAAAGTACTCTAATACGCATACTTTCTGTCGAAAGGAGCAGCTGTTCAGCCGAAAGCTAGGATACAGATCTCCACGCACCTTGCACCCTGATGCGATATGTGTGGCTACAGTTACTGTCTTTTTTCGGAAATGATCGTGCCCATAATCGTCTAAAATTAGTGCCAATTAATATTTTTGTGTATGTAATGGAAATACTTTGAACCTGTATATTCTGCGTGCAGTTTTACGGATGGGGACCAATTAGCCCAGAACTGGGTTGCACGAGCGCTCATAATTGCACTTCTAGTGATAAAATCAGTCACAAGGGCCATTTGCCTTGTGTATTTTAGGTGCACAATTATGTATCAACAGGAGATACGAACATCCATGCAGCCCTTCCTGCAGATTTGTTTTTCCCAAAGGAAGCACATCAAACCCACCTGACTGGCTACTTTGTGCACGTGACTTTGCTGTTCCACTATTTGAACAGCTACATGAGCGAAAGGAAAATGTTTGCTAGGCCATCAAAGAGTATAGTGTAAAACAAAAGAAAACGTGTTTGCTACGTGTTTGGGTACGGTAAGCTCCCTTGGTCGCATGCATCTGCATACGGTTATGTTGAGCGCTGCCAGTACTTCTTGTTGAAGTTATCAAAAGAAAACAAACAACAAACAAAAATAAACAAAGGTTTACAAGGGATTGCTATGAGTATTTAAGGGGATTCTATATTTCTAAGAAAATCAATTCTTGCACTGCAGCTTCTTTATTATAGCTAGACTGAACAAAATCGAGCGATGTATATAGGAGTAGCCATAGGGATTAGGCCCTAAGTGTTGATTTTAGAGACTGGCGATTAAGTGGTTCGTATCCCACAGTGGAGATTTTTTTACCCCCACATTTGTACAGTTTTGTTGGGGGTAGGGTTATGGGTTAGGGGAAGGGTAGGGTTGGAAGTTAGAGGGGAGCTTATGGTGAGGTCTGATTGTGAATTAGAGAAACATCAATGGTGGGGTGGCTTGCATGAACGTTCTTATCTTCTGTTCAATCGTAAAAGTGATCGTAAAATGCAGAGGATGAATGGGCGTTGCGACCACCATTATAACCGCAAAAGCAGCCACGAATGCTCATGCAAGCCATGCAGCCCTGGTTCTTCAGGCCCAGTAACGCCACAGTCAGTGAAGGAGTCGCTGTCTGTATTATACAGACGAGAGTCTGACGAAAACTCGATCTGCTCCCCCACCCCTACCTGAAACGCCTCCTGTGACAAAAGATGGTGATTATGTCCGCTGGGATTTCCAGCCTGTTTTGCTATTCTTTGTTAGCTTCTTGCCTCTCTACTTGAAGACAAACCCGAGGCGAGTTCTACAGTTCTACAGTTCGACCGCAGGAACTCTAACGTCGCTATTTAGCGGCACTGACGTTCCTCGCATCTATAGCGCTGACGCGTGTTACTAATACACTAGAAAAGTTAGATTATCGCAGAAACTAGCAGAAAACGTATGTAAGTCCGTTGCGTTGGCAAGTTAGAGCCCCCAAACGGCCAGAAAAGCTAGAGCTAGAGCTAGGAGCTTTCTAAGCTGCTGCGCCGCGGAAAGTCAGTATCCAATATGGCGGCCTTAAGTTTGCCGACGAAAGCTTTTTAATACAAGCATACCGAAGACAGCTTAGGATCCTATTCAGACATCTGAGTATGGCTGTGCCTAGAAATAGTAAGTTATTCTGAAAAATGCTTTTTAAGCATGAAATAATGCAAAATATTGTCCATAGTGGCGAACGTAGCCATCTTGGTTTTGAGCTATTTCCTGCTCGTCTTTCTAGCTTCCGTTGCAAAGCACTGCACGCCACGGCTTTCGCTAGCAAATAGAATTCTACTTTTTCTAGCGTCTTTGCAACACGCGTCTGGCCTTGGCAATATCACGTGACTACCGCACTAGGAACTATCAAGCGTTGTCATGCTGTGACAATTTAAGCGTGGCCTTTCTGATACTAACATTTCAGATTACAAGAGGTTGGTGGTTGTGGGAAGGGAAGGGGGAGGGAGAGAACGGAAGCGATAGGGATGTCTCCGACATGCCCCAGAAAGTTCCGCCCGAGCCTAAAATGAAAGGCCGTCGATTAAATGAGGAAAACTGACTTGCACAAGCTCGATCTCCTGTCTTTCCTTCCAGTCATAACGACGCGTCAAGCTAAAATTAACAAAAACAGAGTCAACGTTTCAGGGCATTACCCTTTCATCAGGACAACACACAAACAGATAACAACAAGAACTAGACACTTAACTGACTAGACGTAGACAGAACATAGCGTACAGAGTCCCTCTTTCCCATCATATCCTTCGCCTGCGCTCCTTATGTGCTGTCCACGTCTATTCAGTCAAGCATCTATATTTTTGTTATAATTGATGTTTGTGTGTTGTCCCGACGAAGGGGTAATGCTATTTTCGTTAATTTTAGCTTATCTAGTTCCTTTGTTGTCACCTTATGTTTTATCCTTAGAGGGAGTCACGTGGGTTTTTTTTCACAACGACGCTTATAATCCGTGTAGACTTCGTGTATTTTTATGTGGTCTTTTAAATTTTCGCTTGGAAAAGTGGTGCGATCGCCAATGAACTCCAAGTTAGGACTGGCTCACCAATGGCCTGCATAAATGTTTACACGTACATTTCTTAGGGTGAACAGGCTTTATGGTGTACGTATATATATATATATGGGGGGGGGGGGTGCAAGGAGAAGGGAATTTCCTTAATGCAGGCCAGATTGTTTTTGTTTCGTTTCGTTTTGTTTTTTGTACGCTGTAGTTTTCAGAAGCCACCATAAGAGAGATAATCACTTTTTGAACAAGTTTACCTGTGAACTCCAGTGACACATGTACAGATTTATTCTAAAAGTTGTGTTGATGTGCGTGATGGAAAGTTTGTTCTTATTTGGAGACGTCCTGTTTCTTTAAAGTTTTTTTAAATAGCTACAGAGGTACAAAACTGTCATAAATATGGCCATGTTTAAAATTTTCTCTCTTCTTGTTTGGTGATACTCGCCCACTCACTCGTTTCGCTCTACCACACACACACACACGCACCCACGCACACACAACTGCCATCGGACTGAAACATAAAGGTGGAAACGAACAGGAAGGGAGGATGGTGGTGTAGGGGGTATTGCTGGTCTCGGTATAGCTGTGATGGCCTTTATGCTTTCTGGTGGATATCGAACTGCGCCTGATGCAAAGGTAGTGAAGGCAAAGGTCATACAAACTTCGATCGTAAACCCTTCCCCAAACCACTTCAGCACTCCTATCTCTAGAGGTTCCATTTCCTGGGAAATGTAGGATGAGGCCCCCATAATCATATACCACACTTTGAAATTTTTCAGTAAAAAGTTTTTTTTTTAATAAACAGCCCTTAGATTTTATTTCCGCATCGCTCTCGGCTGCCTTGTTCCCTGTGTTTATCGTAGACAGGTAGCCCCATCGCTACAGCCATCATGTGTTGTGTGGCACAGTAGCTCCTTCGAACTGGGCCTTGCGTTAAACCCGCCTCACACGGCCTTGAACTGACGTGGCCTAGATTGATTCAGCAAGGGTGTAGACCTGTCGGGGTTTCTTGCTGTTTTTCTTTTTTCTTTTTTTTCTTTTTTTTTTTTTACTGTTGTTTAATTTTATGTGGCAGCTCCTCTCTCTCGTTCGCTCTACTCTCTCCTCCGATCTCCCCCCCCCCCCTTCTACTCCGCGTATTCCCTTTCACGATTGCTAACGCGTACAGTCACAGGATCAAAACCACGTAAACTCACGCGCTTGTGATACCGCAGATGAAAGATTTAGTGGATGCGTGGGATCAAGCGCGTGTGCTCGCTCTGACGCAGGCCGGGTTAATAGTTATTTTTTTTAAATTAGAAGTATTTCTTTGATATTGAGTGTGTAGGCTTTGTAGACCAAACATGACACATACGAAAAGTTTTACTGCTACACTGTATTCCGTATTAGTTTAAGTAAAGGTTGCAAAACGCAATTTACGTGTGTGTGCGTAGGTGCATCCGTGCGTGCGTGCGCGCAGGACCTAGTTACTGAATTCTGTACAAAAGTACTATGATTACATAAATAAATAAATTCTACACGTTCTAACAAGTCTTGATAACTCCACATTCGCCAAAAAAACTTCACATTCACAACACAACTTTGTTAACTACAGTACGTAACTACAATGGACACACCAGAGTTTGATCTATTAACACTATAGTCGACAACTAGACTTTGTTACTTACCTCTACGCTCACCAAGAAGATTTTATCACTGTTTGAGCTCTGTAAACAGCCCATCATTATCTACCCACACTCACTTTAATTACAGCTTGTTTTCTGGTCTGCATTCAGCATTAAGCTTGATTAATCTGTCTATATTCACTGCATGACTTCCCTATACTCACAAGAAAATCTCAATGGAAGGAGATACTGGGTAACGTTATGCCTAGCAAACAGACCCAACATTCACCCGTAAAGATCAGGTCACAAGTGCACAGTTGGCACCGACTGTGTTGTAATCTTTGCCTGTATGCAGTTCCTCGGAACCGCATTCGAATCGATAAAATAAAAATGGACACTGGCCGAAAGATGGCCGTTATCTTTCAAGGTATTGTTGGAATACACGGAACACAAAAGAATAATTCTTCGACTTTTAAATAGGTGTGCAGCAAGAGAAAATGCAATTCATGGAAGGGCTAAGGTATCCTGATTTTGCGAGGAAAATAAACCCGAGTTTCGACGTGAATGGTATATAGGATACTGTAGTTTTTCGATAGAAAAAGCTTATGTAAGAAAAAGCAGGAGTACATTTGGGGAATGTGCCCTCAATCAACTCCAGGGGCTAAAATATAACACCAACATAACACCATTCGAAGGTTTGCAGTGTCTCGAAACACTATTGCAAGCAATAACTGGAGCTTCACAAAGAGAAAAGGAGTGACTATAATAATGGATACTGTAATTAAAAAAGCGGCGGCCGAAGTCCTACTAGTTCCCCATGCAAGGCAAAAAAAGTGTGAAAGGAATAGAAAGATGCTCTGACCGGACTCATGTGTGTGTTAGGACATTGATCATCATCTGATATTAGTGTGGTGTGCATGTGCGTGCGTGCATGCGTGCTTGCATGCGTGCGTGATTGTGTGTGTGTGTGAGAGAGAGAGATAGAGAGATTGCGTATGTGCTGTTGGACATGTTTGTGCGTGCGTGCGTGCGTGCGTGCGTGCGTGCGTGCGTGCGTGTGTGTGTGTGAGAGAGAGAGACTATGACTCGGGTCATTTAGATCACATTTTTTGAAGCCAGGTCCACCTGACGTGTGTGCGTGTTCAATAACCTATTTATATTGTAGAAACAGCTTTTGAAGTAGGGGTCGAAGTGCACAAGGTAAGTGAACATGAATTCAACGTTATTTCATTGAGATTTACCTCTGAACAATATCAGAGACGCTGGAAATATTAAAATAGCATCAAATGCGCTTGCTAGCGTGTCATTAACATTTGTAAAAAGAAGATTCAGCTTTATCTCAAAATTCTCAACACAGCACATGAGATATTTTGTGGTGCCCAGAAAACATGAAAGTACCCTTTCTGCACTTACAACTCAATGGCACTGTTTTTCCCCAGGATACATAAACCAGTCAGTCCATACTCCCCACCCCCACCCCCACCCCCACCCCCACCCCCACCCCCACCCCACAAGGCTATCTTTGGTGGTAACATTCATCTCCATGCCAGAGATCTGAAACTGAACTCCTGGTGTTATCGTTCTCCTTTTCTCGTTATCTCCCACACACCTACCGTAACTCCCACCAGATCATCTCCATTTTAACTTTTTCATTGTCGGTTATACCTTTTCCGGGTCACTACTAAATTATTGAACAGGCCACGCACGAAAAATAAACAATGACTAAATGCAGCCCAGGACACCCCTGTTGAAATATTTAGACATATGCGATATACGTAAAATTGCTTCAGCTGCTAATTCGGCATCAGATGTGAGGGACCGGACCCGGTGTTTATCTGTGTTATCACGTGGCAGGCTAAGCAGGTGGGAAGGAAAACTTTTGAGCCTAGAACTTTTACCAGGCGAACAACACATAGTTCTTTCAACTAGGAATGCGTTGCAAAGCGAACAAAAACCCAGTTATCAGAAAACAATTTTGTAAGTCTGTCGAATATCACAAGACTCTCTACAACAGAAGTTGTCAGCAGCTGCTTACTATGACAGAATTTTTCAGCTAAATGTTGTTTTTTTTTAAATCAAACTTGCACAGCTTTTACGCAAGTGTTCGAGGGGTTAAAATATATTCATACCTATAGTTAGTGTTAGACCGATACCATATTTCAGACACTTTTCATTAAGCAATTTACAAAGCGTCAAGGCGAACAGCTTGGTACCGAAAAGGGAAATCTGAAGCAAGGTTACACTCGCATGAAAAGGTAGAATATAAGTATGTGGAGCTAAATAAAAATATATAAGTTCTTAAAGTAAAATTTCGTAAATGTAAAATGAAATTGGTCATAAAAAATCTATTCAGATGAAATGTCTCTCCCCCACCCCCGCCTCTCTCCACCCAGTCCTATCCATAAGCCATTTGCATCGCCTTTTCTCTTTCACATACCTCTTGCACCTTATCTTTGTTTCTCACTCTGTAAGCAGTGTTCATCTGGTGTAGAGGGTAGTTTAACAAAATATATTAGGCCAAGTAATTTGATCCATCCTAAAAAGAATGTATAATGCAGTAATAAAATACTTGTAAACATACAGTTTTATTACACTTCAAGATCCTGATGCCTAGAACTCTCTAGAAGATGAAAGAAATTTCTAACAAGAAACCCAGTATTGGAAACGTCAGGAACACTGAGTGAAAGTTTTGAAGCTTCATACAAAGATTGTCCTGAGATATACTGGTTAATATCTACATCAGACGCATGGTGTAGCACAACTCTGTGGACTGGGCAGGAGTCTCCAGAATTTAATAGAACTTGGGAAAATCAGCCAGTCCTGGTAGGTTCTGGTACTATTCAGATCTTTCTTAACCATCCATACCAATGTTCACCATAAGGTTCCTTACTTCTGTCTTAAACAAACTGGTAGGACTGCGGCTTCGATATTCGATCAAGTATATCTGGTTAACAATCTCCGTTAGGAACCGTCACTTCAGGCACAACCGAGTCGCCCGTGGAGCAAAAAAAGTAGTTTTGAAGAATCCAGTAGGACGCGAATAGTCCTGAGTTGCACTACGCCTTTGAAAAATTTGGCTTAGTTTATTGGAACTTTCTGGAAGCTGGCTGAAGGATTCCAGAGCACGACGGAACGTTCATGACAGCTGGAGCATGAGGAAAGTATGGCGTGTTCCGGCACACGGCAAGAAATGCTTGCAATGCAGCAGGAACACCAGGAAGCGACAAGACCTTTCCGGTACCCGGCAGAACTCTGACACGACGGAGAGGAAAGAATGAAACCCCAGGACAGGCTTCAGGTGCAGCTAGGCGCTGCTTCAGAAACACCCAGGCAGCCTCTGGAACCAAGCAAGGACCTGGGCAATCCTACAGGTGGCCATAGGCTCAAGAAACAGGAAAGGAACGACGGTCGGAATAACTTACAGAGAGCGAGAGAGAGATGCACGTGCGGTCACGCACGCACACCCGCGATCGCACACACAGATATACATACGCGCGCGCTCAAGCAATCACGTACACACAGAGGGGTACAGCATAAATGTTTACATATAATCCATGCTAGGAAAAAGTGGAGTAGCGAGATACTGATGGAAGTGCAAAGAATGGAAAGAAGAAGAAAAGAAAGCAAGATAGGGAGGGATGGACTGTGAATAAACGATGCAGTGGGAAAAAGTTAATACTTAATTAATGTATGCATGTCTGTCAGGATATAACAAACCCAAAGACCCGGAAGCGCTCTATGTGGTCTCATAACATCTCAGTGATTCCCCCTCCCCCCAAACACACTCTCTCTCCACAAAAAAAAGAGAAACGGCATGTCTAACCGGTGCCTGTCATTCAGCAGAATGGAAAATTTTGCCATTTCATTTAAAGACTTTCTCCTGTTTGGTCTGTCTGATTCAGGTAATAATGAACTTGGAAATAACCTCACTTGAATAGAAACTGATTTGGAAAAACTGATAGAAAACCATAAGTAAGTGTAAAGCTTTTTAAAAGATTTATTTTAAAAATCCACTAATTAGCAACTTAAAAAATTACCGTTTTACAGATGTGTGTATGTGTGCGTGTGTGTATGAGAGAGAGAGAGGGTGGGTTTTTCGAATTAGTGAGATACTGAAAGGAAAGGCCATTTGATACCTCCCTATACGTATGTTGCACATGATAACACACATATTTATTTACATCCACATTTACAAACATATATGCATTGATGCATTAAAACATACAATCTATATCTTCGTGTGCGTCCTAGCATTTTGTGTGAACAATTACACACACGTGGGAACTATATATATATATACACAGCCATTACAGTAAAGGGTACAATACCGTCAATATTAAAAACCGATTTGGAAGCATCATATAAATTCAGGGTGTAAAGAGGGTTTGAAGAATACATGATGTTTACTCGTGTACACGGAGAGGAGAGAAATTGCAAGTCTGAGGTGTTTCACAAACACGAAGAATGCGAGTAATGCTAGATAATGACGTCAGAGCTCCTTTAGCAAACCATAAGAGTTCTGACGTCATTATCTGCTGTCACTCCTATTCCTGGTGTCTATGAAACTCTCCCCTGGTGAACCAGCTGCGAGATTTGTTCCTCCGCTTTAACTGCCAAGTTATCTGGAAATGTTTCTGCGAACTTTCCAGTTCACTGAATATGTTTCTTTGAACTGGCTTTCAAGTATGCTGGATATTGTCCTTTAAACTGTTTTCTCCACCAAGTTTATTGGAGTAGTGTGCCGCGTTTTAGTTTTTCATGTTCGCGTCATGCGTACAGCATGTGTGAAACTATAAGCTCTTGATCGTCTTTTTAAAAAAAAAATTTGTGTTTTGTTTTGTTTTGTTTTGTTTTTGCGAAACACACAGTTAAATCAACCAAGCTGCACTGGCAGTTTCTATAGAATGTTTATGGTCTCGTGCGTTTACTATATATATATATAGCCTTTCTTGTTTTTAAGACTCCTACAGGCCAGTTTTTTTCTACCTATGTTAATTATAAATTATTCGCATTTGGACTCTAGTTCTGTGAGCTGATCGAAGGCTCGTCAGAGCGTGACAGCCGCTGTCAGCTGTCACACGTCTGTAGCCAACCCTAAACAGAAAATCTCCGTGCACAGCTCAGGTGTCATGGGCCAGTTTGCTTGCAGGTTAGTGTATCTAGGAAAATATCATCACAAGGAGAACGATCATCATTAAGTTCTCGGAAGGTGTGTTTGTGTTTGGGGGGGGGGGGAGTTGTTTGTTTCGTTGTTGGCGTTATAAGTGTTTTATTATTATTTAACTACACTACGGTGGGGGGGGGGCCGATTGATGAAAATAGGACATATAGTCATTACCTGGGTAAGAAATGCACAGAAACGAGTTTTTAACCATCGCGAGGAAGGCTGGGTAAGAAATGCACAGAAACGAGTTTTTAACCATCGCGAGGAAGGCAATCGATGCTAGATGATTATGTCATTTACTGTGGCTTTCGATATATATGTGCATGCGAAGGGGAGTGCACATGCCCCCTATGTGTATCCTAATCTATGGTGACAAATAAAGAATTTCTAAATCAAGGACTGACCCAACTTGGCACATTTATATTTGCACACGTGCTGAACCAATTAATCTGAGAAATTTTTTAATTTGAAATTAAAATTATTTTGGTGTAGTATTTTTTCAGTTCTGAAAAATTTTATGCAGCAATTTTCCCATCACCGATTCATCCAATATTACCAATCACAATTAATAGAGTTAAAAAAAAAATTAAAGTACCCATGGCTTTTGTTTCCAATTTTAAAGTCTGATTTTCTTTTAACTTCTCATCAAGAACGTCGACAACTGGCTCCGTGATTTGGCATCAAAAAGTCACCGGCTGTTGGTGGCGGAGGACAGGGATCGTTTAAAACGATTCCCAACCCCAGCTCTTCCCCTCACAAAAAGGGGGTGGATGGAGGGAGGAAGGAGGCAGGATATTACACGGGGCATTCTGGGGTTTCCGTATGCCAGTTCCGACTACCTATGTTTTACTTACTGACATGTAACTCTTTCACGCAATATTGTTGTACGCAGTGTCAGAATCTGTGAAATAAACACCACGCCAGATGTTACAGATCAGTTTGAAACTCTACACTCTGTATGCCTTCCTGAAATTCTACTGATTTCCCTGCCATGCCTTTTTTTTCTGTAACCATCATCGAGTCTTTAGGTCTGCCATACGTATGTAAGGGCCTGCATTGTGCAGAATGAAACAAGTGAAATGTAACCCCGGTCTCGGCAATAGTGCGTGCCAGTTCAAATGAGGACAACTTTTTTTTTGGCACATGGCCTACACCCCCAACAAGGCCTCCAGTGTAAGGATTTAACTAGGCCAAAGGGTCGCGGCTGCGTTTGCGAGAGCTAGAAATAGAGCAAAGCTCGGATTCCTTTCTCAGTCCCGATAGCACAGCCACGGACCGTCTCACAGACTCTCTTCACGCTTCCTTTCTCCTCCCTCTGCAGCGCGTTAGTCGCAAAGTACTGCTTTTGCTTTGCTCGGTGCAGGCAAAAAAAAAGGGCTGTTCTTTCCTCCTCCCGACTGTTTTTTTAAAGGTCGTTTTTCACGAAACATAACTGTAACCCGTTTACAGCTACAGGTTTAACACTCTACGGGCTTTCAATGTACTTTTCGACCTGTGTTAGGCGTTAAATTTCTGCGCATAGATTGCAGGTAGGAGTTCGAAATTAGACGCAGACTCGGAACAAAGGATGGAGCGAGAGCCGAGAGGTGGAACAAGGAGGAAGAAAACAAGAACTCAGTGCAAAGCGCGTGACCTTAGCGGGAGGGTGCGGAAGGCTGCGAGAGGGAGCACTAGTACTGTAAGGGCAATGTAGGTCAGCCTCTGTATACTTTTAAGTAACAGAACCTTGATCGATGAGCAAACGACAGATGACGCGTTGTAGATTTTCACACTGGTTTAACGCAAGGATTGTAATAAAAGGTATATTTTACTTTCTTGCCATCACCTGGGTGCTGCGACGAGAAAGGGGGAAAAAACATCCCAGTAATCTATTTAACCATCAAAAAGGAGAAATATAAGCAAAACGAAAGTCTCGTTTAGTGTGTTTGGCGGTGTCAAAAATCCGTTCGTGTAGAGACGTAATTTTGAGGCTGAGGATCAATTTTCAATTGCTGAAATTACATGTGTGCACTGATGGTCGATAGAGTAATAGGCCGTGCGGAGAGAGAGAGCGGCAGATTCGGTCCGCGCGGAACTTCCGCGCGGTGGAAGGATTGTCTTGATGGCAATGTCAACACAGTTGCCTCCAGCGGAAACTACAGTTACAGTGACTTATTGACTAGCGGTAACTGCCTTCCTTGTGCACCGAGCTGCTCGCGAACCCAGATTCTACTGGCAGGCCTGGCAGACGCACAGCTTCTCATAGGGATTATTGCCAAGACCATTTATACTGGATTCAAGGACTTGCTTGCCGCAATGGATTATAGTGGCAGCATTGGTGTAGTGCTCAAGTACTTTTAATGCCAGCAACAGTCAGTTCTTATTGGTACTGTTTACATACTCCTTGACCTTTCCGCCATCGGATGCCACAGCGCGGCCTCGTGACCTGACCTCGTGACCTCATAAATGAACTGTGCCCGTGAACCACTTGGAAGGCATTTCTCACAACAACTGGTTTAATGGTCATAACTTCACAGCGCTGTGGAAATAATTGCCGTGCTTTAGTATCAAGGGCTGAACCCGTGGACTTCATTTACATCAGCAGATCAACAGATCGGGATCGAAGTTACGCGCGTAACAGTGGAGGAATGCAAAGTGTGACATTACTCGTTGAATAAATGGGGCGTTCGTAATAAGACGTATAGCAAAGTATTTAGCGTTCGGCTAGTGGAAAACGTGGAGCTAGAGAGGGAGCAGCCATATCAGGTGATAGTGGGCCAACAATTTTACACAATCACCCTACATTGTCTTGCCTGCTAGGGAGGAAGAGGCTTGGGAAGAGGGAGAGAGAATCGCCCGCACGCGGACACACCCACAGATGGGTGTATGTGCAATGGAACAAATTGGGATTGCTTAGATAAAACAGTTTATGAATGTACGCAGAACACTTGTCCAAAAACAGCTATAGCATTGGCTCACAGCTGATTTGTTAAGATTCGAAATAAGTTAGCACTCATGCTTATTGAAACGAAATAACGTAGAGAGTTTAAGATTAATCTTTCGACTTATTTCTTGGGGACGCTCCAACAACATAACATTAAATCTATAAATGATATTAATTATTAGAATGACAAAAATAAAACCGGTAATCATCGGACAAAAATATAAGGCTCTTCAGAAGAAATATCAGAGTCTTAAAAAAGAAAGAATACTGATCCTGAAATGAACTGTATCTTAAAGAGAGGAGGAAATTTGAGGCTGTCCTTTTAAAGCAACAGCCAGAGGTGGCGTTAGGAGCACGCGGGAGCTAGGGCCGACCATGACCGCGCGGGGCCAGAGCAGTGTCTCGGTTGGTGTGGTACCGCAAACACTGATTGTGTTTAGACTAGATCAAATTTCGCGGCGTGGCGCGCGAATTTAGAGTTTTCGTTATTTTTTAAACTATTTTTTCCTGTTTGTGGACAACGGATTGACAAACTCTTAAGGACGACCTTAGGCCTGAAGCGAGGGTCCCCCTCAAGAGCGGGGCCTGGGGCCGTCGCCCCACTTGCCACCCCCAAACGCCCCTCCTGGCAACGGCTGCAATCAAAGCTGACTAACGAAATCGACATGCTGATGATATTTCGTTGAAATGTGGCGCAGTTCATCATCATCAAATGGTAAACTACCTACTCCTGTGGCGTTTTTCTTAAGAAAAACAACTCCAAGGTTACCGTGATACGCAGTAGCACCACACCTAAGATAAAAGTGGAACCACAGGATTTGCGCAGAAAGGGAAGGGGAGAGAAAAATAACGTCAGACGTACTGACGGTTGCTATTTAAAGCCAGTGATTCTGCAACAATCGGGAAGGATATGTACATTATAACATTACGTGCATGTAAATGAAAAGGTCTGTGGATGATGTTATTCAGCTGGGGTTTTTTCTTCTTCTCATTCAGTCAGCTGTAGGTGCAGGACAGGGCGAAAGACGACAAATCCTGGGAGTGAATAACTCGCCATCCAAAATCACGCAGAGAAAAAGTTGTGCCTGAGTGACAAGAAACATAACGTACAATCCCTTGTTCTGATCTTACTTTATTCTTATCTCCTCGGCTGGGTGAAACAAACGTTACTGTCTGCCCTTCTGGTCGTAGAATCGGTCCTAAGGGCCGTCCCCTCAGGGTCTTTCATGTATACCTTTACGTGCAGAGCGTAAATACCAACTCCCATGAAACCAAGACTCTTTTTTGGAAGATGAAGTCGTTTTTTCTGTTATCGGAAACCAGAAAAATTCTTTCTTTGCCTTACTTTCAGTGACTTTATAGTCTAATAATTATAATGCAAGCACATTTGTATTGTAGCTCATCCTTGTCCCATTTCTTGATGTACCTGGACCCCTTCAAAACAGAAAAAAATATTCCTAGCTCAAAGCATTGACGTTTATTTGGCAATTTTCCCCCGTAAATATTACACTGGAAAGGTAGTTGCAAAGGAGTTTCCCGTTTTTAATTTTTAAAAAGAAATTTTGATGAACAGAATTTCCCCAAGGCGATAGATAGGCATCGGGAAAACTCGAGTGTTGTTTTCTTCACTTGTCTCTAGCTTCCTTTCTCACTAGGCTTCTCGATGTATTTAATAATGCGACACCTGCTTATATGACTCAGCTGTGGAACAGTTTCTATTACTGAAATAGTTTTCATTGAACAATAGCTTTCGTATGGCGAATGACACGTCATGCTGTGGCAACTGGTTCGTTGTTCTCTCTCTCTCTCTCACACACACACACACACATACACGCACGCACACATACAGTCACAATACATGCACGCTCTCACGCACCAACACACACACGCGCGAGCTCGCGTAGACGTACTCGCAGACAGAAAGAAATGACATTGCGTAATAGTAGGGTAGGGTAGGTATAGTAACAGTGAAAATTTCATTCCAAAAGACTGGACATTTAGTTAGAAACAGTACTGCAGAGAGAGAGCTTTAGGCTTACTGGGATCCCTCTAGCTGCAGTTACTGCAAATATTGCTTGATTGGAATCAACATGTGTTGCACGGGAAGAGGATAAAATTTAATTGTGTGGGGTGGGGGACAGTTGTAACAGGCTGTTACATCTATACCCAGCAGATGTTCTAGCCATATACATCTCAAGGAAGAAATTATTTTTAATAACAGTAACGGGTTAGTTGTAGTTAATGACTACCAATAGTTATAAATACTAGTAAAATTGTAGCTAGAGATTAGGCAAAACTGAATCTAATGTCATTTCTACACCCAACTGACAGCATTACATCCGATGCCGGTGATCAGATGTAAGGACTTGGCAGTTTGGATGACCGGAAATTCATTTCTTTTCTTATAAATTTTAGAATAAAACAACATACAATACGCTAAGTGAGTCTGTCTTTCCTTGTAGTTTTGTTATGATTTACCCCACTTGATGCTACAACTATAACCACACATGGGGTAAATTGTAACACTCAAGCTGTCGTTTTTCAAGAACAGCTTACCAAAGGTTATTGGTCTAAAGGTAATTGTGTGGCTCAGTAAAGCTGACACCTGGGCCTATTAAGCAGCACTAGTAAAACCTTTTAATTCAGTCAGTGAGAATGCACGGGGCGAAAATTATCACAAGTGTTACAACTATACCCACCCTCCCCTACATGTAGACATACACCGCCATACATACATGCGCGCTCACCCATGCACATTCACACAGAGTTACTACCTCAATAGTCCTCTCCTAATCAGCGTTCTTGTCGTCGATTCGAGTCCGAAATGAAGGAACCGTAGACATAAAAGTAAGTAAATAGCAGAAGTAGAGCGTCTTTGTCTGGAGAATGACGACAAAGGTGGCTGTTGAAGACCACACGTGGGCCAGCTTCGTGAGGGGGGGGGTGCCCATCTGCTCTCCCTCGCTGCCTTACCTCCCCTGCCCATGGAGTCAGGTACCCATTCGCAGCTGGCGGACTGGGGGACATATATGCCGGGAACGCGTGGTTCAAACCAGCACCTTCGAGATCGGAGGCCAGCGTTCTAACCACTCGGCCACCCGCTTCCACCCGACGATGTGGGGAACGTTCAACTTTGGCACCTTAGGTAGGGCATGGTAGGTAGGTCATGGTAGGTAGGCATGGTAGGTAGGGCATGGTAGGTAGATCACTTTAGAGGGACAAGGCTTCTATCCAGCGACGATTTGTCATGGTGAGGTATTCGACCATTGTAACTAAACCGACCCAGTGAGGACATTCACAAGACAGTAATGAATCCAGTGGCTCCTCGAGCTTGTCCCTTTCAGTTTTTCGATGCTAGCATGGGTTTTCAGTTACTTTAACAGTACAGACCTATTACTGAAGTATTTGTGAAAAAAGACAGACTCGAAACTCTACACTGGTCAGGGCCGTCGAGGGGATGGAGTGGGGAATCCGACAACAAGTTCCGGGCCCCCCAGGGCTTCAGCCCTCTCCCCCCAAGTTGGAAATATCTTTAAGAATGCCCCCAATCATGAGGTTTTTCTGGAGCCTCTAAGAGCCTCGCGACGGCCCTGATTACAGTACTTGATTTAACAGACCAGTCACGTATAATTATCGTCTTTTAACCCCACCTCCACCCGCCCCTTCCTAATAGAACAAAATGCCGGATCCGTCACGGTCGTGATGTCATACCTAAAACATCCAGAATTTAAAAAAATACTGTGAAACCGAGCAATTATTGCCTGCGCAGATTTGCTGTATTCTTGAGCATGTAAATCGTGGTGGTAGAATAACAGTGAATAACGACGAAGATAAACGATGAAAAAAAAAAATACATCGGTCCAGCAACTCGGATCGGTGCGCACCTTGACAGCGGAAGTTACTACAAAGTTAATTAACGTCATCCGCAAATAATTATATCACGATAAACTCCCTCACCCGACCTGAACAAGTGCTTGAGAAAATACTCACAACATATGCAGACTTTTTTTCTTTTGCGTTGCCATAACAACAGTGAAGTACAATCCAGGGACACCGAAAACACAAATAACATGTTGCTGCAGAGGAAGTAATTTGTTAGCAATGCCGCCACTAGACATGCACATACTTTTCTACAACATACCTACATAACGTATCTACAACGTTTATGACTTTCTGTTGGTGAGGTAAACTTTACGGTGTGATCGGAGGGGTAAGGATGACCGGAGGATGGGTGGGCACTCGATCAGTTCTACTAGCTTTGCATTAAAAAAAAAAACCGGAGAAACCAGATCAAACGTTCGCCGTGGAGTGCTGCTTTCTTCCGTGTGGAGTACAACATGCTGTATGTGAAACCAGTCACGTGTCATATCCCTAAGATATCTGGACTGCGAGTCCGCCGTATGGTTTATCGGTTTCCACGTAATCGATTCTGTTAAGAGCTAGGTTCGAGACTTTCATAATTTTTTTAAAATTAAAATCTCACAGCTTCAGTGTTTGCACAGTCTAGTAACAGTCCTTGCACACGTATCTCAAAAACCTATTATCTTGCTGTGAACTAGGTCCAGTCATCTGATGACAAACTTGCTCTCGGCTTGGACTTTAAATATCCATGTGGCCTTAAAGGTCTCCACACATCGACCCCCTCCACCTTCTCCTACTCCTCCTTGTTCTCCTCTTTCCACTCCCTTCTCTCTCTCTTCCCCATATCTCTCCCTTTCTCTCTCTCTCTCCGTCTCTCTTTCTCGCTCTTATTCTACCCTCTCCATTTACCTTTTCCGCGTCTTTTTTTATTATTGCAGAATATCAGGAATATTGTATATTTATGCTTGTTTCATAAATTGTCAAGTCATATTACCTATCGACTGTGATCACATGTAACATTCCCCCAGAGGCTATGTTACGTACAAAAGAGGCAGGCAGGCAGGCAGGCAGGTCACCCGGTTCGCATCCATCACATCCGCTTTGACAGCTCCAGAACTCGGGCATTTGAGAGGTCGCGACTGCAAAATACCATGTGTTGGTGCTCGCTGCCGCCTCGCCTCAACTGCTGTGTTTTCTTAACAACCCGATTCCGTACTCACTGCAGGTTAATTTTCTGTCATAAGAAGCAATTTCTATTGAGCTAACTTTTTTCTTCTTCAATAATTAGCAATGTGAGGTAACTAGCTTCAAAAACGGCCAACGCTTTTTTGGATACATCCTATACATAAGCAACAACTCGACCCCCACCACTACCCCAAGCTCCTCCCGTAGCCAATAACCTTATGCAAAAGCAAAACGACGACAAAAATTCAACGTATCTTAGGTGACTTGAACACGTGGGGTTTTTTTCAGATTGCTGTAACTGCCCCTTGCACCACTTAGCTTGGGAGTTCAGCTAACGTTGTAAGAAGTTGTACTGTAACGTTTAGCACGGTAGGACCATGGGCCTGCAAGATGTTATACGTTCGTGGTAGGACAATGGTCAACCACTGAGGCGAGGCAGCACTGAGCACCAGCAAGTGGCAACTCGCCGTAGCGACCTCTCAACTGTTCGAGTCTTATGGAGCTGTCCGAGTCTTATGGAGCTGTCCGAGTCTTATGGAGCTACCCGAGTCTTATGAAGCTGTCCGAGTCTTATGGAGCTGTCCGAGTCTTATGAAGCTGTCCGAGTCTTATGGAGCTGTCCGAGTCTTATGGAGCTGTCCGAGTCTTATGAAGCTGTCCGAGTCTTATGGAGCTGTCCTAGTCTTATGGAGCTGTCCGAGTCTTATGAAGCTACCCGAGTCTTATGGAGCTGTCCGAGTCTTATGGAGCTGTCCGAGTCTTATGAAGCTGTCCGAGTCTTATGGAGCTACCCGAGTCTTATGAAGCTGTCCGAGTCTTATGTAGCTGTCCGAGTTTTATGAAGCTGTCCGAGTCTTATGGAGCTGTCCGACTCATGGAGCTGTCCGAGTCTTATGAAGCTGTCCGACTCATGGAGCTGTCCGAGTCTTATGAAGCTGTCCGAGTGTTACGGAGCTGTCCGGGTCTTATGAAGCAGTCCGAGTCTTATGAAGCTGTCCGAGTCTTATGGAGCTGTCCGAGTCTTGTGAAGCTGTCCGAGTCTTATGAAGCTGTCCGAGTCTTACGGAGCTGTGCGAGTCTTATGGAGCAGTCCGAGTCTTGTGGAGCTGTCCGAATCTTATGTCCTGGTTGGATATCAAGTCTGGCTATCTTACTGCTGGCGGGTGTTTAACTGCATACTACGAAATCACCGCGAAGTGGAAGCACCGGCCATCTAAACTTACCAAGCTGCCTACCTGCTTACCTGGATATTCAATGTAATGGCATGTTACATGATTGTGTGAATTCGATGTTGCATGAAAGGGGTTGATTCTGAATGTATAAAAACCCTGTTTTGGGAAGGTAAATTGTCTTTTGCTATCTTTTGCTAGCAGACCCTTTTGCTGTCTACTGCTAGCATAGCCTTTTGCTAGACATGTTGTTAGCAGACCGTGTGCTACCGTGTGCTACCTTGTGCTTGTTAACAAACCTTTCGTGCCTTGCTGGTACTGTTAGCCTGTGATTGTCTTTTGTGCCCTGTGCTAGTCGACATATTATTCTGCCGTGCAAAGTGTCTGAGGGCGTCGGGAAAACGCGGAATGTGAAGGAGGTAACCCACTTGAAAGAAAGGAAGACAGCGGTCTGGAGAGGGGGAGCAAAGGTCCAGTCCAAGCAGATCGTAGTGACTGAGCTTGTGTACGGCGAGTTGAGAGGTCAAGGGTTGACCTGCAGTGCCCCAGCGTGATTATAGTCAACGCAGTCTCTACTTGTCCTCAGTTGCGTTGTGTTCCGGGTTCGGCAGGGACACGTGTGAAGAGAACGGCACCAAAAACGCTGCAGTTGTCAAGGAAGATGCGGCGAAGACACCTCATCTCAGCCATAGAGATCATTGTTTGATGAGTAATGAGGGGCCCCTTCTATGGTACAGACTGTTGTGAGAACTGCAACGTCAGGGGGGGGGGATGTCGCTATTTGTATTGTGTGTTACTCCCAGTAATGGCTGTTTGTGTGCAGTAATAGCAGACAAAGGTATGCGATCTTTGTTGTTTAGTACTGATTGTGCCTAATGTTTGTTAACGGCGGGTGATGGTAGGGTGTTGCTTAGTCTTAGCTTGGACAGATGTTTCAAGAAAGTCGTCCGCCCTAGACAACTTGCCGACACACTGTCGACCATCTCACTCATTAATATGTACATACTGCACATTTTCTCTCTATGACTAGGTGCTGCGATGCATTTGGGGAGATTGTAGTCAAATGGGGGCTCCAGATGAGCGTCCTGCCATTCGTAATCAATATCACAAGGAATACACTACAGCGTTTTTTTCAGCCTGTTAAACTCTCTTCCTCTTGACATCGTTCGTGTGAGAGTAAGCACTTGAGACTACTCGTCGGCAATAGAAAGAAACTCTGCGAGCAGACGACAAAGTGCTTAGTGTCGAATGAAAAATCATTGAGTTTGATAGACTGCAGTAAGACTGAACCACAACCTTCACAGACCTCCGTGGAGTAAAGGCGTGTTCAGAGCTCTCTACTTGTGCAACATCCCAGCGCTAAGTACATATTATATAATGACAGGCGCGTGAGTTGCCTGTCCTTCCTTGAATGCGCGTGTATTCTGCATATCAGCGGTGTTAGACCGCTTGAGGGTGTCCGTTTAATCCAGAACTGCAAAAGGGACAGCCTCAAACGGATACAGCTTAGCCCCGAGGGACAGCCTCAAACGGATACAGCTTATCCCCAAGGGACAGCCTCAAACGGATACAGCATATCCCCAAGGGACAGCCTCAAACGGATACAGCATATCCCCGGCAGACAAGCGCCAAGATGGTAGCAGCTTATGATTGGCTGTAGCCCCACAAGCACCTCAGTCTGACTAGAGATGACTTGCTAATGTTCCGGCACCGTTCCTCCTTCTCAAGGCTGGGCAGTACAAAAATCGAAGTAGAATTCAGGTCACCACTAACTCGCAAGTTAGCAGAGTCTACAACCATTCCAGGATCTTCAACAGAGGAAGCATCCGATAACTGTTTCCGATGAAGCATCCAACAACTGTTCTGATGAAGCATCTGACAACGGGTTAATTCCCTGCTGGTCGAAAAAAAAATTAAAAGAGCAAGTTCCAGAGGCTGTAGGTAACCCGGTGTGAAATTATTAGCTACAGGGACAGAAGCAATAATTACAAGCATAACCAAGACTGCGAGACAACAAAGAAGAGTGATCTGCTAATTGAAATAACGAATAAAAACTCAGTAAGTAGGGTCAGGAGTGACTTCAAAAGGGAATATATATATAACGACAACCCCAACAATGTACTGGCAGCGCTAGACACAACCGTATGCTGACGTATGCAATCAAGGGAGCCTATCGTACCCATACACGTAGCAAAGAGAGAGTCGAAAGTAAGGAACGTGGCAGATCTTCAAAAAAGATCTGCCATCCCTTTCTTTTAAACGACCCTAGTCTTCACACGGCTAGCCCCTGGTGTACCACGTGTGCATACAGCGAATCCCTAATTTATATCGTCAGCTCGCTCACTAAGCGTAAACTAACAATTGGGATTCGACACAAACACAACATAGGACAATTACAC
>SMGT01008379.1:61195-78517 GCA_004794575.1 Lanistes nyassanus | reverse complement strand
TCAAAGGACAACCCCAACAAAGTACTGGCAGCGCTAGACACAACCGTATGCTGACGTAGGATTCCATGTAATTGTCCTATGTTGTGTTTGTGTCGAATCCCAATTGTTAGTTTACGCTTAGTGAGCGAGCTGACGATATAAATTAGGGATTCGCTGTATGCACACGTGGTACACCAGGGGCTAGCCGTGTGAAGACTAGGGTCGTTTAAAAGAAAGGGAGGGCAGATCTTTTTTGAAGATCTGCCACGTTCCTTACTTTCGACTCTCTCTTTGCTACGTGTTTGGGTACGATAGGCTCCCTTGATTGCATACGTCAGCAGCACGTAAACTTTGTCTAAGCAACACCGTCCTGATATGCACATAGTTTGCGGGGGCGGGAGTTTATAAGCACCAAACACCCCCGACCCCCTGTTTTCTGCCCCTGTCTGATGCTTTAGAATGTATCCATATCTCCTTCTGTCCAGTATCTCATCCATACGTGAGTATGCTTACACGTGTGTGCCCCACGTGCGTGCACATGTTCAAGACACTTTGTTATGCAACCTTTCAGGTAACCCTGGCTGACCTGGTCGTGTACGATCTAACGACCCAGCTGAACAAAACTTTCGGTTTTGACGCATGCGCTGACTTTCCGGAAATCAAGACTCTCATAAACGAAGTGGAGAGCAACGCCAACCTCAAGAAATATTTGGACAGCAGGAAGTGAGACTCGCGACTCGCTCCTCCAATAGCATTGAATTGTACTCAGCGTGTACCCTTCAAGCGTCAATGTTTAAAAAATTGTATTTTGTGACCAAGAACTGAAGTTGTCAGAAGTTGTGTGTGAGCTTTTTTTTTAAATTTCGAAACATTGTGTAACAGTCATGTACGCATTCATAAGCGGACACATTTTGCAAATCGTGAAAGTGTGAACAGTATAATGTCCCAGAAGACTAGTATTGGTCACATTTGATTACTCCCAAATGCAGTTGGATTGACTACACTGTTGTCGGGGCATTTGTTCCTTTCGGGCATTCCTCATTTGTTTTCTGCAATTTCGCTTTCTGAAAGAAGCGAGCTTAGAACTGGATTTCCTTAACTGGCAAACCATGCGTTTCTCATAGTCACCATTTTCTTTGGAAATGTGTTGTCGAAGATCCGCTGTGTAGAATGTGAAAAAGCAGTCGAATATTTTTGATCATAATAAATTGATCAGCCCAATAAACTTGGCGTTGTGTTTAACCTCACACTTTGCTCGCTTGCGGACACGTGCAACCAAACGTACAGGCGGAAACTACACGCGCCACCGGTAGTCACAAAGGCGCAGAAGTGTGTGCCTCATTCATGCTCCATTCATGCCTCTTTTATGCCTCATTTATTCATTAATAACATGACCAACACAGATTTAATGGGTTAGTTTCATTGTAAAGGCAAGATCCCCTGCCACGACGCACAAAGCTCACGTATACAAAAGTCAGAGCAGGTGCAGATTTGTAAGGGAAGTTATAAAACATATAAGAAGGAAATTTAACATTCTGTCAGACTGTTCCTAGACGTCCATGTCGTCAGAGAATAGTCTGAACGGGTCCCACTCCCAGACTGCACAGACGGTCCATTGATGACGGTTTGAGGGCCACATTCCTCTCACAGCCTTGGCTGCTATAGTACATCCAATACGTACAACACCCTGCCATACAGTACACCTACAACACTTCCACCCTGTCATACTGTCACGTTTTGGGGTCTGGTGGGTCAAGGATATTGCACCATAGATTCCAGGTGTGACCCATCCTCGACTCTCCGGCCCTAATTAAGGTCTAGTATCCCCTTGTTCAAGCCGTCATCTAGCCGCTCACGTCATCACTAGCCCAGGTTAGGTTCCTGTTCACGCTTCTGATCAGGGGTGCTGACTCTAGAAGCAAGGGGCAAGGTGATGCTTACCCTAGGGCACAGCTGGGAAGAGACGAGCTCTAGTGCAGGTGTCAGGCTGGCCAGGTGTGGGTTAAGTTGTTCGGGGGAGGATTACGTATCTGGAGGAACCTGCTGATGCGTAGTATCAAGCACCAGGGGCTTTGATGTAGTCGATGGGTGTAAACAATCAGGAAAGGGAGGGGGTAGCTATGTCCGCTCTAGGTGTCCACTTAGGGGCGTGTCCTAGTAGTTGATATGGGGTGTGGCTTCTGCTGTCTCTGGCCTGATTGGTTGAATATGTAATTATCTTGTTGACAACGTGCATATGAATGAAAGAAGCTGTGGACGAAAGTTGAGAATAAAAGAACTGGTTTAGACCGTCAAATCATCTTCCTCCCAAATCTTCCGCCAATTATCCTGTGAGAGGACATCTTCCGCCCAAGAGAGCATCTTCAGCGAAATCTACAGTGAGGGCAACGTTAGCCTGAACTCCTGTGAAGAAGAGCTGCTGTGGTGAGACGTACGTTTCTCGTTGTACAAGTCTGCTGAAGGCTGAAGGGTTCAGCTGCAGAATTGAGGTGTCTCGTTCTGCTAGACGTGTGGAAGTCTAGCAGCGACAGCACGTGGCTTGAGTAGACCAGTTGCATAGCTAAGGGACTCTGCGAGGGTGTGTGATCCTTCCAGACTGGGGGGAGACTCTAGCACGTACTCCTCTGCTGTGGGAAACCTCTACGCTGACCGGGCGGGAGAGGACTGCGGAACGTAAAGGAGGGAGACCGAAGGCCGCGGACAGACAACCGCCTGAAGCAGGGGGCGAAGGTCCAGCCTTACAAGGAGGCTGCCTGTAACCGAGCTCTTGGGGTGAGCTCAAGGGGCTGTGTGTCAGCCTTTGGAAAACGTCATATCCTCTGTGGCGTGTGTGATCGTCGGCATCGAAGTCTGCTGTTACGTGGAGGTGTTCAAGAGGTCTTCAGGATATCTATTGGAATATATCCAAGGAAGGAGCGCTCCGACGTACAGACTGTCGTGCGGACTGTAAGAAGCATTTGGGAACGAGTGTTGTGTTCTGTGAGTGTTGTGCATCATGTGGTCATTCTTTTCTCATAAGGTTTCTTTTTATGGTTCTGCACCCTGTCATGACATTTGTACACTTAAACGTTTGGACGCCCCTGCTCATAAATTAATTCCTCCAACACTGGTTGAATCTAGCCCAAGCTCTTTTTCTCGTACCATGTGATGCTGATCTACTTTTCACCTGAAAGGGACATCAGGTCGTTACGTACGGTCTTGTATAGTAAGTGGCTGAACAAATGCATCATCGTGTGAATGCAAATTAATGAGTATAATTAACGAAATGAGAGACGGTGCTATTGGTTTTCTCCCACCTGCGCCTTGACTTGCACCCTCTTGCCTGGTTCGTAACCTCTATCGCCAGACTGTTTCTACCATAACAGGAAAAAAATCTAGAACCAAACTTACATGCGACAAGTAGATGGACTGAGTGATTATTATAGACTTCGTGTCCTTTCCGGTATATTTAGAAGTTTTGGGGTCACAGGTCATTATGATCGCCTTACTCCAGTTTCCAGATATAAGCCCTACAAAACTCGATGAAATACGGTAAACCTTCGAAACACCACAATAATGCCAGCGCTGTGCAGGATAGACAACTAGTATGTATTGTACATGCTGGCCCGTCGACAAGAGTTCTTCCCCTTAGACACTGTTGCCCATCATGCGCGATGAGTTGCGGCCACTGGTTTCGTGACCAGGTTTGATAAGCTTGGACTGCAGCAAGCGTCCAGCTGTGAAGTTAAACAGACTGATTTATGGATATCGGCTTAAAGGGAATTTTCGGAGCTCAAATCCTTGCCGCTAATCAACTACACACAAAATTACTGGTTGTTTTTTTTTTGTTGTTTGTTTTTTTTTAGCGTGAGCCCATGCGTGCACAGGGCCTGAGTACGATGGACCGCCTGGTGTTCCACTTTACTTTGTGTAAGAAGATAATCACCATTTCACAGCCTCAGGGCGCCAGAGGTAGACCACACCAGCACAGTATCACCACTAGTTCAATGCACCACTGCCTTCCTCCTACCCCCACCCCTCTCTCTACCCGTCCCCTCAAAGGCTCTATCTGTCTTTATCTCCCTTGCCTGTCCCTTATTTGTTCCTTCTCTCGGGTACATAAACACACAGAACAAAAGACAAATATATAAGAAGTGGGAAAAGGTAAGTAGATGGGAGGGGAAGCTAGAGAAAAAGGGAGGGATTTGGAACGACGGGCGGTGAGAACGCTGTAGATTGGGAGTGGGTGGGAGGTGTGTAGTTTCTGACGATGTACTTTGTAGTTATATATTTATAAAGAGAAAACAGCCACAGAATGTCCCGTGACATTTTCTCGGCCGTGGAGGAGTTGGGGTGTTTGAGACGACTTTTCTGTGGACCATCATCGTGAGGGCGCTGCCCATCCTCTCTCCGTCGCTGCCTGACCTTATCTGACCCATGGGGTCAGGCCTATTCGCAGCGAGGCGAACTGAGGAAGTGCGCAGCGGCGCACAGGTTTCAAATCAGCAGCACTGGGCTTTGGAGGCCTGTGCTCAATCTTAAATAGTTATTTGTATGTAGCTTTAGTTACATGTTTATGTATATTTTATTTATATATTTCTGCTATTATGTATTATTTTTATTATCGACCGAAGTAACACGCTATATTTTCTATAGCCTAAATTCGCAAGAACACACGCATACCAACAAACAAAACAACTGCTGTACACAATGATCACAAAAGCCCGTAGCTATATTGACACTTTATTATTAAAATGCAAGGCAAGGGAGTTAACATTGTTCAAAATATGTGCTTGTATTATAAATCAATAAAGCACAAGATATAGCTGGAAGGACAAGATACAAATGCTGGTGTTAAGCAAAAAACATGTTCATTTGCGCATATTAACATTTTTTGCTACTAAAAATGAAAGAACATTTGTCGCAATCTTTAGATGACGTCTTAAGAAAACAACAATAGCAATTAAAATTGCGACGATAGCGGTTTCTCAATCTCTGAAAACGCTGCTTCTGCGAACCTGGAATTTGTTTTTCGTTTCTGGGACGACTGAATAACTGAGTTATTACCGAATAACGAGAGAGAAAAAACTATGCTGTTCGGTTTTCGTGCATGGGAAATTCAAGAAACTTATTCATGTCATGGTGGATATTCTGGAATAAGTAAGCTATTCGGATTTATCACGTCTTTTCTCAGTTAGCCCTTTACAATGAAGTGGACTCTCTATTTATGTTAATCTGTTTCATACACCAACAACCGACTGTCGCAACATGCATTTAAGAGATTATTAAATATTACCCTATGTCATATTGTTACAGTTATTATCTGTTGTAATGAGCGGGTTACAAAAATGAGAAACACCTTTCGCAGCGATAGCCAACCAGGTAACGCACCCCAGACCACATGTTCACGTTTCCTTCTCTCCAGCAACTGGTCTTAGAGAAAGGTTTTTAATAAATAAATCATGAGTTATGTACCACTTGTATAGCAATGATCACAGAAAATTAAAGAGAATGTGGATTTAGACTAATTACAAGCTCAAACACACAGGTGGGATCAGAAGCGTCCTTTCTGGGCACCTGGTCACGCCAGCAATACCTGTGTAATCAGCATCTGCCGCTGCGTGTACAGACATGTGCTGATGCTAAAAGGCTTTGCTTTTGATAAACAAGTGCGGAATATGTTTACATTGTCCGTCTCGCACCTTTTCACTTTGGTGTTGCGTGCTGCCCCGCCCTTCCTCCAAAGTGGAACTGACCAATTTGAACATTGAGATGACCAAACGTCACATGATGTAGGGGTGTAAGCCCTAATCTCCCTTCGTCTTTTCACGTAACACATATACAATTGTAAATAAATTATACATACACTCCGGCCACTGGTAATCGATATCATTTTTAGCGAGTCTTCTTTGTTGTGCCCGAGGCGAGAACTGCGAACCATGTTTATATATACGGACACGCTGCAACAAATTAACATAATATAATATAACACATACACATAATGTACAAACATGTCTTGTTCTGGAGGCTTCAACTGATACGCTGACAAACGTAAAACTGGAAAATTCCGTTCCACCTGGCGCTGCCCGCTATACACTTCAGTAATTTCCAGCCGTTAAGTTGTCTGAGGTCGGCTGCTGAGAGCAGAACAGGTGTGTGACCAAATATGACCAGGTGACCGCCCACCTTCACACACCGGCTGGGAGGCAACAACAGTTCCATTGCGTGAGCTGTCTTCACCACTTCCGAATTTAGGAATCTGCAACCAAACACAAGGAGGTGAGGAGAGAGAGAAAAATAGATGTATTTCTGTCAAAGCGTTTAACTTTATGTCAACCAAGGGGTCAACTCTTTCGTATAATGAAACAGAAAATGCGCGAAAGAAAGAAAAAGTCAACCGTTGGAAAGTATGTGCGAGATGTTAGTAATGTTTAACGTCAAGTCAGTAACAAAGACTAACTCGTGAAGGCGAAAGGGTTGTGAAGGATGTGAAAATGGAAGAGGAAGGTACCCGAAGTACCCAGAACAAACCACTGAAGGCTAGCCTTATAAACAAGAGCCACAAGGACAAAAAGTACATGGGGTCTGGACAACTCTCGGTAGAGCTGTGGACTAGCATGTGGAAGGTTGCTCGTTCTAATCCAGTCATGCCCAAGGATTATTTCCTGGAGTTAAACATTGTGCAAACTCCGTTCGGCCATCTCCCAGCACATTCAACTCCCTGTCCGCACAGGCCATCATCTTACTACAGCCGTTAGTCTGGTGATTCTTTCAGTGCATAGCTTAATAATACTTCCACCGCCAGGTGGAAGCACCGTCCCTCTAAAATAATCAATCAACCACAACACGCACACGCGAGGGGGGACGCAAGGCATTTTGCGTCAGCAATGAGCAAGCCAGCGCGGGTGTCCAGCAGGTGGACTAAGTTTACGGTCTGTGAAATTAGACGCACCTGCAAAAGACGACGTCCATGCTGCATTCCGGCACAGCAGGCTGCCTGCAGTCGCCGCAGTGGACTTCGTCCAGCCGGGTGCGTGCGTAGTGGACCATGTTGGAGCTGAGGTCCTGTCCCACTGTGTACGCGTCCGGCACGGCGCGCTTCATGTCCGCCAGGAAAATGCCGTTACAACAAGCCGGGTCGAACAGGCGCAGTCCCGTCTTCTTCAGGCTCTTCAGAAACTCGCGGGAACACTCGCGCAAAATCTCCTGCACGCGATGCGAAACGGCGAGGTAAAACGAACGCTGGTTTCACGCAGGAGAAAACATCAGAGCTACAAATAACAGGAGCCCGAAATATATACGTAATACAACTGGGTTTAATATTGTCTTTCCATGGAAATATTTTAAAAATTTATAGCCACATCATGCAGATGGCAAGACTAAATTTGCTTAAAAATGAAGTACTCAGCTGGACTTAATCTTGTTCAGATTATCAGACCTCAATCCTCTGAAATTAGGACTATAATCAGTTTGTAGGTCGGTCTAATTATTTTTAGCCCACTTAGATACCAGCAGGGTCGGAGAAAGTAAAAACAGCATGCAAGGCATCTTTAAGACATTAGCCATACAATTATTTTATATGAAATGTGTTTATTTATTTTTGTTTGTTTTTATTTCCTTTACTTGCGATAGTTTTATTTGGTTTCCTTTAGACATTATTACTACTTTCTCAACCATGTTGGTAAGAAAATGTTAAATTCTTGCTTAACAAAGACATCATGCCACAAAACAGGAAAAATCTCCCGTAAATTAACAGCCCGGTACATCTGATCACTTCGAAAACCTACCAACGAAAAAGCAATTAAGAAATCAAGTAAGAGGTCAGCAAGATCAACCGTATCTTTTCAGCTCCGTTTGGTCAATAATTCCTTTATCATGCGGAGCGGGTTTGGGGCGGGGGAAACAGCCAAAAGCGTTTGAGAAGTAACAGACCAACACGGGAGAAACAAAAATATGGGGAAATCGGTTTGATGAATGAGGCTACCTAACAGTCAGCTACTTAAAGCTTTGGCAAAGGAACCCGTACCTCTCCCTCCTCCAGCTGGTCAGCCAGCTCTTCGCTGATCTGCCAGCCTTCCGCCGGACAGCACAGCTCCTGCCGGCTGACTGGATGCAGCACCGGAAACGGAAAAACAACCTCGAAGGCCCCTATGTTGTCCTCCTCCAGGATGCGGTGCATGACGAGCAGCTTCTCGGCGGGCAGGAAGGGGCGATAATACACGGCGACGCCGTCCTCCCGCACGCGCTGGTCCTCCAGCGTCCCCAGCAGCATGGTGGGAGTGATGAGGCTGCAGTGGAGTTCGCTGATCTTGCCGGCGCGGTACTGATGAGACAGCAGCCTGCGGCCCACGGTGAAGCGCACGCTGCTGCCCACGTCGTCCTGGTGGCGTCGGAAGGCGCTGTTCTCGTGGCGGATGAAGAAGATGCTCTGCGGCATGTCGTGGTGGCTTTCGAACAGCTTCTCCGCGGGCCGGGAGTTGATGTCCTGCCAGTCCAGCTTCTGCGAAGCCTCCAGCAGCTCGTCGACGGCGCGCTCCTGGAACAGGTCGATCTCCGTCAGGATCAGTCGCAACTTGCGTCGGTCCAGCTCGTTGCTGCAGCAGTCCAGCGCTTGCCGACACAGAGACTTGGCCGTGCACCAGTTGCCTTCCGACATGTGCATCTGCGCGTGCAGGAGGAGCTCCCGCACACCCCGCGCGCTGACCTCGCGGAATATCCCGTCGAAGATGACGTGGTCGAGAGCGACCAGGTCGTGGTCCTCCCCATGGTTGTGATTGCGAGCTTGAGGCAGGGAGCCCGACCGTTGGAGGCGTTGGATACAGTGCTGACGAGGCGGAGACGGTGGCGCGGGTTCTAGCGACATGATGAGAGGCGCGAAGCTGTTGGAGATTTTCTTGTACATTTATGCTGCGTCCTCCTAGAGAGTTACCAGAATCTAGCAGTCTGTCCACTTTATACTCTTTCCATGTGGTTAACCGCCTGGGCTTAGTTCATGCTTGGGGCTGGGCTGAATATAGTACGCTACTGCGTCACTAGACCCACAGAGATAATCACCAGCCGGTGTATAGAACCGCGAGAAAGATATCTTTCTTCTTCAGAATTTTTCAAACCTTCTGAGGAGTTTATCAGTTCAGTTGGAATCAAACTTTATCCCTATCGTAAGCATCGATCCCACTTTTTTTAAAATATCAAAACAACACGCTATTATTTAAAGATTGGAAATGGAAACTTCCTCAAGCTAGAATTCAAAACACGCCTAGGTAAAGTAACAACGCTTTTTTGTTTCGATTTCGCAGATCTGAAGGAACATCAAAGAACGTGGAATCGCAAAGGCGGACGATGCTGATGTCGGCGTACACTGGTTGAAGTGGATGCGTCGCGCAGCGGATGAAGCTTATAAACAGTCCCATGATGCAAGAGGTGGGAGGAAAAATCGAAAACAACTAGAGACAGATGGCGACTTAAACTGACGAAAGTCTTCGATTTACCACCTTGAAAATGAATCGACTAAAACTGAACTTTAAGCAGGTTAACTCAGCGTCCTTCTTTCTGAACTAAACTCGGGAGACTGCCTTCCGCTGTGATGACCTCATCTAACCTGTCCAGGAGTTTCAGGTTAGTAACAAGATATTTCAGACTGCGACTGTTTTTGAGAGCATCTGGTAGGAGTTAAAGTCTCCCCTCACCCCCCTCCCCCCCCCACACACACACATCCTCGGCGGTCTAGTGGCTTAAGGCGTACATTTCCAAAGCGGGAGGTCGGTGGTTCACACCCCGGCCGAGTCATACCGAAGACTTACAAATTGTCATATTAGTAGCTGCCCTGCCAGACGCCTGGTGCTACAGGGAACAGTACTAGGACTGGTTGGCCCGGTGTCAGTAAAATGTGACTGGGTGGGGCTGAAGCCCGTGTTGGGACACCAGTCCCCGTGTGGCACTACGTAAACTTTGTCTAAGCAACACCGTCCTGATATGCACATAGTTTACGGCAGGACGTTAAGCAGCAAACAACCCATCCAACCCCCACCCACCACCCCCCACCACCCAGAAAAACCCAGCCAAGACTATCCAATTCTCATAAGGCTATGAACTTTTATTCCCAAGTCTCTGGGGTACTTCTTGCCCAAAGCTCCAACAGATGCATATTCTCTTTTTTAAATTAAGCTCACCGCTATATTAATGTCCTTCGTTATTTGTAACGACAACTTTTAACAGCATCAAACATAGTTTACAAACAGAGGAGTTCAAAGACATTAAAAAGCCATATTCATATAGCGTGGTCACCCATATTCATATGGCGTGGTCACCCATATTCATATAGGGTGGTCACCCATATTCATATAGCGTGGTCACCCATATTCATATAGCGTGGTCACGCATATTCATATGGCGTGGTCACGCATATTCATATGGCGTGGTCACTGAGTGTGTTATGTACAAGGCGAACACTTTTGCTGCTTCGTATTCATGGTGTCAGCAGATAACAGCGAACGATAAGGGGACCCGCCGGGATGGCATCCAACACAAACAGTTCAAAACTGACCGTAGCAACAGAAGTCCTGCAGGTAAACAATTTGCACGCCAGGAATATGCTGCAGACGTCGGCTGGAAAAATGCCGTGAGAGACAAAGTCCAGCAAATGTAGCCTCTGGACCCGACGTCCATTACAGCCCACAACGAACGGAAGCCGTCTGTTTACACGGTTCACCCCGAGGGCCGAGCCACGTACAGGTAAAATGTGACCATTCAGTCGCTGGGGGATTCATTCGCATAGGTTCAGGATGTAACACGTTGTAACTGTAGCTGATCAACTGACACAGCCTTTACTGCAAATTTTTATGGTGTCACCTAAGTAAACTTTCCAAAAAACGTTTTTTGTCCTTTTATTTTCCTCAAGCATCCCTGCACCACAATTAATTTTACAGAAGAATTCACAGCACAGTATAGAATATTAAATGAAACGTTTTGACTTTAAATTGTCTTGAGAATCTCTGATACCGCAAAGTACTGAGTTTTTAAAATTGTTTTGGCGATGTAGAAAATTGTCGGAATCCAACGTCTTCCAAAGAGACACCACATCATCACTCGATGATTTCTGGTATCTTAGTTCCATGTATCTTGTTTCCGACATGGTTTTAAAATCTTCAGACCATTAGTCAGCTGGTAAACATTTAATAAACCATAAGATGCCTTTGCTCAATTTAAAACATAAACTCATAAGTTAGGGCACAACATTTTCTTTCCTTTAACTTTGATAAGAAACCCTGAACAGACCTCAATGTCGTGATGGACCAACTTCTTCATCAAATTATTTGCTGAGTTCTCTTGGAACGGAAAAGTCGCCCAAAGGCTCGGTTTACACCGACTGTGTACTGCAGCAGAGCTTCTCAGACACTAAGATGGATTTGTCGTTGTATGCTTGTTTTTGTGGAATGCTGGAGGACCTCCGGTTGGTTGTTTCAGAGACAGATTTCATTAAAAAGGTCGAGTGAACAGAGACTGTGATAAATAAATCTATCACGTGTCAGATTCAATTACGAGCCAGCTGGGTGGAAGAATTTTACCGACAATCTTTCTAGACGTCGGACATCTCATGTACTGGACAGAGCGTAAATATATATGCCTCATTCTGCAGACACAACAGACGATTTTCTCAGCTGGACTTCATACGCTATTAAATGCGCTTAGAATTTTTCGCGGTTTGGATCATATTTTTCAAAAGGCTAACTGAGATGAAGTCCAGTTATTGTCGAACGGTTTTTCTTTCAGCCGTTTTCGCTCGTTGATTTTGCTCCATTAACGACTATGTGGAGGAAAATATTTTGAAATGTTTTGAATTTAAAATGCTATTTGACCATGTGCTGTTTCGTATCAAAATCTTTCTGCTTGTGCTTTTCGCTTTCAGACCCAAGTGCAAAATTAACTTTGTTTGGGGTGTACCTTCGTAGAAACCTGTTTTGGATTTTGTTTTCACAGAAATAAAACTGCAAGAGGAGTTCACGTACTGAACAATTAAAGGCAACAAGTGTGGCCTTGGAAAACAGTTTAGAGAATGATGAAATATGCAAGATAAAATGTTGCATCAAGATTTGTACTTTGCCCTACGCATACTCCCAAAAAAAACCCCAAAAATTGACGTCCTCCAATCCCGTCAGCGTTGCTGCCTGATGCAAGACGTCAGCAGTAGCGTATAGCTAACATCAGCGCAAGGTCTGGGGCACGGTTTCCTCGCGTGCACACCACGTGCGGTCGTGGCCTACAAATTCCCCACAAAGTTTGTTTACATCAACAGAGAGAAACAACGCACCAGCGTGTGGGAGAAAATATTGATGAAACCATTGATCGACACCTGTGTACGTGACTTTAAAAAAAAAACTATGGAAAAGCTTGTTGTGTTGACATTTTTGCGTCCTCATAGCAATCTACATAGTCTGTGTTAATGACCTCGTTTACAATTTTTTTTTTCGCTATCAGATTTCGGTGAGGTTGGAAAGTAGAAAAGTAGTCCAAATGCTATAAATAAGTTTTCTGCAAACACTGTGGCCCACTGTATGCGACCAAAAATAGAAAAAGACGAAACTTCTGTATATAACGGGATGCCAGGACTTTTGCTAAAACAATGGGCAATCGATGCGACATCAACAAAGTTTCCTGCGTTTGTCACAAATAAATAAATAAATAAAATGTGGATTTTTAACGCGCGAGAACACATTTCATGCACACTTCGCGCGGACGGTGGACACAGACACGCTAGTGAAAACAACGAACACACACAGAGGGAGAGATGAACGCACCACTGACCAACAGGTTGGGAAACACTGGGTTTCTTTTAGAAAAGCAGACATCAGAGGATAGCGATAAACACGATGAAGCCGGCAATATCAGAAAAGAAAACAAACAAACAAAAAACTAACGAGAACCTGGAAAGACGGGTGAGAAATTAACCTTGTTCTATGTATACTTTTCTTATATACTGGTTGAGAGATGCCTTCCAAAGCAATGATGGTAAACTAACCAAAGGATGAAAGGACAGTTTGGGGGGACAAACGGCTTTCCGTAACGGGCCTAAATAAAGGCTGTTAATCAGTTTACAGCATAGAACGAGCATTCATCCGCGCTTCATGTAGGCTGCTTTAACTGAAACTCTAGGCCACGCAGGGCTAGACACTGGTAGTCTGGCAACTTGGAATAATCTGCCATACAACAAACACAGTCATGACAAAATGTCAGCACGCGCACACGCTAAACACAGAGTTTGCATACAAACGCGCGCGCCCTCGCCCAGTAACGATGACAATGCTGACGGGGAAGGTCTATAATTTTTATAGAACATTTCCCTACTAGTCCAGGTGACTGACCTTACTATTAAAAGAATTGACCCTAAACAGCTACACCCAGGTCTGTACGTATATACATAAAGGTCAGCCCACACAACCTCAGAGGGACGGACAAAGAGAAGGCAAGGCAGAGGCCACCTGCCAAAGACAGGAAAGAGGACAACTGCAGGCAGTTCCATTTCTCTAAATCTATGGTGGTTTTCCCAAGGGGGGAAAACCCTTCCCCGTGGTAAGGAAATATTCCTGAGGTGCAGATGGCGGCGCTCGGTCAAGGGAACGTCTAGTGCAGGTCGAAGGTTCTGTCTCTTGACGTCTCAGGTGTTGTTTGCGTCTGACGCAATTTTATTTTTGAACGACACCGACAGCATGAGATCAATGTCCTGAAGTCGCCAGCTTGGAGACAAAGCAGCGGCATTGACACTTACTATGACCCATAGTCTTTGTCACACACCACTCGGTCACCCTACCCTACTCTCCCCAAGCGACCAAGGCCGTGTGGGGCGTGTTCGTCTTGCGCACGACTCCTCACAAACACAAACACAAGACAACGAGACGATGTAGTTTTCCTAAAAAGGACCCGGCCTTAGTCATTACACTACACGCTCGCACTCGCGATCCGATACTCACGCACTTGTCAGCTCGTACGTACACAGCGGCTTCCACCTAACTTCCACCGATCACAACGCGTGTACACAAACTGTCTCACGAACATTATGACTGCCAACGTTTCACACAGCAAGTCAACTCGATCGCTACAATGGATCTTCTGGGACACTCGCTGTTCGCAAAGTATATGGTTCTCCTCTACCTTAAGTGTTGTTCACACAGACTAATTATCAAAAGTACTATCCACATAGGATTTCAAAGTGTTATCACACAGATGGATTATCAAAAGTAACTATCCCAAAATTTCAACTTGTTGTTACACAGAGTTGCTATCAAAAATAATTATCGACGAAAGATTTCAAAATACGTCGCACAGACTTATCATCAAAGTATTATCCGCCAAGGATATCAAAATGCTGTCACACAGACGTACCATCAAAGTATCGATCCACAAAGGATTCAAGGAGTTGTTTCACAGACGTAGTAGCTAGGAAAGCGCTGTCTTAGTTATTTCGCAAAATTCTTTAAGGTGCGGTACTCAACCTAGACATCAGGTATCATCACAAAGCCCTCATAATCGATCTCTCACTGGGGGAATCGTCTCCTCCACACTCTAGCGGCTACACTTCTAAGCTGCCCAGCTGGATCCGACAGGGAACACACATGGCACGCGCAGTGATGTCGCAGCTGCCGTGTCACAGCCCATAGCTGTCGGGCATGTCCCACCTCTCGGGGTTACGACAGTTCATCAGGAGGCGCTGACTGGCCTCAGAAACACAGAAGAAAAAACCCTATGGGCACACCTTACTATGGTATCATGGCTCTTACAAAATAAACATGGATTACAAAATAGAAAAAACTCCCATGGAGTGGTTTGACCTACCTTCCGTCTGGTCCGAAGGGTTTACACACAAAAACCAGGCCGATCCTCCTTCGGCCTCCCAGTGCAGGTGAAGGGTTCTGCTTCGCTGTCTTGGCAACCAAAGAAATACTCCGTCCGTGACGGTCCTTCACGTCGTCCGCACTGCTCTCTCTCTCTCTCTCTCTTTCTCTCTATCGTCAACAGTCCACTGATTTCAAACTGAGCGCTTCTTCCCCAAACACCCGGGTCGACCGTCGCTCAGCGTTCTAAAAATAGCGCTTAGTCGTCTTTCACGATAATCGACGAGGGTATTCACTAACGCGGTTACATCACATGGCACGTTCCGTGACAGTCTCGCATCATGCTTTATGTTGTATCTTAAAACGGGGTAGCGAAGATTATAACAGCAGGTATAGGTGGATGGTACAGCAGCAAACATTTGCGTTCTTTTTATAATCGGCGATGAATTGCTGTCGAAGAGAGAAGGACAAGAGTAGTAAAATACAGGAAACCTTTCACTTTGGATAGTGCCTTAGTATTACTGTACATTATTTCCAGACACTGTTCGTCCCAGGTCTGGCTTGCATGAGCGTTCTGTTCATTCGTCAAGGTGCACATAAAATACACAGGGCGAATGGGCCTTACGACCACCCTTATGACCGGAAGACCGGCTACGAACGCTCGTGCAACCCATTCCAGGCCATGAACGGAAGAACGGGCATAATGTCTGCAGTCCTGTGGGGAAAATGTGTCGTGACGTGTTACGGTCTGTTTACAGCCGTGATTAGAGTTTGTCACTATACAGCAAATCAAGACGAGAAACGAGTTTCAGACAAACACTCCTTCAAACTGCATGGGGTAAACCCAACATGCAAGCAAGCAAGCAAGTTAGAAAGCAAACAGAAGGACTGAACAAGTGACTAGCGCGACTAGTAAAACCCTTTTCCCACAAAGTTCATGCACCAGGCCTACCTGGAGATATTTGAAACTGGGTACACAGCTGTTAATACAGGAAACAGCTGTACGCGGCTATAACATGTCGCAAACTCTTTTTGTTACTGATAACCTGTCATTATTTTCTATTTCAAATTATGAGTGTGCTGGTTATTAATATTTCGAACGTATTACTGTGTTAGCACAATGTTGCCGAGCGAGCGCAGGAAAAGTTGACCTAATTATGCAGAAAACTCGAGCAGACATTGATGTTTGGAACCGTGTGAAGAAGCCAGTCCGATTGCAAGCCCTCTTATGTCAACCTTACTGAGCACCTGACCAGGTGTAACCAGTTAAATTCGCCATAAAGAAAGGGACACCTTTTCAAGGCGAACACAGTTTAATAAACTTTATCACTTTGACGTGTGGTTAATACCCGCTTAATAGCTAATTTTAATAAAGACAATAAAGCTTCATCCTGAAAACAGAAGTATATTAGAAACGTATATGCTGTCTTTTTATACTGTTCTTTTAAGAGAATAGTGTGCATGGTACATCATCCTTCAGGTACTGCCATATGCAGATTTTATTTCGGGTGTCATCTATAAGGCTTTCCCATTTTACATGTTGGCGCCTGCTTGATAAGCCGGTAATGACACGTTGCTATTTACGAGACACAGGTAAATTAGCCTTAAAACTAAGATGTGGATATCCTATTCCTTATCCCTATCTCCCCGCCCCCCAGCCCTCAGAAAAGTGTTCATCAACTTTATTTCACTCAGCCTTTGGATACTCCGCCCTCCTCTGGTCACTTCCGGTCCAGGAAGACCCTTTCAAGACAAGACGATGATACTTGTACACAGACACCGTCAGGTCAATCCAATGCGCCTGGTATTGCGCCAAAGAGGAATCGTGCGCGCGCAAATCTCGCTTTGCGCACGTTTCCTCTGTGGCGCAGAGTGGTTTTCTTCGGGCGGTGGGTCTCCCGGACTTGCGCGGGTTGGTGCTAGTGCTTTTTCTTCTTGGAAGGTCCGGACGAGGCGATCAGTTTCTTCTTGGGTTTCAGCAGCTCCAGAGCGCGGTTCTTGATGTCTTCTCGCGACACGTAGCCCGTCTGAGCCTCTTCCAGCTCCATGCGCAGGTTGTCGTGCGACACGTAGTCCGTAGGCCGCAGCGTCGTACGCACGTTGTCCTCCGGCAAGCGCAGCTCCGCGAAGTTCTGTACCTGAACGCAGCCAGACGTGCGGCAACTTAGTATGTAGCACGCAGCCAGACGTGCGGCAACTTAGTATGTAGCAAGAAGCCAGACAGCAGGTGAACATGGAGCATCCAGCCATGATAGCCTGATAATTATCTGACAGGAAATCATTCAGATGCGCGAGCAGACGAGAAAAAAAAACAACAAAAGAAAACAAGAAAGAAAAAGGGTGGAGTGACAGAATAATGTACGGACACGTGTTTGAAAGTAGATGCCGATCTAACTGGCCTAAACCAAAGACTGAATTACAAGTTCCCACTTCGCCTGTAAGTCAGTCAGTCTCTCTCTCTCTTTCTCTCACGCACACACAGACTCACACACACACGCCCCCCCCCCCCCCCCCCCCCCCCCCCCCCCCCCCCCCCCCC
>SMGT01008379.1:0-61185 GCA_004794575.1 Lanistes nyassanus | reverse complement strand
CCCCCCCCACACACACACAGCGTGTCTGTCGTACCTCTTTCATGTCCACAGTACCAGAGTCGACTGTCTCGGCCCCGTACTCATTGATCAGGCGCTCCATCTTGTTCCAGATGCACTCCATGTCTTTCTTGGGGTCTCCCACCAGCGACACGGTCACACCCTGTCAACAGTCACACAGTGCTTACACTGGGTCTCCCACCAACGACACGGTCACACCATCAACAGTCACACACCGTTTACACTGGACCTCGCACCAGCGACATGGTCACACCCTGTCAACAGTCGCACACTGCTTACACTGGCTCTTCCACCAGCGACACTGTCACACCCTGTTAACAGTTGCAAACCGCTTACACTGGGTCTCCCACCAGCGACACTGTCACACCCTGTCAACAGTCACACACCGCTTACACTGGGTCTCCCACCAGCGACACGGTCACACCCTGTCAACAGTCACACACCGCTTACACTGGGTCTCCCACCAGCGACACGGTCACACCCTGTCAACAGTCACACACCGCTTACACTGGAGCGCCCAGCCGCGCACGTCGTCATAAAGTCGCGTCGGGATGAAACAGAGTGGGGTTGCATGACGTTCTTATCGTCTGTTCATACGTAAAAACCCACGCGAAACACACAGGGGAGACTAGCACGCTCTACTTCCCACGCACTGTCCCATCGTCTCCACATTTCCTGTTCAAAACCCTTGGTTAACCATCGTCTTTCTCTCAGTTAAGTGACTCGTTTTGTTACCCGTTCGCGTCGTTCTGAAGGACGTAATGCCCCGAAACGTCGACATGTTTGTCTGTGTTCGCTTGCTTTTTATTTGTTGTGACGAACGAAAGAAGAAGAAAGGAAGAAAGAGAGGCAGAGAGAGATGCGGATGTATCGACTTGCGACTGTCCGCACTGGCTTCAGCTTGACGTAGAGGAGCTTGCTGTGGATGGCCACGGTGGCGAGCTTGATGCCCGCGATCACCTTCTCCTTGTCCAGCAGCTTTTCGCTCAACTCCTTCAGCTTCTTGTGCAGCTCATCGGACTCCTTCTCCATCCAAGCCAGCATGGCGGGGGTCCTTGCACAGCACACAGCCAGTCCTTTATCTTCAGACTCTACTCGCCACACACGGCACCGAGAGTTTGTTTGCTACGAGGACTAGGTAGGATTCTCCTAGCTCTACGGGACTGAATGTGGAACGATGCTTGTTAAATGTCTGTTTGGCAATCGCTTGAGTCAACATACGATCGTGACCACAAACCCACGTGCGCACGCGACCAAATGGCGGACGACAGTAAAGCGGGAGGGAGGTGGAAGTGTCTACTGTTGCCATTGGTCTTGGTAACTGCGGTGAGCAAATATACTGGTGGTGTTGATGATGACGAAAAAGTTAACTATTTAATGACATCTTCTCGTGCATTTCGCATCCTCTGTTTCTGCCTAGAACTCTCTCGATGAAAATTAACTAGGCTTGCTTACAGCCAAACAACCATGGGGATTGTGGGTTCTGAGAGATGAGCAGAAGATGGATCAATGTCGAATTCAATAAATAATTTATAATCGTAACCAAAGGGACCTTTCACCACAAACTCTAATCATTCGATCTGGAACAAGTCATCTTCAAGCTCCCAACGTTTTTTCTGAAAAGGATCCGTATTTGTGCATGTGTGCTTGCCCAGCCTGAAGGCACTTTGTTGCGGAGCGAACGCGGCTCACTGAGTGGCACGTACGGGCCAATGGGCTTCTTCTCATACTGCAGGCTGGACAGCTCGGCCTTCAGAGTCTCGAGCCGTCTCTGCAGATCGTCGTGGTTGGTGGTGCTGACCTCCAGCTGCTGACACAGCTTCGTGTAGCGTTCGTGTTCGTCGTGAACGCGTTTCAGCACGTCCTGTGAAACAACGTCACGTGCTTATGGGTCACAGACACGTAGCAGTGCTCAGTCATCCGACAGGACAGCCACACACTATCAGTAACCAGTGCTTAACACTCCCTGTAGAGATGAGACGGGCAAGGGTCATGTGATCAAAAGAGAACATCCACTAACCAGCGCCCAAAATGTCTAATGCCTCTGGAGAGGCTGACAACTTTATGCGACATCAATGACTACAGACAGTTACGACAGTGCTCAATATGCCTTGTGGGACAAAAGGTTGTCAAAATGACGTTGACAGCCAGGTTCTTCAGTATGTGGTGCTTGTGGAAAAAAGAACACTGTTCACTATGTTCTGTGTAGGAATAATGTGTCACTCACTCTCTCTCTCTTTCTCTCTCACACACACACACAAAGAGCGAGACAGACAGACAGACAGACACACAGCGAGACAGAGAGACAGACAGAGAGGAGCAAAGAACTGCGTACCTTGATGTCCGAAATCTCCAGCGAGTCTTTGACGAGCTCGAAGACATCTTGATAAGCTTTCAGCTCCGTGTTGACAGCCAGCTCCCTGGCCATCACTTTTTCTGTGTGGGCAGACAACTGTGTCCCGTCATTTACCTTGATAATCTCCACATTCATTAGTCACGTCTGAAGGCCATACAACCCTAACGCAGCTATGCATCCCGACTCAGTTATCAACACGCTTTGTTAGAAGCGTTTCTGTACCACTGGCCTCCATTTTTTCTTTCTGTCAAGTTAGGAAACTTGAGAAAATGTCCTTGGACAGGGCTTATTTGGTTATAAAACAACTATACCACACATGAGAAAGTGAATTCCTTCTACTCCTAACATGTCGTCTCACGCGCTCACTCTGACACGACCGACGTTAGGAGGACGACAAGTTGTAGGTGGAATTTGAAAAAAAAAACCCAAATCCCACTGTATTACTTATGATGCATTCATATGGCTCAAGCCCCAGTTCACCAACAAGCTCCTACAAGAATCACATGACTCAGTGCAACAGTGAAAGATGAATATTATTTACATATGAATGAGTGTGGTGGTTTGTCGATCGAGGGGATGCCCCCGGCTTTATTTACATGTCAGTCTAGCTAGGTCTACACAGAAAGATCTCCTAACATCACCTGCTGATTACGCCAGTATGAAAAATAAACAATAAGGAGCACATACCTTGCCCTAGAGTCACTGTGAACACTGATTACTTGGAGAAAACGCACAACGCGACGCCACAGTTGCAACAACAATCTGTAACAAAGAAGCGGCCCCTCCAACGACGATTTGAGAGGAGGTTTCCTTGCCGCATCTTCGGCGATAACAGACTTTCCCTTGCCGAACCACAACACCACGCCTCCAGGGTAGGCGCTCACGTTGATGTCAAACGCCAACACACGGTGCGACACTCCAGGTCAACCCTTGACTTTTGAACTCATCGAACACAAGTTTGTCCAACGAGCCCCAGGTACTGTTCTGGGTCGGACCTCTGGTTCTCACTCCAGACCCCTGGCTTCGTTTTCTCCAACTCAGTTACGTCCTACGCATTTCGCGCTTCCTCGACGCCAGTTGAGCGCATAGACGTTCCACGGCAGAGTGCAGCGTTGGTGAACACGCTAGCAGGAGGCACAGGCCAACAAAGGCTAACCGTAGCCAAAAATTTAAAAAAGTTGCCAACAAAACACCAAAAGTCCTCCTACCAAATGACCCACACGCAGCAAAACTCTTTTGCTAACAATGAAAAGGGTTTTAAGTATTAAGAAAAGAGGCAACTTACATTAATGTATGTAGGTAATTTTAGGACAATGCTTCCACTTCGCGGTGATTTCACACTATGGAGGGAAGGGGGATGGGGTCCTGTTACTGAAGCTGTGCACTGAAAGAACCACCAGACTGATAACTGCCAGTGGGGATGTTCGCGGGAAAGGCCAAACGGAATAACCACAATGTTTAACTCCAGAAAATAATCTTCTACCCCTCCTAGATTCGAACCAGCAACATCCACACTCTAGCCCGCATCTCCACCTGGAGAACTTCCAGGGTCCAGCAACATAATTTTCAAAATCAACCCCTTCCAAACAACATTCGTTTATATATCTATATGTGACATTCCAATTCATCAAACACCCAACGAGCACTGACATGTTAACCACACCTCCTGTCAATCAAACCAACATGCCTAGCTCCACCTAATTGTAGTAGCTAGGATGATGACCACGTTTTTTCTCTAACCGTTGGTCTCGGACTTGTCACAATCCCATGGGAAGTTCACTTTGAACTTCTATCAAACGGGGAAGTCAGTAACTCGGCCATCTAGAGCCTCTCTAGACCCTTGCACCTCCCATATTTAGCCTGGGTGTAACACCTGCAGCCGCTGGCTGTCAGTTTAAATCTCCTACCCAAGAGCCATGATCAAATCAACACCTTCCCTCACCCTACATCAGCCGTTGCTGACAGTGTAAACTTGGCCTTTGACATGGGCCGGCTTGACTTTGCTGATAAATCATCGGCCCACATACAGGCTTAAAACATAGACGTTTAACAAAGAACGAGAAACAAGATTATTACAAAACGAATGATAACCAAGTCTGCGATAGAAATTATTAGTCCTAGCGGACAAACAACGTAACGGCAGACATCAAGTTTGTCTCAGGCAGCTTTTCTTTCATTTTCTCCCTTTTCTTTACAGCCGGACTTTGGGGAGGGTGCAAGTGGTGTAGGGAGGTGGGAGGCACATCAAGAGACAACTCTATGTATCACTGTCTCGGCAGCCGCTCGATACTTACTTCCCTTGTAAGTGCTTACTTCCCTTGGCTGTGCTCTTATCCAACAGTCCGTCAACCAAACCAACATATAAAACGCGCCACAAGAATTGTCTTTCGATCAGGGCTAGTTAATTTTTCTAGCAAACGATTGGATATAACCACAGCCCTCTATCACGTAAGTATTGATATGCATACCCATGCAGACTAGGACCAAGCTGTACGGCAAAGAACATACCTGGATTCTCTTCTTCGTATACTGGACCCTGAAACATTCAAATTATTTTCTGCTCTATCTTTTTATTTTACAGGAATGACGTTCCATTATTTTCTTGAAATATTCTCTCCTTTTGAGTAAACGCGTATACATACATTTATGTCTATAATCATGTATCTGTATCTGTGTGTATTTTTTCTGGCCAAGAATTAGGGCGAAAGAATATGCGATACAAACGTCTAGTCACAGAGGCTAAAGCATCCACTCTCCCCCCTCCCCCCAACACGCCCTCCCTACCTTTTGCTCAGTAGAGATTTTGGTGTTGGTCTCACGCCGTTGTTCGGTGTGTTCTTTTCTCTTGTTGCGCAGCGTGATTTCATAGTAGGCTGTCTTCTGCTCAATGTCTGCTCGCAGCGGCACCAGATGGTTCTGTGTGGCGGCAGTAAGTCGGTCATGAATGAATTGCGAGTAGACTTGGAGGGTACAGAGTGGAGACGAAAGGTGCGCCCGCCCGCAAACCCCGCTCTTTGTTCATAGTTAAGATTTCTTTTGGTGGTTGTTTTACTTGTTTGCTACTCGATGCATACAAAATTGTCATGTTAACTGATTATATAGCTTTCTTGTCTCGCACATAATGTGTATAAACAAATACTGTTCCATTTGTGCAATAAAATCCTTCGCTGTTTTGAAAACGTTTTCGTTTTCCCAAATAAATATTATTTATTTGCGACAAATCGCTGCAGTGAAATCACTGGACCTTTTATTAAATATAAGCATAAGGTACATTGTCAGCCAATGGTTAGTCAAGTAACCAGCTGCCATTAATAATGATAGACAGCAAATAAAGTTAATAAACACGCTATCGAAGGCTTGCACAGGGCGAACTCTAACCGGGAGCTGGAACTGACCTGCACGTGGTCACACTCCTTGGTGGCCAACCCACGAATTTTCCGAAGTTCTTTCAGCATCACGGTCTTCTCCTCTTTCGTTCTCTTCATCGTCTTCATCTCCTGCAGCATGCTGGCGATTTCCTGAGGAACAGCACGAGCCCCGCGCGTGTGTAGGCCACGTGCAAAAGCGGGGGTGGGGGTGGGGGAGAGAATGGGGCTGTCAGAATCACTTGATCAAAAAAGGGCCGACTGACTCGGACATGGGCGCTGATACTGTCACTAAAAGTTGACACTGACACTGACACCGACACTATTGACACTGGCACTGATATTGACACCGACCCAATATTGATACTGACACTGATACTGACACTGACGCTGATATTTACATTGACACTGATACTGACACTGACGCTGATATTTACATCGACACTGATACTGACACTGACCCTGATATTTACATCGACACTGATACTGACACTGACGCTGATATTTACATCGACACTGATGCTGACACCGATGATGATATTGACACTCACCCTGAAATTGACATTGCCACTGACGCTGATATGGACATTGGAAAATGACGCTGATACTGTCACTTAAACGGTACATTACGCTGAAACTATCACTGATTAAGAATTTAGACTTTGGCGTTGATGTTGAGACTAATGTTATCAGCCATAGTGACACCGACATTTAAGAGCCACTGATAATGACACATATTGCTACTGATGCTGTCGCTGACACAAACGTATACTGACGCTGTTACTGTCACTACTGTTACCCCCACAAACCCTATCACTATTCTGATACTGAGATTGAAAGTGTGGTCGGCATGTTGGCACTGACTTTAATAGTGTACATGCACATAAGGGTTCGTCAGGAGTAGGGCCAGGGTGGGCTGGGCAGGGAAGTCCCCAAAGCCTACCTTTTCAAGGTGGTCAATCATTTTCTTGTAGGACTTGGCCGTGTTCCAAGCATCTTCTTTCCGCATCCTGGTTAGCTCCCCTTTGTTATGCAACTTCAAGAACTCCTACACCAAACAGTAACGGACCTCTTAGTGTCATTTCACACGCTCCGGCCAAATCGGAAGATATCATTATATCAGCGGTAGCGAAATACATCATCCGTCTTCAACAAGAATGCGATTTAGATGCAACAAAATTGGATCAAGACTTCTCCGCAAACACAAAATTTCGCATAACTAGCAATTTTCGGAAAATATTTTTACTGCAATCGAGCGATCTGCGTTGCAAAGAGTAGGATTAGTTCCTTAAATCACAGAGAGCATGAATCGGATATGGGCGGGTTTTTTTTTTCTAAACAGCCCCTCAAGTATTACATCGGGCAGCTATGGCTCAGACACAGTGTCTTTGTGTCTCGTTTCAGCTCGGAAGTGTCACAACAAGCGAGTCGTGGAGAAAAATAGCTTACTGTTATTATTATTTCTTTAATTTATTTATCATTGTTTGGCTTTTGATAGGAAAACTGCATATTGTTAGGTTTCTGTTTTGGGTTTTTCCAAACACAAAAATAGATGTCTAGGTATTCATTTTTTGTTTTGTTTTGTTTTCTGCTTTCTATTTATTTTCTTTCGTTAGTTTTCTGTTGTCCTTTTTGTTATAAAATGTAATAGTTAATATACTTTTATGTTTTACTTCTGTTCTGCTCTGAAGAGTTGGAGTCAAACAACCACACAATCAGCTTATATTGTTTTGTTATCGTTTTTGTATTCTTGATCACATTTCGCGTTATTCTCCTTATTGAAACGAAGTTCCTTTCATTAACACTTAGATTTTGACTTCGTTTTGTTAGCATCGCATAGTGTCCAACTGATGGACGCATGCCAAGCAGTTAACACTTCTAGAGACCAAACGCTAAGAAGTAACACCGCCTTTGCGCAAAACTGTGTCTCTATTTAATGCATTCAAAGAGGGCTTTGCGCGAGATACACGTGCGGTTTCTCTGGGCATAGACGCACATTTTGGCGCACTGTAAGCGATCTTACAATTTTGGTGGCGTCCATGCTAATCTCGATGATTTCCTTCTCCACATCTTCAAGCTCTTCTTTCTTCACCTTCAATCTCCGCTCCAGCTTGTTGATCTGGTCGTTCAGGTAGCCAAGGTAACGCGACAACTGAAAGACTTTGTGATCCATGACAACGAGTGCTTCCTGCAATTAAAGCCATCTTCTGAGTTAGATACTGCTCTTCTGAGTTACACACACCTCTTCTGAAATACATACGGCTCTTTTAAATTTGCATACGACTCTTCGGAGTTACATACGACTCTTCGGAGTTACACACAGCTCTTCTGACATACGGTTCTTCTGAGTTACATACGGTTCTTCTGAGTTACACACAGCTCTTCTGAGTTACACACAGCTCTTCGGAGTTACAAACAGCTCTTCTTATTTACATACAGCTCTTCCGAGTTACGTACAGCTCTTCTGAAATACATACGGCTCTTTGAGTTACAAACAGCTCTTCTGAGTTACATACGGTTCTTCTGAGTTACATACGGTTCTTCTGAGTTACATACGGTTCTTCTGATTTACGTACAGCTCTTCTGAGTTACACACAGCTCTTCTGAGTTACATACGACTCTTCGAGCTGACAGATCGTAACGACAGCTAACAACAATCTAGTTCTTGTCAGACTGATAAATTCTGTTCAAAGTACTAGTTCCAGTTTGAAAATAGTTTGAAATTCCCTCTATTTTGTGCATGTGCAATGTGAATGTAATCTTTTATCAGGACATTCTCTGCTCTGTTGTTACTAGTAGAGAAAGTCCAACGTATAGTAGTACTGATTATAGCACTCCATTACCCCTCGCTTGTTATCAATAATTAACCAAACTAAAAACAAATGCCTCCCGAAACGTGTGCCCACGTGTTGATAAACCATATATTTATGTTTATCATGCAGACATTGGTGTAGTTACACAGCACAGACGGATCGATGTGGTCAGCATTGTCCACTTCCGCCCATCCCCCCTCGCGTAATTTATTTTGTTGCGATGCTACCAGCGTTTTATGTTGCGTGCCGTTCGGACCTTTTCAGATTCTCACGCGATTTGCTGAGAAACAAAAGCGAGGGAAAATGGGGTCACGATACTTTCTTTCTTTCTTCACTCACAAAGGGCATTAAAATATCGTCTGACAACGTTAAGATGTTTTATTGCTGCAATTGATTTTCTTGTCCTCTCCTTTAAATAAGACACATACAAGCCCGAACTCCTATGTTCTTCGCACAACGCCGAGCGACTGCTCGGACAGGGGCAGTTGGTCAACTTACGTGTATTGCCTTGTTCCCCATGAGGCCTTTGTAGAACGGCCGGCCACAGAACATTTTAGACACGATGTGTTTTCCTCCCTAGAAGTTACGCCAGTCAAGGGGTTATTAGTAATCAGAAACGCTGATTCCTCTCTATCAAAAATAGGTAACTGTTATTCCCTTTACATTACATCGTGTCCTGTAAGCTTCTTGGCACAAGGACCGAACTCTCTCTCTCTCTCTCTCTCTCAGACACACGCACGCACGCACGCACGCACGCACGCACGCATATATATAAATATACATGAAAGCGGCGTTCACATCTGACATCCTTTTAAGGATTTCGTTCAACAATTAACAGGTTTATGCTAGCACTGCAATTAGTCCCGTGCTGTTCACTCCTAATCTTGTTCTGAAACTTAGTCAATAATATGAGACATTTTGTCAACCAGGTATCCCGGTAGAAAGGGAAGCGGCCATTACCGTGAGGTGGAGGGCGAGGTCCTTGTGGAGCTGTAAGTTGTCATGGCGCAGGGTGTACAGGGTGGCTACGTTCCGCGCCTTGGCCTCCTCCACCTTCTGCATGAACGTGTCCCGCTCTCGCTCTGTCGCCACAAGTCCACACAGTGTACGTGTAACACGCTGCTCGTAATGCAGGTGTGCGTGCGCAGGTGAGAAAATGTGTCTACGCCTTCCAGCATGTGTACGTCATGCATGTGTATCTTGTGTCGTGCGCAGGCGTGCATTTTCGCGCGCCTGTGTATATTTCATCCGTATGTCTATCTGGCCCTGTGTGTGTGTGCGCGCGTGCGTTTGTGTGTGTGTCTGTGTGTGTTTGTGTGTACGTGCGTCCGTGCAAGAGAGTTATAGAGACAGAACAGGCCAAGGCAGAGAAAGGAAAGAGGACAGAAGGACGAATATCAAAACGAAGTTGAATTCTATAGACGGGGGTGGGGAGTCTGGGTGGACTTTGTGTTGGAGACTACAAGGTCTTTTGTTTTTAACGCCACTGTCCAGAGGGCAAAACTTGTTCAAAACCATACAGGTATTAAATGAAACGAAAGAAATAATATACCTGCAGGGAAAACTTACCCTTAACGTGCAGAAGGCCCTTGATTTCATCATAGCTCAGCGCAGCCTCCGCTGCTTGAAACACACAGCATAATGTTGTAAGTTTAGAATAATGCCATTGAAAATTAGTTGGGATAAATCCCAAGATCGAGCAGTGTCTTTAACTTAAGTGCGATGCTTTTTTTAATGCACATGACGCTATTATTTTAAAGCACGCCTGCAACCAGAAAGGGTAGGCTTATTTTTCAGTAGGTAATCAGACTGGAAACTGCAAAAGTAGCGTGCATTACGAGGTGCCAGGTAAGATTAATAACCTTCGTTAACCAGTCTTTTTTTATTAGTATTCATTTCCTTTAATTCGTAACTGCTTGATCTCACTGTGCTTTACAAAGTCGTAAAATATGAACAATGACGAAAGAAACGTTCGCATACTTGAATCGGGTCACAAAAAGGAGGAAACAAATATAGGGGCTGACAGAGACAGGTATAAATGATAAGATTAATGGCCCATAATGTGATCAAGTCATGTAATTGTCAGAGGAGATGGCGGCGACTGTATCTGTATGTGCACATTGGCGATGCAACCGCAATTATTTTTAAGTGCTGTCTGCTATCCACATCAGGAAAGACGCGCTGCTTTGTCAGGTAGACATTATTCCGACAGGAAACATTTAGGAAAACTGTGCAAGAAAAATCCATGGAACATACCCATTCTTGCGATGTTTTGTGAACACAACCAAATGCTATCGCGATCTCGATCCTCGGTTTCACATAAGAACAATGTTCATGTGCTGCGTCACACAGCAGATGACGCATTTAACTACGTCATCAGACCGAGGTAAACAAACTCTATCAACAGGAAATGCCTATGGTGTCGTCTGTACTCAGTCACGCGATATGTTGGAAATAAATGACGAGACGTAGAGAATTAACCCAAATCAAAGTTTAATGTCAAAACGTGCCAAGCCTCCGATAATCTTTCCAGGTACTCAGTACATTTATCTTTATAAATTTTTTATCTGTTCTGTATCAATATATTAATCTTTATATTTATCTGTGTGCAAATGCTTGAGCATGTGCGTGTATATTTGCGCACGAACGGCGGCTGCTTAACCCGATATATATTAATGGATGACAGCATAAGAATGAACTGCGATATAGGGATACCGTTGATAATTCCAAAAGGCAAAGAAATATTTTACGAAAAAATTCGAAGTCTGGAAACTGTACTATTAAAAATTCAACACTTTAAGTTAATGAAACGAGTTGTTTGGTTTATCAAGAGGGATGGGACATAAAGGAAAAAAACCCACTGACCACATCGTCATAACAATGAAGACTGGAGAGTGAAAGAAATTATTCTATAAAGCATTGTTTTAACGTCCATTTTTCAAACATCAATGCGATATGTCATAATGTGTCATAATCTCTTTCACCTTTTTGTTTTTGTTTGATTTGTTTCTTTCAACTATTGCCGGTCTGTTTTTCATTGCAGTATCTCAGTTTGTTGCATATGTTGAGTCTGCACTGATCGAAGAATATTTTTTTTAAAGAAAAAAGCTCTGTTGTGGATTTTCAGATTAAACAACGCTATATTTTTTGTTATTTTGCAGTTTAGACTGCTTAAAAATGACTTTGGATTAAAAAAGTAACTCAAACTGTCTAACGGGTATATGAAGCCGGGAAAATTACTTTAAATGTTGAATATGCATCTATAAATGTGATGCATAACATACTTAACCCGCTGTATATACATACTTACATTCATGTTTACTTTATATTTAAACTAGTTCTGCAGAACGACTATTTGATATGATATTATAAGGCAAGATATAACCTTGTATGTTCGAGTGCCAGTCACATAACCATAACGAGAAAATCTTTGCCAGTGAAGCAGACGACAGCTGGGATTTCGCGCGCGCGCGCATCAAGGGAGATAAAAGAGCGTGCTTGTCGGTCTTGGGACGTGGGACTCCTGTATGTAATTCGCTCGTTCTCAGTAAACATGGATAGCGAAAATGTTACAAATGCAGAGTAAGTAAATTCTTTTATAATAGATGGAGCTTGTCTGCCTCAAATCACTGTTGTAAAGTATGCATCTCTTGGCAGCACTAAGTTTCGCTTCTTTACTGCATTCGAGAAGAGTTGAAGTTAGACCAAGCACTGCCTCTGAACGAAGTCTGGTGTGGCAACAGTGGCGGGTTCAGATATTTTCGATCAGATCGGATGGGCGAGTAATAATGTTTTAATTTTTAAGAAGACCTCTAGAAATGGGCATTCAGGTCTAAATTGTGGAATTGTAGTCGCATTCTGCCTGGGAAGCTTCTTGGTTAATTGGTATTTTTATTTTTAACATCCATCCAAGGATCTGTCCCCTCTACCCACCCCTATCTTTTTCTCTCTCGTTGATTTGAATCAACGAGAAATGACTGTCTTCTAGACCCTCCTACCTCCTTCACCTTCCTCCTTCTTTGGGTAACACTAGACATAGCATAAGACGCCATTTTCTCATAACCATTATCTCAGATATTTCCACAACAATCGTGTGCTAGATACAACTGACTTACTGAATGCTATCAATGCATTGCTGTGTGTATTTAAAAAATATATATATAATTTCTCATTGTTAGAAAAAAAATCACCACACCTAGCATGCTACAGTCTTCAGGAATGTGAGGATAAAACCTGACAGCCAGGATGATAACATAACTATTCAGATTGACCCGAGTATGTTCACTGCATGCAATATTTTTTATTTAAATCTCTCCTCACAGAAAATAAAACACTAGGATTAATTTCAACAGTGAAGTGTAATTTTTAAAAAATGTTATCGTTCTTCTGCTTCGTGATGAAAGCAAAGTAGAAAAAATCCTTTATACATGTCTGTTAAGTTTTGTTTCTTGTTCCAGGCTGCTTTCCAGCCCTCTTCATCAAGAATTTAAGTCACCATTGACAGGCAAAGTTTGTCATCCTGTACCCAGGCAAACAAGCTTGTCATCCAAAAAGTGTCCTCAGGTTACAAACTTCCTTTGGTATCTTTGCTGGTATAAAGGGAATAGTTCACTTTTAATAATAATATTAACGTTGCGCAGTCTCACTAAGATGATTCCTGATGACACAAGAAATTGGTTAACGTGGCTTCATTCTGAGTCTGATATGATTTAGATAGAAATCAGCTAGTTAGCAACTTTTTTTCATTGGCCTAGCTTGTGTTAACCAGACTGCATTGTTGTTATACCGTGCTCAGCCTTAGAGAGCTAATCCATTAGTTGCTTCCCATGAATCCATTTCCCCAAAAAATAACCGTTAAAAAAACAAAAGCACTCAGCATGAAGTCAGCATTTTTGTGCCTACTTTCCAAGTACTTTTTTTGATGGCAAAGGAAAGTGAAAGATAAAAATCTAACTGTATATATATTTTAAATATGTTTGCGCAGGTAGCACCCCCACTCTCTTTCCCTCAAGTCAGCAGTGTAAGCCACTAGAGTTAACCTCAACCATGAGGTTCATAGAAATAAACATTCCAATAACTGCAGGAACTTTTCAGAGTTCTGACATGCCGTCTGCTTCTTTTGGAGTCTGGTTTATTTTTCATACCCTCTTTTTTTCTCTCTCTCTCTCCCCAGAATGGTGGTAACTTGACCAGAACGGGTCCAGAGCTGGTGATGAAGCTAGGAAGGGAGATAAAAGACTTGGAAAGGGAGCTGGCAGAAGTGGAGAGTCAAATTGAAGAACTCAAACAAAAGTTTGTATACCTCAAGCTTTCCAGCATGCAGAGAGCATTTATCTACGTCACATTAGCGCCTCTTTTTTTTTTTGTAGTGCACCACAAAGAGTACTTGGCCAAGGGAGACTTAGACAGGAAGTCGACGTTTCAGGGCATGGTCCCTTCTTCAGGACGGCACAAACGGATACAAACAAATAAAAATCACTTAGCTGACAAGGACGCTGGTCATGCATTATCTTATTTTTTGATCTGTTTGTGCCGTCCCGAAGAAGGGACCATGCCCCGAAATGTTGACTTCCTGTCTGCCGAAGTATCGCTTGGCCACATTCTCTTTCTTGTACCTTTGTTACCCCAAGCTGCAGGCACCTGTTTCCTTTTTTTTTTTTAAACGGCTTTTAGTTTTGTGCAAGCAGCATTCACATAGTGGTCCTGCTGTGTTTGTTGTCGGTTTTGTTCCTCCTTAACACCAGTATGAAAAAGTAATTGGTCAGAATAAGTTTTTTTGTTACTTGTTGGGGGGGGGGGTGGCGGGCTCACTATAGTATTAGTAATATTTTCATTTCTGCACTCAGTTCGGTGAGAAATCTAGACCTTAGAGAAATGTAGGACTTTTTATTGTTATTATTTAATTTATGAGGATAGATGAAGCAGTTGATGTGTAGAAATGGAGGCTTCTTTTCTCTTTCTCTCATACTGGATAATGGTTTGCTATGTGATGTAATCAGCAGTATTATACAGATATCTTGTTGCAGAAATTGTATTTGCGGCGTACCTTGTCTGTAGACCGACTAAAAAAAAAAAGCTTAATAACAAAGAAGGCATTTTACCTTCAGTTAGTACTCAGAGATAGGCGTCTCATTTCTAATCTTCGCACACAGATGTTCACAACTAAGCGGAAACATTGCTTATCACTGCAAGTCAATGGGCTGTTTGTTGCAACTGATGTGCAGATTCTGTTATCCTGAAGTTTACCCGAATTTATCCTGATGTTTACCTGAACTTAACCTCTGTTTCCCTGAATTTATCCTGATGTTTACCAGAATTTATCCTGATGTTTACCTTAATCTTTTCCAGTGGTCTGGAAGAGTCTGAGCTGGCTGCTCACATCGAGAAGCTTCATGAGTACAATGACATCAAAGACACGGCACAGATGATCCTCGGCCAGATAGGTATGAGTCCTCATTTGAAAAGTGCTCTCTTTTTTCCTCTTTTCTAGGAAATTCATTCTTTCCCCACTGTAGTTGGTTTTTGTCATTATTTTAGCATCATGAAAAATTTCTATGTAATTGGGAGCTCTTGTGCAGTGCCGTGCTAGTCGCTGTTTTAGCACATCTCAACAAAATACTGCCACATGATTTGCTGTCATTATATTAAAGCTTCTGAAGACTTTAGAAAGAATGGTCAGCAATGTTATGGCAGGGTAGAAGGGCAGTTGGGGATAATCGGTTTTGGAGGAAAAGGGAAGAAGGAATAAATTGGAGCGCTTGAAGAAAACACCCACCTGTCAGCCACATTCCAAGAAAATATCTGTGAGACGTGCTGCTTTTTGCCTGTTTGCTGTCAACTTTAGCGATTGGCTTAGCAGGGTAGATGAACGCAGAGCAAAATAAATATACTGCTCAAAAGAATTAGAAGACCAGTGCAAACTGCATGTGCTACATGATGCCATCACACAAACTGGTAGTTTCGATGAAGCTGAAGTGCACCTCATTCAATAGTGTAACGACCAGCAACGGATTGAATGAGCTATTTTCATTGCAACAGCAAGATTTCCTGCCTTGAAGGATGCATCCCATGTATACTAGAGTCAGAGCAGGTACAGCACAGAATAATGTCAAAAATGTGTGTGCCATCCATGACCGCACCCAAACAAAACACCGTTGTTGCATGGACTGAGCCATTTGCGGCATGCCTGCCACTCCTGCTGAAGCAAAAGGAACAGCTGGTTAAGGTCAGCTGGTGGTGGGTTGTTTGCCCACAGGTAACTGTCCAGCACATCCCACAAGTGTGTTCTATATGCAATGCCCGTTTCTCTCCAGATCATGATCAGGGCTGTCGAGAGGGGTGGTGGGGGTCTCCGGTACCGAGTTCTGGGGGCCCAGTTAAGGCTTCAGCCCCTCCCCCCCCCCCAGTTGCATTTATCTTACAGAAGGCCCTCCCCCCATCATGACATTTAGATTTTTCCGTAGGGGCCTGGATAGCTCTGTCGGTAGGGCTATGGACTAGCGTGTTGAAGGTTGCTTGTTAAAATCCAGGTGTGGCCAAGGATTATTTCCTTGAGTCTATCCTTGTGCAGAGCAGACTCCATTTGCCCATCTCCCTGTACATTAAAGTATGTCTGCACTGGCTATCGTACTGCAGCTATGTGTCTGGTGGTTCTGTCGGTGCAAAGTTAAAGAGAAACTTAACCCTAGACTCAGCTTGAGATGAATTCGTAGATATTGATATTGTGAGTCTTGTCAGCCACAAATTTCAAGCTGTATCAGTACTATTTCCATACAATCCACGTTTTAATTTCGGTAAATAGTGGTACACGGACGTCGCCATGTTGTGGTACTCTTTCGTGAATGAAAGCAAAATATCGCTGCTGTCGTCTGGTCTGGTGATGTCAGTTCCCCAGAAGCATTCAACATGCTACAGTGCAAAGTGTTAGGCTGTTTCAACGAACAGTGCAAATCGTTTAATGTAGACGGAAGCCACAAGAGCTTTTTTGGGGATTCCGAATCCAGCAAAATCAAAAGATTGCTATGCACTATGTTAAAAGTGGCTTGAAATTTAAAGAACGCCAAGTTGGTTCGTCGTGCGTAAGAGTATAAATGGCACAAATCGCACCTCGTGTGCGAGGACCATTTTACGAGGGAGTGCTTTGAAAGCACCTACGAAAATGATGTGGCTGCTTCGCTTGGCTTCCAGACTTTTAAGAAAAAGTTAAAGAAAGGAGCCATTCCGACAATTATCAATACAAAGTGTGCCAATGTAAAAGGCATTGCAGTAAGGCAAGACCGGACGGAAGCTGAGCTTGAGAGTGAGAACCGACGATTACAGCTGAGAGCGAAAAGACAGACAGCGCGGGTAAAATTAAAAAAAAATCACATTTTTACTGCTAAACAACTAATGGTAATGATATAAAATATTACGGTTTTTTTAATCATGATATAATTTGCATGAAGTGTTATTTATTTTATATAAGTAAATATAGAAAATACTTAAATAGGTATATACAAATAATGCATACAGTATGGTTGATTTTTTAAAACATGCCATATGTATGGCCTACAAGGCCTGTATAGCAATACAAAGTACTTGAAAACAAATGCATGTATATGGGTGCATGGATGCACCCGTACACACAACAAAGGACACCTATGTAAATATACTAGTCACAACAGCACTTGTCGCCTTGCTCAGTATCGGTATTTTCCGTGTTTTGTAGTTCTTCCTCCGTGTGTTCTGGGTCATAAGTGTAAGCTACAACTCCCAGATCCATAACGGAAATAATCTTGCGAATGTTCGCGACGTCACTAACAAAAACGTCTGCCCGATATCTGTGACGCTGCTTTGAGCGCTATCGGCTGCGGGCTGCAGTAGTTTTCTCCCTGCCCGGGTAACTGACATCACTCATCAAGGCAACATGGCGGCTTCCATGTAAGGCTGATGACCGGCACTAAAAGCTGGGTTGTAAGTGAACAGTTCTTTTGTAGCTTGAAATTTAGGGTTAAAAAGATTCACAACATCAATATTCATCCATTCAAGACAGGTTACTTCTAAGGTTAAGTTTTCCTTTAAGTAATGGACCCCCATCCCCCATAGTGCAAAATCATCGCAAGGTGGGAGCACTGTCCCCTAAAATAACCAGCCAACCATCGAACATTTTCACAGGGTCCCCCAGAACCATCATAGACCCACTACAAAACGCTTCACGCTCCGTCACGGTGGTATCATCGAACATTTTCACAGGGTCCCCCAGAACCACCATAGACCCACTACAAAACGCTTCACGCTCCCTCACGGTGGTATCATGATAATGTTTACCGTCATCTGTGGATGATTATGCCGTCATGAAATGATCTGGCAAAGCGGGACTAATCAGTAAAGAGAATTTTGAGCCCCTCCTCATATTTCCGAGCCAAATGACACCAGACCCAAGCCAGCCGAGGAGTGTGATATGCTGCCATCAGGAAAAGGTTACATTGCGGGTCGCCTTGAATGCAGAGTCGCTTCACACAGCTGGTTCCTGATTGTCTGGTCACGCTGATGATGACATTGCTGGCTCTTAGCAGCTTCCCCTGCGTGTGTTCTGCACTGGTGACAAACCTGTCATCCTGTCTGGACATTAATCATGATCATTCCAGTCATCTGCAGATATTGACATTTCTGTCTGGTTGTAGGGGTCTCGCAGTGTCACAATGAGTGAATGAGATATTTTCAGTTGGCAATTAATTCCTCGGACCGTAATTCCTTCCAGCAGCCACCCAATCACTCTGCTGCGATCAGCATCCGGAGTTATCGTCTTGGTGGCCTCGCTACAAACCGTCTTTTAACTGCATCTAAAAAACACCAGTGCAAATTATGCGTCTGTGATCTGCCTGTCAAAGTACAGCTTATCTTGCAGTTCTTTTGAGCAGTGTAGGTTTTTTTTATTTAAGCAAGCACATGAATTTAAATACCCAGTAGTACCACTTCCCAATACATCTCTGCACTGTAGTACAGTTTCAAAGAAACCATAATTTAGAACTCTAATGAACAAGGTTAAATTACCACCAAAAGTTCATTAAATACACATGTTAATAGAGAATTTATTTCAGCAGTTGGTTTAGGATATTGCACCTACGAAGGGTTCTCTCAACATGAGCAATAACCCAACTCCTTACCTCGTCCTTGAAAGCATTTTCTTAAGTATGTTCGATTTCTCTTTCAGCCATGCTGCAGGGGGTGAGGGCTAGAGACATATATCCACAGTATGGCCTTGAGCTTGATGACTGAACGATGTCAAGATGATCTACATTCCGCCGTGCCTTCTCAGCTTTTATTTATATCAGACTATACATAAGTGCATGCATAAATGTTGCTAGTCAGGACTATTGTTCATTTTCTTGTTCACGAAGTTACTTGTGGTTGCATGGAGCATGTTTTTCAAATGCAATTTTAATGCAAAATGTTTCCAAATAAAAGTACATGTATATAAAGGAGAATGGTTACCTTGTTGGTTCAGGCATGGGCATTTAACAAGAATTCTTGGATTTCCAAAGTTTTTAAATCCGAGACAAAGGGCTGGAAATACCCCATTTTAAATGCACTGCAAAGGATGATTCCCACTCCTGCCATAATCTTTCATTAACTGATGTGAGCAACATTGAGAACTCCCAGTTCTTTCGATTCTGACAGAGTGTATTACACCCACTTACAGTGATTCCACTTAACCTTGAAAATATTGATTTAAATTTACACACAAAAAAAACACCTGCCACAGAGCGTTTCTCTGAAGTTTCCATTATGTCAGCTGTAAAAAGAGTTTCTTCTGTGGGCCAATTGCAGCAAGAATATGTGGAACTGGCAGAGAAATTTTTCTTTCTAAACAACCAGAAATCCCCACCATTCTCGTTGCACAATATGCAAACCTCATTTGAGTGTCACACCGAGAAATTAACATGAAAAAGCATGTGTATTTTATTTGCCACATTGATATAACGAGTGGAATGACTCCGACAGTCGGTGGTTTATTCGGCACATCTTCACCTGCAGAATTCTCTATCAAAACTGAATGCTTTTACATCTTTTTGATTTAACAAATCATGCTTGAGTGCCCTTTATCTGAGCTGCAAATATCAGAAATATATTTATGCGCCTTCCTTTCAATGCTGTTTCTTCCAAGGTCCTTCTTACCCCTTTAAATATACAGCTTTAAAGCTGGTTCCCATAGTAACTGAAATCCTATAGTTTTTTCTTCTAGCACACAAAACACTGATCCAACCCTAAACTCTTCGAAACGTATTGACCATCCCTATTGCCGATATTTTAACTTTCATATGTAAAATTAATTTCCAGACTGTCTCAGTGGTCTAGTGGATAAGGCGTCTTGTTCCAAGGAGGGGGGTCAGTGGTTTGTGCCCAGCTGAGTCATAGTGGATACCCTTCCAGATGCCTGACAGTATTGGGAACAGTACTAGGACTGGCTGGCTGTCGGAATTATGTGACTGAACCCCATCACAACAGTAGTCCTAGGTTGGTAGCATGTCTGAGCAACACTGTTCTGATATGCACCTAGTTTGCGACACAAAGTTAACAACCATTCCAGCAAACTTATGCCAACATCTCACCCATTTGCTGCTGCCTTTTGACTTCCTGTGATATACCCCCTGCTGTTGATGTGGTGTTAAAGCCCAAAACCAGACCAAGCCCTTGAGCAGTGCAGATCATGTTCTGGAGTTTTTTCTGCAGCATCATTATGGCTTCAATTTGCAATACTGTATTATTATAGTTTTGGTTTTAAATGTTGATTCTTTTGAGTGCAGCCTGGTTGACTCAAAGCATTCTAAACATGCAGATTCCTCTGAATTTCCCCAAATTATCATTTGGCCCAAATGATTCCTCTCCCACAGGCAGTGGGGTAGGCAACCCTGACATCTGTGACCCAAAATGAGTAATTTGATGATCAGTAGGGTAGTTGTAAAATCAGTGGTTGACGTTACAAAACCAATGAACACATTTATCTGAATGGAATTTATCATGAATTTTTAGGCAAACAATATTTTTGCAGCTCAATGTAAGCATATTTTGGTGGTTGATATTTTTATGACGAAATTGATTTGGGCATACACTCCCATAGCTTTGGCATAGTGTAAATAAGTTATATGCCTTACAATTCAGGTGTTTCTTCTTAATCCTCTACATATACATTGTGGCTTTTTTCTGGTACATTCCCTTTTATCACCATTATAGGTCAAATAGTTTACACAACACTAGGTTTGAAATAGCTGTCAAAAAATTAGTGAAAGTGCATGAAATGCCAACCTTTTCTAAAAAAAAAAAAAGTCATGGGATCTCCAAGGGCTGTGCTGTAAAGAAATAACAAGCTGTTCAGAAATGTTGGATCCCCATTGGTGGTACAACTGCACTAAAAAAATTTGCAAGCATAAAGCGAATATTATGCTTTAAATCCTGTATGTTCTGGTGAACTTCCTACCCAGATTTACTCAGCCAAACCCCGGTGTATTTGATTAAGATCTGGTGTACTCAGCTTACTAGTCCAATGTTTCAGGAAAGTGTTACAGCTACCTCCAACTTTCACTATGCAATTGCAAAACAGAAGTCTATTGTCACCGGTGCTTCCTTGAACTGGTTTCATTTCTTCAAAGCAGTAAAGTTAAATGGATGTTCTGAACCCTGACTAGGCATTCTTTGCAAACTCACTCCCAGGTCCCCCTTTTGTCACTTCCTGAGGGTGCCCATAGAGACATGACAATGCAACTAGGAAGGTCTGCATCAACTCGGCTGCAGCCCCCCCTCTCCCCCCCAGATCTAGTCATGTGATTGTAGGATCCTACCACATCCTTGGAGTTGCACTACTTGTCAGCACACCGTATGAAGTAAGACGTTCTGATTGGAGTCACGATAGAAGCTCATCCTTAAGGTCCTAATCCTTGCCCTATCACTACTGATACATGTATGCAGTGCAATGCACTTCCTGCGTCAACTGAAAAGTGTGTGCAAATACGCCAAGATGGACAATTCAGGAAAATTTGAAATTAGAGATTTACACATTACTCAATCGTCCCAAATTTAATACATGAAGTACTGCAACAATACTGAAACATTTTGAGCTTATTTTCAGAAAGAACACATTTTATGTGCTTCAGAAAAAAAGCTCAAAGGTATTTAAGCAAATTAATCTCATTCAATTTCAGTACATCTGCATTCATTTCTCCAGGGGCTTTTTGCTTTAGCCTTGACAAAAGAAAATGTCAAAGTTGTGCAGCACTTTTTTCGTACTTGAGAACCAACAATGTAATTCTAAATTTTTGTAAGTTCATTAGGAAAGTCATGTGATGAGAGCAGTGGTCTTTGAACCTCATGGCACTGGCTCAATATAATCATCACTGCGTGTTCGTTCAGCTGACCCGTGGCAAAATGGGTCCTACAACCTAATAACAGGCCACTTAAATTTATATTGCTTAGAGCACTCTAAATTTTGAAATTACTGGGTACGACTCGAAATTTCAGACTAAAAAACTTATTGCAGAAACATTTTTACAGCTCTCCCCAGCACATTGCCCTGCAACACCCCATTTGCCTTTTAAAAAAAAAGGGCAAAGCATGCATGTAAAGGTGCACTTGTATCCGCAGAGAGATGATTATGATTACAGCACAGCACCAAGCCAGACTGACCAAACAGAATATTGTTTCCGAGTACTTTTAATTATTTTGAATGCCGTCAAGATCACAGCAAGTTACAAAGCTCTCGTGTGGGTCACTTCAGCTAATAGGTGAGTTGCAGCAATGTCAACTGTTGATGACGCATCATTTCTTACAATGGAGAACACCGGGGACAGGGTGTGTCGTACAAGGTCAACTATTTCCCTCTGACATTATCAGATAATGCACACCTGGAATTTTCTGGTACATCATCAACTTCATTCAGCTAACTGGACTGTAGCAGACTAGAATGGACTCAAGTTGCTCAGAAGGCCCAAAACCCTGAACACATGTACAGAATATTTTCTACAGTTAAGCGACATAAACTGTACAATGTCACTGCACATTTTTCACTACCAAATTCTGAGGCATAATTTTGGGACACCCACCTTTCATAATCAACATGATCCAAATTTCCACAGGCAAAACTAAATCTCGGAAAACAGAAAACTTTGTGGAAAGCTTCACTGCCAAAACATGAAAAATAATAAAGGCTCTTTGATGTGATCCAATATAGCATTGCTGATCTAGATGGAAAAAAAATAGGTGCAACTTCTAAAACTTTAAAAAAAATCCTTGTTGCAAGTTTCACTGCCAAGATAGGATGGAAATCAAGAAAGCTTTGTCGAGTGGAATGCACAAAGATTAATTTATCACCTCAACACTATCAGTCAACTGGCAAAAAACAGCATATATTTTTAAAGGGGGCACCAGGTGCTTACGTTTCCTATATACAAGTTGCACACATGCAGTATCATTGAATTCTGGCATTTAAAAAATGTTACTGTCCAATTTAGCTTTAACTACATCGCAGGGCTAAATGACCAATGTGCCAAAAGAGGAAAGAAAAACCAAAAAAGATTTCCCCGAGACAGTCTTTAATGATGAAACATACATAACAAAGACTTTCTACAATGACATTAACATACTGACTACACTCTAATGAAGAGTATTCATCTGTCCTGGTAAGAGGGAGTTGGGTGGGGAGAGGGAGAAAGAAAAGACTTTAAAAAGGTGCGAGGACAAAAACGAGATGCATAAATTATGATGGTATCAACCATGTTGAAATGAAACGGTAAAATGAGATGGTGTACCGGAACACGCAATACATGGTTATTTCCAAGGATCTAACTTGTCCAAGTGATACTAAAAAAAGTCCTGATGATAACATTAAAAATGGTTGTCTCAAGAGACATAACTGCTTCACTTCTTCTTAGCGGCTGCCTTCTTTGCCCCCTTCTTGGCACCCTTTTTTGTGGCTTTTTTCACACCTCCTGTTGGAAAACAAAAACATTATTACAAATTAGGCTGGCAATGTAGCAGCATGGTGGTGAAGGAAAAAGCTTTTCGTGTAGAAGAAGTGCAAATAAGGCTTCTCTATGGGTATGCAAAGTCGTATTTTTACCAAAAAATAGGAACAGAAAATGCCTTATGCAGAATACCAAAGCATTGTAACAAAGTGTTTAAACTGTCCCTTTTCCTTAGCATTACACCAGAACAGGTCTTCAACCTGTGAAAGCATGTCAGAAGTTTTGGTAACCAGAAAATTTTATTAACAGCAGTCTCCTCCTAGAAAAGGCCTAAATTAAAACAACACATTTACAGTTAAACACCGTACCTGCTTTTTTCTTGGGAGAGCTTTTCTTGGGCTCCTCTGCAAAACAAAACTCGTTATTAAAAATTGATGAGTAAAGTGATTCTTCACAAATTATACTCACAATTATACTCTCCCAGCAACTGTTAAAAAGACAAAGTGGAAGTAATTATTTTCTGAACAAACACGTTTATTTAAAGTACTGTGGAGCAGACAGAAGCTGTATACTAGGATGGTTATGGTGCAGTAACTGTGTATGGTATGGTCACCCTCTTGATATGGGCCGATGGCCTAACCAATAAAATTGTTCGTTCGTTCGTTATGGTGCAGTAAACTGATAGCTTGACAAGTACGAAAATCTGTTTACCCACAACTATGAAATGGCAGATCAATGCTGAAAATGTAGATTTGAGACTCAGTGCAGATCTTACTTTGCAGTACGAAAACCCAAAACATCCTTATGCCCACCGCATTCCTAATGGTCTTGATAAAGATAGTAATATCCTCCATTTACAAACGAAAATTTTGTGACGGATGACATTCCCCCTTTTTCATCACTATCAGTCTCTCATAGCTATGGCAGAGAAAATCCCTGGGAAGGTTCCATGGCATTCAAAAGCTGGTTTGAACAATCTACATGTGACATTATTTCCAACTCAATGCACTTATTCTCCAAATGATTCTTAGTTACTACTCAAAATATATTCTTTTTTAAAAAATTTTTTATCGGTGTTGCTTTTGCCTTCTATTCTGGGCATGTGTTTGGGAAAAAAGCTAAGAGCCCTGATGGACGCCATTTCCTCTCCCTCCCCATCCCACACACCCACTATGGTCATAAATTAGTACACTTTTTTCCAAATTTACTGACCATGCTCAAACTCAAGGCTAAAACTATTGTAACGAAAATTTAAGCAGCAAAGTTGCAAAAAATTTTGCGTAAAAAAAAAGCTGGAAGTCATCTGTCTGGAAAGCCACAGCCTTTAGAAACAAATAAAATTAATGAATTCTGAAAAAAGGTGCTACGACTTCAGTTTTGCAGCAGACACAAACGTGATCTGTACTTTGCAAGATATTGGCTTCTTGGAGTGCTGAGGAACAAGGCTTCGTGACTATTTTTTAAGTCTTTTGAGCGTGGTCTGCCATCGCTTATCGCCTTCAGCACATTCGTGTGAACTGAAAATCCCACATCATATCTTCAGTTGACTTTTTTTTTTTACATGCGTTAGGAACATACAGTGTGCTTCAGTACAGTTCTTGTGCAAGTTTTACTGCAGTTGCTTCCTTTCTGTCTGTAGCTGTGTCTGTCATCTATGATTGACATGACATACGATACAACAAATTATGGACGATTTAACCGTGTATTAGTTTCAGGCTCCTGTTCACAACAGATTTTTGGTCATACTTCTATGCTGTGACCGAGAGAAGAAGTCAGCAGATTTTAATACCGCAACTATTTTTTGCATCAACAAACCAAAAAGTGAGTCTAAAATCCGGAAGAATTATAATGAAACTGTAAGCGTAAACAGGTCTGCAGCACTGCCAACTTTACTTACTGAAACATCCAACCGTACTGTGACTGATGATGAAAAATAATGTACACAATGCAATCAAGGATCACCCCCAAAATACAGTACGACACCACGAGCACAGGCAGTCACAAACAAATCACTCAGCACCTTTCTCAGGGGTTTCTGCAGAATCCCCAGCCGGCGTCTCTCCTGCAGGTGCAGCGGCTGCAGCAGCAGCATTGGCTTTTTTGCCTCGACCCTTTGTAGCTGCCATCTTGAGACTGTCTTCTCTATTCTGGAAGCAACATGTCACAACTATAAACACATGCATCACAAAAGCTATCAGTAAAATGGCGCTCATTACTTGATCTTTATGCATGCGATCTGTTACGAACAAGTAGCCCATGAACCCATTTTGAACAAAATGCAAAGCATTACTTTGAATACAAAAGCCCTTAAAACCAAGACAATAGACCAGTGTAGAGTTTCACAGATACATGGATCCAAAAAGGGAAATTTAGCGTGCTCTGATTGGCCGTTTGAAAACATCCGGTTTCCAGCCTTTATGAGTAAACAGCATGAATCACAAGGCATGCGAGAATCAGTGGTGTTTGGTTTTATGCGCTGTTCTACTTCTGCACAAACCTGACCAGGCCAAGTATTGTGGGCATCGCATCGTGATTTCTGGTCACTTGAACTACTGGTCAACATTAACTCAGTGGCAGCTGCTTGTAATCTCTACCCTGTGGGGTGCCATCTTGCAAAAGGACCCAGATGACAACAAAAATTGTTGCCTGGGAGCAAACTTTACGCATGCGCATGGTATCCCTCTTGAAACTCAACACTCGTTTATTTTATATCTCATGTCTTCCACCCTATGCACCCAACAAAAAAATAAAAAAGGCAAGGGGGACTGAACAAATGCATTGAAACACAGGGTAGAGAACCAGCCATGAGAAACAGAGAGCTAGATATGATTTGCAGAGTGCTACCTAACCCAAAGCAGTGAAAAATTAAAAGGTACCTAATCTTTAAAACTAATATGTAGCTGCACATTAGCAGTAGAAAGTGAATTTTCATATTTTATACTATAGTTGTTCTATGCTGCTTATGAACAAAAAAGGCAGAACTGGTTAAGATGTTCAGTTAAAACCATGCGGAGGCAGTAATGCCTGTGAAACTTTATATAACGGATTAAAAAAACAAAGATATGTAAACCTATATAAATATACATACAGAAGTAAAAACCTCAGTAAGGGTGCAGTTACGGGCTTAACCGGACAAGTGTAAATTCAGTAAAAATACATTCTTAAACCTGATTATCCATAAAATAAATATTTAGAAGTGGTGTTAAGAAAAATCTTGCGTCCCTGTAAAATTTATACCATGTCAGTCTGACCTGCAGTCTAGTGGTATTTTGCTCAATACCAGCACAGGAACTCAATTCGATGTTTCCCCCAGTTTGCTTTTGCTTCTGACACAGCTGAGAATTTTTGAATTATTACCAAGAACTTAACAATGAGTAGACAATTCCATTTAGAATTAGGCTCCTACATTTGCTTTTTAAGCAGCAGATAGGTGCCCTTTCTCAAGCTTTGCAGTTACATCCATCCATTTTTAAATGCCTTAACATCAGGTGTCTGGTGCAGGCTATAATTTTCGGAAAGCCAACCATTCTGCCATGGTTTCTATACATCCAGAACCATGAAGTCACTTAATTGCGTTATGGCAACTTTAACAGAAAAACAAATGCTAAACATGATGTCAGATTTAAACCTGCTGGTTGAAAAAAATTCTCTTAAACCTAAGATTTATTCCCACTAGTATCTGTTTGTATCTCACGTGATAATTGTTTTAAAAGGACATTACTTTTATCAGCAATAACATTTAAACCTGTCTCTACTAGCCCCACATATCAACCAATTTATAAAGGCTTGGAATATTCTGCAACAATACTGCCAAAGACTGTACTGACCCAATTTAAATGTTTTATTTTTAATACTATGATAGTACTTGACCAAAAATTGAACATTTTTACAGTTAAAAGCACCACAGAAACATGCATACCCAAATGAAAACAACCCATCGAAGATATTTTGTCTAACATCAACGACACAACAGGCTATCCTTATTTGCGAAGTGTGCTGACAACCACCTAAGACCAACATAAGTGCCACGCTTTCGTTTGTTCCTGTGACCGCCATGCGGGTGGGAAAAAAGTCGTTGGATGAAACTGAAAGGAACTTGAACCATGCAAGCGTGTCAGAACATAAATACAATGGACAAAAACGTACATTATTTCATCCGGACAACAGCAGATGAAACTACTGCCTGTACTGGAGCTTAAAAAAGCACCACCATTTCCACCACTTGATTTCTTATTTCGGAAGGTTCCCTCCAACGCTCTTTTCCCTCTATCCAGCTGGGGTCAATTTCAATATTCCTCTAGTGCTTCTTCTACAGAACTCTAATGATGATGCAACATCTAATTTTTCATCCACTCATCGCAACAAAGTACAAGTGTGAGAAAATTCTGGGCGGGCGGGGGTTAACGTGATCTGAAAAGCCTGCAACAAGCCGTGCGCGCTCAATACGAGAAAATGGCGGTCAGCACGGAGCGGTGAAAACTTTGACTCGCATCTTTTTATTTACTACTCGCACTCTAAAGATCTTCCAATGCCTCAGGGTACGATAAATGGAACATTTTCATGCGATGTTTCTAAAATGATATTGAATCACTGTATGCGAGATCAGGAAAGAAACAAACTTACCCTTTGTTGCGTTACTTTTGTAGCTATCGAGGACCGATCCCGCTTCAAAACGACGCTACAGACCAACTGGGGAAGCGCGGATGTTTTTGCATGACCCACATAAAGTCCACCAATGAAACACGAGGTCACAAATTAAATATGCGTTTAACCAATGAAAGAAACTCTTATACTAGACCGCTGCTGAAGGTTTCCCTACGGTAAAGACCTCTCATTGGATCGCCTTGTTTCTGTTCTGAAAATACCGCGATGCAGGTCAGACAAGGGAGCGAATTTCCCGGTCAGAATCCTAGCTACAGTGCTCGCTAGTGATCAAGAACTGCCAAGAATTCGCCCGCGCGCGCAAACTAGTTAGCTACCGTGAAAAAAGGCGGGCTCGCTCTAGCTGAATGATAACGGAATTTTATAATCATAAAGTACTCGCTCAAGCTACTTTAGCTCACAACACTTGGTTTAGTTATAGTAGTTATATTTTTTTTCCAAATCGGTTCAAGTTTAAAATTCACACAGGACAGGCTGTATACAACTCGATGTTATATTTGAGTATTTTGTTGTGCACGTAGTCTTAGATCATTTTACAAATTAAATTTCCATACAAATAACGCAAAACGGTAAAACTGAGAATTCAGTTACTTCTCTGTATCCCACCACAAAAAAACTGTGGACATAGTTACAAATATCCTGGCAACCCATTTTGCAACGAGGTTTTCAATTTCTAATGCAAGAACTTTATCAGGTGTGGTCTTTCGTTCCCATCTTTCGAGTCAAAGCCTGGCTCAGTGGCCGATCAGAAAAAAAAGCCAGCCCAAAGGACAAACACATATTCCACGCACGACGAAAACAAATGTAAACTGACTTTTAATTAAAGCCTTGCAGGTTCTTCTGCCCTACAGTCTTCAAAAGCTACAAACTGTGGCGTTAATTCTGTCAAAATGGCCATTCCTTTTTCGATATGTTCATCTTGATTTAGTTCGTGTGCAAGGGCTTTGCTTATAGCTGGTTTGGTTACGCTTATCTGCCCTTGAGTCTTCGCCGAAAATCAAAATCAAAGAATAGTCGATAATGCTGTCTTCAGTCTGTCAACTTCATCGTTATTTATAGTACATTTGAGTCGCGAAAATATAATTGTGTGTCAGCATGGACAACGTTGGTTTTAAATGTACGTACCACGTTTGAACAAATTCAAGATGGTGTGCAGAACCCGAGCAGATTGTGCAAAGGTTAACCAGCGTTGTCGCCCTTGATGCGCTTCGTACTTGAAAAGCGATTTCTGTTCGCATCATGCTTATTTCTAATAATTTTGCTTCTTCGCATCTATGCTATATCTGTACTGATAAAATAATAAGTATCACTTTAATATTGATATGATTATTTTACAAGTTATTATATCAAATGTTTACTTTACAATAATGTTATTAGGTGATAATGTATTCAAGGCTTCCCATTTGCACTCAATGTTCCATTATATTATTATAAGCATCGTATTAGTATGGTTTTTACTGGTATGCAAAGAACATATCTGTTGTCATATCGAATGCATGTAGTAACACGACTTTATGGGGCATTTCAGAACGACTGGTCGATAAGTGAACCAGAACATCCAAACTGAAACAGTAAAATCTGACCACTGTATTTGAATATTAAGAACAGTCGGACAGAAAAAGCTTCAGTGTAGACAGGATCAAAACAGTGAGATTACTGAGGTTGTGCGGTGGGGGAATGTCTTAGAAAGCCAACGCAGATCTATTAACGGGTTTTGAACTAACCTTTTTTTTAAATCGCCTTTTTGCTGTGCCGGATTGATTTGAACTAAAGTTTGTAAGAATTACACCATCGCAAAGATTTTTTTTTTATCATCAGCAACTTTAACAAGCAGGCATTTGGATAAATGCTCGCATACCTTCACTAATCTCGCTCGCAATGGCAGTGGCATCTTTAGGGTGGAAAAGCTAGATATTTTTAAAATTAAAAAGCTTCTTTTGAATACATTGTTTTGAAAGCGTCTGAAAATAGCATAACATAAGTTTATTTATCTTACTTCATGTTTACCTTAGTTGATTGACACGTCTGCACACGGCTGGCTGTACACTACCAAAGCTACTCGAATCAATTTTCATTAACAATTGATCGAGAGGCCAGCCAGATCAACTGTTTCCGGCCAGCTAATTACCGTTTCCTTCCATACCAAGCCTAGGAGTTAAAGGTGCTTGGAGCATCCTCTGTCAACAGGGGTGGGCCAGTTAAACAAAATGCAACAAAACTGTAATATTTTTACACACGTCTCGGACGCAGTGTTCGTCGAATTCAATTCAATGCCTCGCGCCGGCGTTAAGGATCACGTACGTCATTCTTTGCTAAACACTCAGTTCAATGGAAAGTACGTTGAAGAGCGAGTTTATGATTATCGTAAGTAAATGTCAAATTTACCGACATCCTATATCAAAAAAACAAAAATAATAAACTCGTGTTTCTTGTTTTGGGTAAGTGGCGTTTAGTGCCATGTTATTTCATAGTCAGCTATGTTCTTTACCTGTTCTTGTGTGCTTGATTTTGTCGTAACCGGCTTTACAAATGGCGAGGGTACCTTTAAATGCTTCTTTGACTTAAGCACCAATCATCTGCTGCTCGTGTTGTTTTCCAAAAGCTTCCGTCTTGGCCAGAGTTTTGTTTAGCTGGATGAGTGGATGACCTCAGCAGGACGTGACCCGCACACAACGTTTTCCCTCGAATGTTTTGTGGCCTTTGGTGACAGGCGAAGACAATCTTTTCTCTCTGGTTGATGTCGTGTCGTTCACAGTTCATAGAGGTAAGGTCTCCGAATCCATTTTACACGGGAATGCGCGGAAAACTCCAGTTTACTGATGTCGCATATTGTTTGTGTGGTATATCTCGTGAATATGTTTCAACTTACCACTGTTACAACGCGGAAACAAACTGTAGATATTTTATATTTATAATGTGATCGAGTGAACTTGTAGGATAACTGTAATCAAAAACAGAAACTTCGTCACAAAAATTAAAAGTGAAATGAGCTCTGGATGCATATAAAGTTTGAACACGGATGGTGTGGTTTGTGGTGGTGGTGTTTTTGCTGCTGCTGCTGCTGCTTTAAAAAAGTATTTTGACAAGTCGGAGTTAATTCTTACCTATTTCAAATAGACCAAATGAGTTCATAGATAACAGATTATACATCTAACAATGCGTGAGGGTTTATTGGTGAGCTACGTTTATTCAATGCTTAGCAGTTCAGTGTTTAGTACAGTACACCTTTCTTTCAAACAGAGAAAGAACTTCGAGCGATCCCGAATTCTTTACTTTGGTACAGAAGAGTACAGCTAACCCCGTATATTTCGAGGCATTACACGCTATAAGAACTGTGTAGTTCTCTATCGCAGATTATAGCAAGAAGGCTGTAGTAATCAAATCAATAATAAGTCCAAGCCGGTCTTTCCACTGACATGAGTTTATGCCTTTGTTATTATGGAGATCAGAGCTTATAAAAGCATATATATATACATGAGCTTATACCTTTGTTATGTGTGTGCAGGATTATGGAGATCAGAGCGTATAAAAGCATATATATATATATATACATGAGCTTAAACCTTTGTTATGTGTGTGCAGGATTATGGAGATCAGAGCGTATAAAAGCATATATATATATATACATGAGCTTAAACCTTTGTTATGTGTGTGCAGGATTATGGAGATCAGAGCGTATAAAAGCACATATCTACAAAAGCCGATCAGCGGCCGCAATCGCTTGTTGGTTCTGACACCGGAAGTGATGTCAACACTTGACCAGTTGGACTTTTCTCGAACTACGGGCTATGAGCAGAAATCGAGTTACTCGGGAACAGAAATGAGAATTCCTTCTTCCCCAGTCGATGTCCATTTTCCAGAACTAAACTGGCATCTGCACACGCAGGAACGAACTGGCAGAAAAGACATGAGCCATATGGTTCAGCCCTCCTTGGGAGTCAGGGATGGGATAATTCCAGGTGCGAGCTGCTGTAATCCGGTTCAAAGACAGGTGCCACGGAGGGCGAAGAGGCATGTGCGGACACCGCTTGCAGCCTCTTGGAGCGTTGGTCGTTTGAGTCCCACATCATCGCGAGGGAACACCAGATCCTCGTCGAAGGCTGAACGAGCAGTCCCGGGGGACAGAGCAATTAAGGAGGCGAGGGACAGGCTGTGGGTCACCACTGAAGCCGACATGCTACCGCCTCACTCTCCTATCGAGCGTCAGGGAAACTTGCAGATGATTCAGATTTTCGGCGCGAGGCAGAACTTGCTCCCTGACGAAGCAGCAAATGTGTTGCGTCCTGTTTCCCGCGGATCGGCCATCGCTGCTCAAAGATGCCGAGGAGATGAGTTTCCACCCAGAGGTCGCTCCGTGCCATACGGTTCTGCTGGACGTCACCTAGCCATCAACCGCGACTTGACCCTGGATGTACGTAAGAATATCTTTCATTTTTGTATTTGCAGGTTAATTCTTTGTTTATCATCTTTCATCCTTTATAGTAAAAACACAACGAAGAATTCATGATCGCCTCTAACAATCGTCGGTATACAATGCATAGTAAGTGCTAACGAGGGACACCTTAATAGATAGAGTCCTTAAAATAAGTTTACTTTAAACTGCAGGTCGGACCTCTAGTGAATACTTTGAAAGTAGATAATTCTTCAAATGCTGATAATCCCTAGCGAGTGCGGAAGACAGCTGTTTATCGGAAGCTGGAGACATTTCCCTGTGAAAAGTCAGATCAGCTGTGGCTGGAGGCGCTGCAGGAAAAAACAGTTGCAAACAACAATGAAAATTACATCCTGCAGTGAACGTACTTGTAATGTCTCAACTTCCTGTTAGTGCCTAGTGTTGGTCACTACTCGGCCACAGTTCTTCCGTTCAGTGCACGCTATGTGGGAAGAGTGTAATTATACAAAACTGAACACAGTCTTGATGCTGAAAATTATTTTTGGAGTTGGCGAGAAAGACAACACAAAAAAGCCTAACAGATATCCAACATTGCTATTATTCTGAGCCACTCATTATTTCAATATGTTTAATATGAAGTAAAGTTGTATAATATACCAGTGACGTATGGTTTGAGTGATGTATTTCTACGATGACGGAATACATAATGACGTCAGTGTGAAACAGACGAAAACTGATTGAAGTACATTTGTTCTCTGAGATCAGAATGAATCTTGCGAGGAATTCCATTAACTCTCTAGCTGATGACATGCACCAGTTAAGAGCAGTAGGTTTCTGCCCACTCGACCAACAATCTGGGCAAAAACCTACGTTATTCCGATCCTGTGCTGTTGCATATTTTTTTTTAAAAGACGGTTTGAGTTGAGCTTGGATTTATTATCGACCAAATGAGTAGATTTTATGTGAAGCGAACTTTCGCAAAGCTTCTCGATTGTCGTTTTACTGGAAATGGACTCCGAGCAAAATGTTCTACTCATTAACTACATAAATACGGCCAGAAAATGAGAAAGGAAGCCTGTAAATAGTTTCTGCCCCCTTTCCCCCACTTAGTCTTTATGGAGTTTCGATCATTTAATAGGACCAATCTAATGTGCTGAGGACATTTCACTGATGTGTACAATGCACTACAATAGCGTATGCCCTTTTGTGATCCATCTGATTGGTTATTGATTTCAGACTGAAGATGAAAAGCTACCAGCACATCCGTTCCTGCGGATGTATCAGACCCGGCCTGGGGCTTTTGCAAGGCTCCTCACCCGAGACGCAGATGTTAAACACAATAAAGTTATGCCTGGTTCGACTATTGCATCCCTGATGGTGCCCCACAAATCCGTTGCGGAGACAACTTGCCAGGAGGGGGGAGAATCATTCGAAGGTTGCGTCAAGGGAGCTACTGTGTAAGTTTAATTAAGATCACATCAGTTACGATCTTGAAATGTTTTATGAATAAGATTGCTACGCTCTGGCGTGTTTTTAGAAATAAGATTGCTATCTCGAGATGTGCTTCTTGTAGTGCGTAGGCCTGCTTCAGCTGTTCGATTCTCATTGTGTCAGAGAGGGAAAGAAAGAAATGGAACGGAGAGGGAGTTAATGAAAAGTTCAGTAACGTGGAACCAGTAAAGTTTCGACAGCAGTTAGAAGACCTTCCGTAAACAGCAGTGGGATGGTGGCAGAATACTGTCTCAGAATTTACATGACGTCACTGGACTTGGTATAGGAAAAGCCAGTTTTGTCTGCTTCGCTACATAACGCATTAGTGCGTAAATATTCGATCAATACTCATTAATAAATAAACAGCCACGCCGTTTTTTTTTTCAAATAGAAAGTTACTGAGCAGGCTTCCAGAGAAGGAACATGGAGGCTGTTTCATTCGAGTTTGTCGTTAATATGTTCAGTTTTCGGGGTTAGGCTATGGTTGAGATTATTTTCCTTCTCCTGTCATTAATTAGCTGTTCACTAATTCACGGTCACTGTACAATTCATTCTGCCAGGGGAGTTCACGTAATGAAGAGAAGGAAGAACACCTCTTACAGGTAAGTACATCATACTTCTCCCCCATGTCCGTCCGTCTTTCTTTCTTTCTTTCTTTCTTTCTTTCTTTCTTTCTTTCTTTCTTTCTTTCTTTCTTTCTTTCTTTCTTTCTTTCTTTCTTTCTTTCTTTCTTTCTTTTCACTTTTCCATTTCTCCCTCTTCTTTTCGTTTTCTTCCTTCATTGCCGATCCCATCATTTTCTTTTCCTTATACAGATCCGCATACTGAAGCTGCGAGTCCACAAATACCAGAGACAAATTTTGATTTGCATTTTCACTCTAACGAGTTTAGAAGGTCTGGAAGGACGGTACAGGCAAGAGTGATGAGAAATATTTTAATTTTCACCCTTTTCTCTTTATCCTGCTATCCCCCCCCCAAAAAAAAAATGCCAAACAACTCTCTACACCCACTCTATGGTCCTTGAAGCCTTTATCGATGATTGGAGAGAAACACGGACAAATAAGTGTCACAGCTGTGATGACGCACCTGACCCTGTCCTTGATCAAGTGGGCTAATTGCCCGCGAAAAAGAGGCAAGTTCAACTGGCTTATGAGCGGAGCAATTATGTTTTGTGTCTGTTTTAACTATTCAGAACAGACACCACCTTTTTTTTTTATTAAAAAAAGCATAAACACGGAAATAATCATTACTGGCTTGTAAAAAAAGGAATTAGTCTTCTTTTGAAATCACCACCAAACCTCTTAACATCTCCAGCATCCTATGCTCCACAGACATTTCGAAAGCCGAATACCGTTTACCACAAGCCCATGCAGTATAGTTCTGGTGGAGTAGATCAAACAGATTAGTGTACTGTCAAATTCTAGGATAACTTCCATTCTCTATCCTTAATAATCATAGCGAAAACTTTTTACATCGAGAATATGTTGACAGGTAAAGTAGACATCTCACTGTTTTACTCTAAATCAAATATCTATGAAATGGGTAACTTATCCCCAGCAAAGGCCTGGTGCACTCAGACGCAGTATTCATAAAGTTTGAGAAAAACTCGTTTGGAGAATTTGCCAAGTGTCCACAATAATTCTTTGACAGCCGAAACACCCTTTTTATCAGTTAGCCAAAGTTTTAACTGTATGAGAAAAGGCTAGGCTTATACCAAATACTAATTATTTGAAGTTCAGATGTTTAATTTCAACGCACGCACACACAAACACAGAGAAAAAGAGACAGGAGGAGGGAGGAGGGAGGGAGGAGGGAGGGAGGGAGGAGGGAGGGAGGGAGGAGGGAAGGAGGGGAAGAGATAGAAGTTTGAGAGAACTGTTTTGAATTATGTGCATCCTCTTTAACATTTTTTGTTGTTGTTTTGCTTTATTTTTCTTCCTTATGTTTGTTTTCCGACTTTCAACTCGTCTTGTTTTGATGTAACAGTACGCCGTTGTGAAATGTCAACAAACATGTTTCTGTCCGACTTTTACAGCCACACCATTACGTCAGCAGACATGTTTACAGCCACACCATTTAACAACCGAACTTCCAATGCGTGAGAGACAACGCCCAATCTAAGAAATACCTCGCATAAGAAACAACTTGTTAAAATTAATTTTTAAAAAACCCTTCAGGACGTTAACTCTGAGGGTTAGAAGTTTAACAACAGCCCTTAGCTGTTATCCCCAATCAGATCGAACGGTCGGGTATGGAATAACACAAGGGAGTACAGTCACACCTTTAGGCTCCATGAACAGCGACGCGTCAATCAATGTCTGTCAACAAACAGTTCTCGCCCATCCCCGGGTGACGGAAATAGTTCCTGTCTTCTTTGGCTAGCTGCTCATGGCTTGGTGTTGGTCTGGTTTTCGCTAGCTGCCGGTGGCCTGGTGTTAGTCTGGTTTTCGCTAGCTGCTGGTGGCTTGGTGTTGGTCTGGTTTTTGCTAGCTCCTGGTGGTTTGGTGTAGGTCTGGTTTTTGCTAGCTGCTGGTGGCTTGGTGTTGGTCTGGTTTTTGCTAGCTGCTGGTGGCTTGGTGTTGGTCTGGTTTTTGCTAGCTGCTGGTGGCTTGGTGTTGGTCTGGTTTTCGCTAGCTGCTGGCTTCGCTGTGGGTCTACAGCTGGGAAAAGGTAGCCGTTCTGTTTTTACTCAAACTTTTTTCATCCTGCATTCAAATGCCGCACAAGGCTACAGCTGGTTCAGTGCCATGTCTTGACAGAACAAAGTGCCAGTAAACTGACAGTATGTGACGTCGTATGTCCTAACATCCTACAGGAGCAGTTAGTTAGGCTATTTGCACAGTCCCTTGCAGATAGAATCCGATGCTATTTGGAGGGCGTCACTCCGAAGAGCCGCGTAAAATTTATTTCTACGGGTCTGCGCCACTTCTGGGTATTTCCAGTTACTTGAAGATTTCCACGCAGAAACATCCGCCACTGCTCCGCATGCTTTTTTCAAGTCCTGTTTCTAGTATGTACAGCATGAGATACTGCGGGGCAGTGGGGGAGGTTGCCTGTTGTACCACTTGAGTAGAAATAAGTTTGAAGTCAAATCAACGTGTCATAAGTATGTCATACACACACGGTCAGCTCTAACAGCAACACTTCTCTCCCTCCGTCTTTACTCTTATTACCGAGGTCAAAAAGTAACAACGAAAGCACTTTACAGTTCACCATTACTGAACACTGCAAGCATTTGTTTACAAGGATTTGTTGCGTGGGTAGAAAGTTTAAAGTCAACATAGTCAACACGATGCACAACTTCAGCAACCCTCTTTACTGAAATCAGAAAGTAACAATGAATGTACTTCATCGTTCACCAAAGTGAATGAATCTGTCAAAATACCGTAAGCGCTTGTTTACACACGGCTCTGTTGGGAGTGACCTCCCCTTTGTTATGACCTCAGCCGCGCCTTCGATTCTATCTTCACGGTACCATGAAAAATAACCACTGCAATTTTGTTTGTTTGTTTGTTTGTTTGTTTGTTTTAAGCCGTGGTGACAGTTTAACGGGTAACTGTAACCCATGACGTCATGTGTCCGGGTGAGATGGCAGTTGTTGGCTGAGTGTCGTACCTGTCATCCGCGTGCAGGTGGCTTTTGACGAGGTAGCACGTCCTGTCTTGGAAAATCATAGTAACAGTTGACATCAATTTGCTTGACTTGACTTCATCTTATCGAACCGGTTGACAGTTGACTGCTGACCGCAGGACATCCGAACGACGTCACATGTGGCAGGTGATCATCAACTGCAACATGTGACGTCATTTGTCTCGACTAATCAGGGTGGCAGTGAACTATTGACTGCATCACGTGATTTGCAGGAACCTCCCCTACGGATTGATATGAAGCTAAATGTCTGAAAGAGTAGCTGCTCCAGCTTGTTAAGCAGTGCCAAGGGACAGAACTCGTCTGTGTGTCATTTTTTGTTTGTTTCTTTTTGGTGTGGATAAAAAAAATGTGCATAGCGCGTGCGTGTAGCTGGGAACGTCGCAGTCCGTTCACTTATCGTTTGAAAAAGATCGATGAGCTTTCGTCACGGATGCGGTTGTCTGCGTCGATGTCTGTTTAACCACAAGCAACCGTGACTACCCCTTGTTGTCAATACATGAAAGCAAATGGATGGGAAGAATAGAACTTCAGTGCTATTGATCCCATGCATATGTCCTCGATGTAGTTCTGCTTGTAACACAGAGTAGATTTTTCCACTCTTGTGTTTTACAGTTTTAGGATTGGCTTTCGTGGTACGGCGGATTTAGTTTTCGGCTTTTCGATTAGAGAGGAAATGGACACACAGAGACAATTACACTTCAGTGGACTAACCCAAACAAAGGATTTGTTTTCAATATTTTATGCCTTTCGTTGTCTGCCATTCTTCCCATTGAAAGATGTGCTTACTTCATGACCAAGGTTTACAATCGAAAGAGGTGAAACTGTTCGTCAACAAACAGCATTTCTGATAAAGCAGGCGATGTGCGCTCTCATCGGGAGGCCCTCGTCGTTCAGAACGTTCAATTATGCTGCATCCCGCTGCTATGACAACAAAATGAATATTTAATTTTTCTTACCTGGAATTGCAAGGTGGCGCGACCACAGGAAAGGAAGTAAGCCTCTGTCAGGAAGACCTACCGGGTCTATCGAGCCGAGCTGGGTCTGATTTCGCTCCCCCTCCCCCTCCCCCTGCCCCCCCCAAACAGATCTGGATCGTTCGTTTTCGCAGAGGTACAAAGTGGAGATGTTTTAATGAGTATTTATTATATTTCATTTCATCAGTTACTTCAGAACTATATATATATATATGTGTGTGTGTGTGTGTGTGTGTGTGTGTGTGTGTGTGTGTGTGTGTGTGTGTGTGTGTGTGTGTGTGTGTGTGTGTGTGTGTGTGTGTGTGTGTGTGTGTGTGTGTGTTTTCCTGGTTAGTTTTGTGTCAAAGATTTGCTTCATGACATTTCCAAAGTTTTTAAAATTCCCGGAAGAAGTTTTTTGGAACGCTTTTCAAAGATGTTGGCCAGAAGTAAAATACACTAGTCTGTTTATATCAAACCTAAACATATTTAAAATATAAATAAAGTATCTTTTGATTGATTTGAGACGATAGTATCGTTAAGATTCCTTGGGCAACCAGCGGTAACAGCAATATTACCTGTGATCATTAAATCGCGCCGTTTGGGCAAGTCCACAGATATTTGAAGGTATTAGTTTGTAATTCAAGAGGGCGGGGAGAAAAGAGAAAAACACTGCTGCCGGAAAGGGTGCGGGTGAGAGCGAGGCGCGCGGTGGGGAGGCGGGGTGGGCGGGGGCGAAGGACGGGGGATGTCACGGACAGCAGTGAAATGAAGCCGCGGTTGATCTGACAGCGTATCGATCCGACACGGGCTCTGTTTTCTCTGCCCAGCTTTCGACTGCCATTCCCGGAGTTCGACGCTTTCCTCACGGGGGTAGAGATGGCGGCTCAGTGGCGAGGCCATCTCAAACAGTTGCAGCACCAGAGGCGACACCGACAACAGTCCGCGGAGAAGGAAGACAGCGCGCAGAAGATGGAGGACAAAGGCGACCTGCCGTCCGTGCCCAAGGCGGCGCTTCACACCCTCTGCCTGCAGCCCAAGCAGTTCGTGCTGAGCTCGCACCAAGATGACGCCGCCTTAGACGTAGGCACAGCCGTCACGACCGCCAGCACCGACCTGCACGACGATTCGCCGTCGCCGTCGTCGCTGGAGACGAGGGAGATCAAGCGGCTGCAGGAGGAGCTGCGGGGGTTCTCCGACATGGACTACGTGTTGCCCCAACACCTGGACCAGCTGCTGCGTCAGGAGGGGGTTGAGGGGAGCGTGGTGGACAGCACAGTGGCCGTGGGCAAGATGAGGCACGAGCGCGCCGTGTACCTGAACCGCCTGTATCACGTCAAACGAAGGTCAGGGAATAGAGGTGTAAATTACCTGTACACTTTTAAGTGAACTACCTGCATCACGTCAAACGAAGGTCAGAGAATAAAGATGTAAATTACCCGTAAACGCAAGCCACCTGTTATTACATCTAACGATGCTCAGACATCTATATTACAATTAACAAAGAACAAATGAGGACAGAGCGCTATAAATCATCAATAGATAATCCCAACAAAGTACTGGCAGCGCTAGACGTACCCGTATGCTGACGTGTGCAACCAAGGGAGCCTACCGTACCCAAACACGTAGCAAAGAGAGAGTCGAAAGTAAGGAACGTGGCAGATCTTCAAAAAAGATCTGCCGCCCCTTTCTTTTAAGCGACCCTAGTCTTCACACGGCTAACCCTCGGTGTACCACGTGTGCATACAGCGAATCCCTATTTTATATCGTCAGCTCGCTCACCAAGCGTAAACTGACGACTGGGATCCAACACAAACACAACATAGGACAAATACATGAAATCCTCAGAGTGCACAATATAATTAACAAAGAACAAATGAGGACAGAGCGCTATAAATCATCAATAGATGGGGATTCGCTGTATGCACACGTGGTACACCAGGGGCTAGCGGTGTGAAGACTAGGGTCGCTTAAAAGAAAGGGGCGGCAGATCTTTTTTGAAGATCTGCCACGTTCCTTACTTTCGACTCTCTCTTTGCTAAGTGTTTGGGTACGGTAGGCTCTCTTGGTTGCACACGTCAGCATACGGGTACGTCTAGCGCTGCCAGTACCTTGTTGGGATTATCTATATTACACCTTTAAGTGAACTACCTGTATCATGTCAAACGAAAGGTCAGAGATGTACATTAATTGTAGACACAAACCACCTGTTATTACATCAAACGATTGTCAGACGTGCATATTACCTATATGGGTGAATTAGTTGTATCGCGTATAAAAGACATTGGTGGTGAATTCCACTGACATGTGTTCTTTGACATTTTTTTCTGAATACGCCCTGAGGGTAAAAGAATAAAGAAACTTGAAAATTGAAACTTGAACTTGCAAAACGAAGGTCATAGAGGTAAATTTATCTGTAAACGCAACAGCCTCTTATTACATCAAACGCTGCTCAGACATGTATATTACCTGTATAGCTGAGCTACCCGTATCTTGTTAAACGAAGGTCGACATGTACACTACCTGTAAATGCAAATCACCCGTTATTACATCTAACGCTGGTCCGACATGTGTATTACATGCTTAGGTGAACTGTATCAAGTCTACCAAAGTTAAGAGATGTACACCACCTGTAAACGCAAACCAGCTGTTCTTACATCAAACGCTACATAGTCAGACATGTATATTCCCTTATAAGTAAACTACCTGTATCTACCAGTGTCCGACATGTACATTGCGTATATAGGTTAACTACTTGTATCTACCGGTGTCAGAGATTTACCTTACCCGTAAAAGCAAACCATCTGTTATTACATCAAACGCTGGTCAGCCATCTATAATAAATTATGGGTGAACTATGTCATGTTAGACAAAGATCGGAGATATACTTTGAACGCAGACCACCTGTAAATACATCAAACGCTGGTCAGACGTCTATAGGTAAAAAAAAAATCTCTATCACATCAAAAGCACGCAAGACTTGTATCCCTGCATACTTGAACCGTCCGTCCGTCCGTCTGCCTGCCTGTCTTTCTGTTTACCTGTTTCTAGGCAGCCGGCCCCCATCCACTGAATACGAGATATTACAGTCATTTCTGCCTACTCGACAGGGGCTCCAGCATGCTACAGTGCCGCCGGCAATGCTAAACCACCTACTGCGTCAGGAACAAAGCTAGGAAAAACCTAACCCCACCCCTAACCCCCCACCCACCCCCCTCCCCACAAAGAACAAAGACAGAAAAATTTCGCACCTGAGGTTTGAATGCCCAATTTTCAGTCCCTACAAACCAATGATTTAACCATTGATCTTCAGATCACTTCGCAAAGTTCTGTTCATTGTCACTATGAGAAGCTGTAGGCCTACGAGGCGAGACGTAACAATGCAACCTAATTCTTATCGCTAGAATGAACACAACCTGCCGATGTGGTCCGTACCCGAATGGGTAAAGCGTTGGGTCCTTGACTGAAGATACGGTTTTCGATAGTCGCATCCTCCGTTCAACTTTCCTTCTTTTTTCTTTTATACCGACTATTCAGTAGGTGATTTAGCATTGCCAGAGCCGCTGTTGAGGAGGCAGAAATGAATGCAGTGTCTCCTATTCAATGGATGCGAACCGAGGGTTCTAGGGGAAAGTCGGAAAACCCGGCACAGTCCTGTGATACAGAACACCGTTAAGACAAATGGGTAAAGATCCCAGATAGTGAATTTTTCATAAATTCTATTGACCTCCCACCAAGACAAAAACCCGGCAAACTCTGTACTGAAGAACCGATAAACATGTGTTGTCCTCTTGGCTGTTATTTGATTTGTTGTCCACAAATTTAAACAGAGTTTGTTGCGGAAAACTTGAATTATTTGCAAGGTTTTTGAGGGCTGAGCATTTGTGGTTCGAATGGTGCTTGCTCAACGGCTGCAAATACTGTAGTGAAGTGTAACACGGGTTTGTGGTTCGAATAGTGCTTGCCTAGCGGCTGCAAAAACTAAAGTGAAGTGTAACATGTGGTTTGTTGGAACACAGAAAGGCGGCAAAGGTGGAACAGGACGCCAGTTTAGGCACATAATTTTCCTTTGTTCCCGCAAGTCACGTGGATGATACTGCAGTTACGTGTTTGTTTTTAGCATCTACGTGAGAGATCTCCCTCTCTCCTCTTCCCCTTACCCTGTCTTCCGACAAATCGGGAACCCGAAAAATGAGGACAAATTGAAATTGAAAATGCCTTGCACACATGACGGAGTCCAAAAGAAGTCAAACCCATGCCCTACACGCACTGCAAACATTTGGAATGGAACTTGGCATTTTTGTTTTGTTTTGTTTTGTTTTGTTTTGTTTTGTTTTGTTTGGGGGGGGGTTGATGGTGGGGAAGGGGAGATCACAAGACGACATGACTCATTCCTAGATCTGCCAACAGCGGGCACATGAAGACTGCGGGGTGGGGCGGGGTGCCGGAAAGCAGACAAACTTTACATTTGAAACACGCAGAACTAGCTAGGCCTGTTTGACCGTGGGTCGTTATAAGCCTAAATAAACAAAGGTCTGCGAGCTTTCGTCTGAATTGTTTTTAGTGCCACACACCACCATCGACCTCGAAATCCACCTTGACGTCCGAAGAGACGTTAGTGTTAATGATTTGTGTAAAGGAATATTAGTTCTAATAATTTGCATTGGTTTTTCCCTATTTTATGAGAATTAGCCTCCTGGTCTCGTGCGCAAGAAACCGAATAGCTTATTTATTGCAGAATACCGCCATGACAGGAATATGTCCTTGAATTTTCCCATGCGCAATAACCGACTAGCTAAGTTTTCCCTCGTTATTCGGTAATAAGTTATTCAGTTGTCCCATGCCCAGGAACGAATAGTTTATTCCATGTTCGCGAAACAGTTTACAGAGACAGAAAAAAGTCCGTTATTGGGGAATAAATTTAGTACTGTTTACATGCATACAGGGCCAGATAAATATCTTCAGTTTTATTCCATATTAGACGATAGGCTGTAGAATGTTACCCTCCATCGTAACATGTAAATGTATGCTTTGTCAAAGCTGAAAGGCCCTCCCTCCCCCGCCAGGGCTTATAGGTAAATAAACAAATGTTCAAATGGCGTCTAGTATGGAACAACTTCTAACAATTTTTAAATTTTAAATTTACTGTTTATTTTATTCTAATTCCCAAAGTCGATAACATTACAAATCTACAGTTTACACAGCAAGAATCTGTTTGTTTGTTGTTGTTTTTTTAATTCTTCCCTGTTTTTGTGCGACACATGCTTTGGTTAAGTGTTCCGAGTTTATCCATCTATCCGTCCGTATGTCTGTGTGTTTACGAGCTTCTTTCTCTGTCTGTCTATCCTCCTGTCTGTTTGTTCATCCACCCATCCATCCTCTCTCCCTGCTCCCTCCAACTTTCTTCCTTTCCTTCTATCCCTATGTGTTCCGCCCCTTTGTCCGTACGTGCATGTACGGCTGTCTGCCCACATGTGCGTGCGCACCTGCGTGCGCATGCGTATTCCTCTTGCTGCTTATTTATCACGATGTCCATCCATACTTCTTTCTCCTCACTCCCTTCATTCATTCTTTCTCTCTTGTCTTCTTTCTTCCTTCATTTTCTTCCCTTCCTTCAAACCTTTTCCTTCTTGTCATCCCATCTTCATCTTTTCCTTCCTTCATTCAATCGTTTCGTCTTCCTTTGTGTCGCTATCTCCCCTCCCCCCACCAATTGTTTCTTACTTTTCTTTCTCATGCACCCCCTTACCCCATTAATTTTTTTCATCCCTTTATTCATATTTCTTTTGTCATTTTGTCATTTTTCTATCTTTCCTTCTATTTTCCTTCCTTCTGTCTTCTAAGTTTCCTGTTCTATTCACCAAAGCTTGCTTTCCACACACACACCCTCCGACACACACCATCACTCACAACCACACACACACCCATTTAATTACTAGTGTCTTGAAATGCCATAAACTTCGTACATAGTATTTTTGTAGAATTGGGTGCTTCATCTGACAGGAAGTACCTATCCCGCCCGAGCAGGTACAGCAATGCCTTGCCCCCCATCCCAAGCACCCAGCCGCCTCGGAGCAGGTCGCAGGAACCGGAAGCGGAAAGGCCGCCAGCAGACATGACGGTGGAGGAACGGCGGGAGCGGCGCAACAGCCGACAGCGACCTTGGACAGAGTCGTCTGCTGCCGGGTCCGCAGGGGTGACAATCCTTCCCAGAATCATGGAGAGGTCGACCGGTGACTTGCAGAATTTGACAGGTCACGACCCCTGACCTCTTCCGATTTTATCTTATCTTTTTAACACGTACAAGCAATGAAATGCAGTCTACAGTCTGCTGATTTCTAGCCGTTGTAAACATTTATCAAAGACAATCTTTCACTAAGGGATCGCGAGACTCGTATAGCGCACGTGTATTGAGAATCGCTTCACGGAGTCGATAACAAGGCCAATGTTGCTGCCAATACTGACGTTGTGTGTACGCGTCAGCCAGCGTGTGGAGTCACAAATAACTCCTCTCTGCTCACAACCATCATCGCCACACCGATAATGTGGAGGATCTCATGACGGAAGCATGAACCACTTTCAATTGAATATATTCCGTAATGACTCCATGGGGTGCTGTGTTGTCATGATAAGAACCCGGCATTGTATGACGGTGTCAGTTGACAATCGTGTTTGTGTGTGTGCCTGCGTGCGTGCGTGCGTGCGTGCGTGCGTGCGTGCGTGCGTGCGTGCGTGTGTTGAGTAAGTAAAGCTAGTTCAGATTTGCTCTTAACGTCTGAAGTGGGGAATAAAATGGGATAAGGAATTTTCTCGAAAAATTATATTTTTGAATGTTAATTTTATTTTTATTTTGCCGGTAGATTGTGGAGTGAAGGAGGAGATACGCGGTTTCAAGAATGATGTGCACAGACTGCGGTGGGAGGCTGAACGACAGGAAGAACTGCTCAGTTACCCCCCTGACTTCATTCAGCCCAGGGTCGTGGTGAGGACACAGTTTGTGCTTCTCTTTATATCTCTCTCTCTCTCTCTCTCCCTTCTTGTCTTTGTCCATCCAGTCAGTGCATCTCTCTCTTTCTCCTGGACTGTCTGCCTGCTGTTTCTGTCCGTCTGTGTCTGTATGTCTGTGTCGGTCTATATCTGTGTCTGTCTGTGTCTGTATGTCTGTGTCGGTCTATATCTGTGTCTGTCTATATCTGTGTCTGTCTGTGTCTGTCTATACCTGTGTTGTCTGTCTATATGTCTGTGTGTCTATATCTGTGTCTGCCTATGTCTGTGTCTATGTCTATCTATATCTGTGTCTGTGTCTATGTCTGTTTATATCTGTGTCTGTCGGTCTATATCTGTGTCTGTGTCTGTTTGTGTCTGTCGACCCTGTCTCACCACTTCTCTCTCTCTCCCACTCTCTCCCCCTCCTTGTCTCTTATTCTGCGTGTAATTAGATTTTCCAATAATATTACAATATTTACAAGCGCCAAATCTTACATATAAAACAAAAACAAGTGACTGCCGCTTGGAGGATAAGCCCAGATTAAATGTAAAACAAGGGAACTGTACCAAGCTAGAAAGGGACAAAGACGAAGACAATCTACATGTTTCGGGGCACTACCCCTTCATCAGGACGACACAAAAACGACGAAAAAACGAAAAGGCGTACGCCCTCACCCCATGCGCACTCAACGCGACCCCTACAAGGACAAACACAAGCACACGCAGACACTAATACACGTGAATTAGTCTGGAGTAGGTGCAGAATGTGTGTGTGTGTGTGTGTTGGGGGGGGGGGGTCCCCAGGTGCTCACATGTTTGACAGCACGCATGACGCACGTTCTAAAAATACCTGTTCCAGCTGATTTCCTCAAAAGTGCCTCGCTGCAAGTCAATGAGTAAGGCTATAAGGAAGAGAGACAAAAGTATTCTCTACGTCATCTACGTGAGTTTCGACTTTCCCACCCCTCACCTCCATCTCTCCCTCTGTTCAGTGTCCCCTCCTCTCTTTCTCTCTCTCTCTCTCTTCGCTAAACCTGAGGAAATCCGAGGGTTTTCGGCTGTCGTGATTACTGCGTCCAAAGCTCGCATTTACTTGCCAAAATGAGGCATTTACGCTACCTGGCGAAATGCGAGACTAATGTGTGATCAACGTAGGAAGTCAAATATGCAAGTCTATATTTAAAAAAAAACTGCCCAGAAAGTTTGTTTTTGTCAGCTTCTGTTTCAGCTGATAAAAAAATTATCTTTTCAGAACTAAAGAGTCTTTCAATTTTTTTTTCTATTTCAGGATTTTAACACCTGGTCACTTCAAGATCTACTTGGTATGAATTCTTCATTCTGTGTTTCACATATCTTTTCATTCTCCATCCATCCATCTCTCCCACGCTCTGTCTTTCTCAGTTGTTCTTTGTCTCCTCTTTCTCATGCGCTTTTTTCTATTACATTTTTTGGCAGTTCTACTCAACTCTGTTTTCACCTCACACTAGCGGCGGGTTGGAGAAGCTCTTTCTGCTTATTTTATTATCATCAAATGCTTGTCAAAGTTCGTCTAACTGTCATCTCTTGAAGCGATAATCGCACCAGTGTTCAGCAAACAATGACAAACATTCATCCAGTTCACCAACACCTTAATTTTCTTGTGATATTTTGTTCTTGTACGGGAAACGTTTCTCACGGTCGATGATCTGCTTAAGGAAAGAAGTGTCCCGTGATTATATCACGTGGTGCCACACGAAGTCTACTGTCTGTTCCTCGCGTACAGGTCTCTGACGCTGAATATATTTGCGTTTTGTTTTGTTTGTTTTTTTTGGGGGGGGAGGTTGGTACAATCTGTGGATGTTATATTCGTTTTTTATATGTATAATGTTTCCATCCAGATTCTGTTCACGATAACCTGGAGAATTACCAGCCTGGCTGCAAAGCGAAGTCCGTTTTCTTGATCTGTCAGGTGAGATTTTTCTTTCCACAACGACCGAGACAATAAGATGTGGACACAGGCACACGAGCCATCACGCCCAGGTCCCTCACTGCCACCTTCCTTTTTCCTCCTGAGGCAACAAACACTTGCTGCTTGCACAAATGTTGGGGGGGGGGGGAGAGAAGGAGTTGGTTTCGTAGAGTCAAAAGAACATTAGCAGGCCTCCAACAGTAATCGTCTGGCAACGATGATTGCCCAATCTTCTAGAGGTGAAAATAATTTTGTTAAAATCTGTTTCGAAGGCCGTGTGGTACCTCGGTTTGACTAGTTCCGTTATCGGACACGCGCGAGAGCAGACACCACTTAATCGCTTAATCGTAAGGATTGCTGGGGGAAACCATTATAAAGTCAATATGTTTGATGAATCGGGGAGCGAGGCTTTATCTGTATACCCAGTTTGTGCCATCTAGCTTGAGTGCTGTGGAAATGCGAAGTTCCAGTATAATTTATTACCTTCGGCTATTTTAACGTGATTTCATTTCCTGTGGTTTGTTAACTGTGCTTTTTTTATGCCCATTCTTCTTTGTCCTTGACGAGAATACATACACGCGCACAAAAGCACGCATGCAGACGTACAGATGTATATGCATGTTATATTTCATCCATCATAAAAATTATATGTGCACGATAGCGGGCCCTTCCACCACCACCAACCATCTGTGGATGAGGATCTCGATATTTGTGCGGATGTGTAAATAACAAGATTTACAATTTCAGTATTTGCAAGGCGCCAGGTCTTTCACAGTAGCTCAAGACACGCCCGTTCAGCCGCAGGTACACACCACGCGACGAGCACACAGGTGCACGCAGCCTCACGCGGACACACTGATACACACGAACTACCTCTGAATAAGCACAGACAGGAAAAGATGAAATGGGTTATGGCAGAGAGAAAAGACGAGTTTTCAAGGAACTTTTAAAAGGAGAGGGGAGATAACTGGTGAATGGAGAGTAGTCATCGTGTAGGAGTTAGTTCGGAGAGGAGTTTTCGGGGATGGGGTGGGGCGAGTTCTTCTTCATTCGTTTGTTTGTGCAAGGCGCTACAGAAGACGTCAGGCGAGTCTCAACAAACCCACCGGCATCGAGGACAGGTATCGAACGGCATCGAGGACAGGTGTCGAACGGATTTAGCAAGCTGTAGATTTATAGGTACTTCTTTCGGAGCTACAGCTGCAATCACAGACCTCTTTGCTACAGCTGCACATCAAGAGGGACCAACAAAGAGTTTTACACACTGGTTGGGGTGGCAACGTGTTGCGGCTTTATGCAAAACGCTTATCCCGGTTCTAATCTGCCGAAGAAGCTCAGTAGAAATAATTGCGCAGCGCAGTTCAGTAGCTGTTGCACTCGGATAGAGGGGATGCGCACAAAAGGGAAATATCTACTGCTGGTAGTACAATGGCGAGCTTATGTGTACTTAGACTCTCGGTCGGTCAATGCACTTTTGTCCACGAACTCTACATACCTGTCCAGCTGTCACGCTGTACGCATCCTGCCATCTGCGCGTCCACCTCTCTCTCTCCGTTCGTTTTCCCCCGTGCTCGTCTGTCAGTAGCCTGTTCTTTCCTTCGCTTCATCCTACGGTCTGCTTTCTAATCATAAGCAGAACAGTGTTTGGGACCCATCGTTCGGTAACCATCTTCTTTCTTACCCTTCTCCAGTTGCTAATCTCCGCATTCTACAGAAAGACGATATCTTTTCTGTCCTTGAGCTGTATTTCTCAATAGTCGCCTGTTAATTTATATCTAGGGAACGGAGGATGGTCTACGCGTCCTGTCATCCTCGAGCCTTATTTATCTGTTCATTTTTCAGCAGTTTTTATTTTCGTATTCCTGGGACACAAGCTGGGGTACGTATCTGCTCATTAACAGTAATTTTTTTTAAACTTTCAGGGTGCACAAGGTTGTCTGTACTTGTTACGTAGCATCGTGCTAACGCCCCAGAAACTCAAGCGACCTCAGTACGAAAAAGTTAAAGAGTGAGTATCTATCAGTTACCTAGTATCTATCAGTTAATTTTACTCACGACTTATTCTGACTTATTTAGATTTGATACAGTGATTTATTGTCACTGAATGAATTCTTGTCCGCTACTTTAACCAGACTACTTACTTCTAACCCAGAGATCGATGTAAGTTTTACTGTTAACAAGTATTACAAAGGCAGAGAGTAAGCTATTTGGATTCGATCTTTTATGACAAAGCGGGTGGTAATTTAGTCCTCCTACTGGTTACGACGATGTCATGGAATCGAGCTGAGCTGCTTTCACGACAAATTAATCATGGCTAGATTGCACTCGCGTTCTTATCTCCTGTTCGTACGTAAATGTGTCCGCAAAATACACAGGGCGAACTGGCTTTACGAACACTATTAAGACCAGAAGGGCAGATATGAAAGCTACGTCAGCCCAGCCCTGCGCTTGCTAATCTAAAGGGCTTGTCACCAGATTCTGTGGTTGATGAGCTCTGCTTGCAATTCAACGAGAACTGTCTAAGACTTAAAAACGAGCAATCTACACTTAAATAGCCAGGTGCCTGGCACTACAGGGAACAGTTCTAGGACTGGTTGGCCCAATGTCAGTATAATGTGACTGGGTGGGACTGAGGCACGTGTTGCGTCATCAGTCCCACGTGTGGCAGCACGTTAACTTTGTCTATGCAACACCCTCCTGATATGCATCTAGTTTGCAGTGGGACGTTAAGAACCAACCAACCAACCAAATAGCCAACTAGCCAACCAACCCACCAGACCACCACCACCACCACCCAGACACACAAAGATACCCACCCCGTACCCACCCGCGAGAATAGTACAGATAATCGCGAGAATCCCTACATTTTATTACCCAGAGGTAATGAATGTGGCTTCGTTTAGTTGAACCACAAGTCTGGTTCCAAGTGTAAGACTTGCCCACCCAGACAGTGCGTCCCTAGTGCGCATTCTAGACAGTGCACACAGAGTGCTTTGTCCTGAAAGCTGGTGACGATGGCCTTTTCAGCGATACTGTGTTTATTTGTATTGAATTCTGCGGTACTGCACTAAATGGTTCTGTTTCCAGCTGTTCCTTTATCGCTTTTCGCACACTCCTCGTGACAGTGTGCGTATCCTTGTCACGTCACTACAGTCCCCATGACTGTGTTTGTATCCTTGTCACGTCACTACAGTCCCCATGACTGTGTCCGTATCCTTGTCACGTCACTACAGTCCTCATGACTGTGTCCGTATCCTTGGCAGATTCCTGAGAGACCTGGCGTACTACATCAGCAAAGTGCCCAACTTTGACGACACAACACTCCACATGCTTGGCGGGCAGCTAGACAACCAGCAGGGCAGACAGGTACAGAGCATGAAACCTCAGCTGAAATCACCCCCATCCCTTTTGTAAACAGCATCAGCGTCAGTAGTATATTCAAAATCACATTTTATTTTGAAAATTAATAGCAACTTCTTTGGCAGGTGTTTCTCAGCTAATTTAACCCCAAAAGTAATCAAAGAGTCTATAAAAAGCAGTCTATATATATATATATATTGGTGTATGTGTGTGAGCGTGAATGCGTGTGTGGGTGTATGTAGTGTGGGTGAGTGTATGCGTGTGTGGGCGCATGCGTGTGTGGGTGAAGGCGCGTGTGAGTGAAAGCGTGTGTGGGTGAATGCATGTATGGATGAATGGATGTGTGGGTGAATGTGTGTGTGGGCGTATGCGCGTATGGGTGAATGCTTATATGGGTGAATGCATGTGTGAGTGAATGCGTGTATGGGTGAATGCATGTGTGGGTGAATGCATGCATTCGTGAGTGCGTGGGGGTACTGACCACACGTTCTTTTATGTAACAGCTGATCGAGGAAATGAAGAAGGCGATGATGCCAAGCTTGATTAACATCAAGTCGGTCGACGAGAGAGCGAACTCAGGTTTGAGTTATTTCCCTTGAACATTGGCGCTACATAACGGTGTCATCTAAACAATGTTTTCAGATGCAAAAGAAGAAAACAGAGGCATTATAAAATGTTCTTAATCGGTATCTTTGTCGCGTTTTAGAACAAAAACTCTTCTTATTCATTTTTAGGGAAGAATTTATTTTTCAATATTCACTCGTTCTTTACTCACCCTCCGTTTGCTGTTCCCTTCACAGGACGTGACGCAATAGAGCTGTACTTCGACTTCCGGAAGTTCCTGTTATGGCGGACAAAGGCCGACAGCCGTCCCACTCTGTCGGATTTCTATGACGTCACGCGATCCTGGTCGTCACTGGCGGAAGATGCTGAGGACGAGGATACCGATATCGACCTCGATGGCTGAGATGATGTAAGTGACGACGACTTCTGGAGACTGAAGACTGAAGCCAAAGGCGAGAAACGGTTTATAGTCGCAGGTTCAGGGAAGACTGGCGTAACTTTGAGATGAAACAGTGACATAAGAATAGTTTGTCGTAAGACACAGTACGTTAACGGTAAATTATCTTAAGGCGTTTGCAGACGGCCCAATCTGCAGGCCAGTGTACTAGGTAAAGGGAAAATATTTTCTTTAATTTATTGTTTGCTCCCTTTGATTTAAAAACCCCTCTCTGTTCAACAAAATTGTAACCGGCACAGCACTCTAACCCACGTTGTGTTCAACAGTAGACGATGTCTTCTGAGATTATTAAGAAAAAGGTGTTCGTTGCAGGCATCCGCCTTGCATCCCTGCTCGTGCCTCGTCAAGATGGCGGCCTGCCCAGAGGATTATGGGATCTTCTTGTCTGCTTCGTGATTTGGGAGCAACAGCTGTGTTGTTTCAGATGTTTGCCCAGTTATCTGCTGGTTTTGTTCTCAGAAATCAAAAACTGATGATCGGTGCAGTCGTGAACATTCAAACGAGATTACTTTTTCCGAAGAGTATTTCAGTATTACGCTATTCTGAATACATTTGTTCAGGTTGTCTGCTGTGATGTATATCGATGCTCTAATACATTTGTTCAGGTTGTCTGCTGTGATGTATATCGATGCTCTGAATACATTTGTTCAGGTTGTCTGCTGTGATGTATGTCAATGCTCTGAATACATTTGTTCAGGTTGTCTGCTGTGATGTATATCGATGCTCTGAATACATTTGTTCAGGTTGTCTGCTGTGATGTATATCGATGCTCTGAATACATTTGTTCAGGTTTTCTGCTGTGATGTATATCGATGCTCTGAATACATTTGTTCAGGTTGTCTGCTGTGATGTATGTCGATGCTCTGAATACATTTGTTCAGGTTGTCTGCTGTGATGTATATCGATGCTCTGAATTTTTGTAAAAATGCATTTTTTGAATTCTTAGCCGATTCCTGCTGCAACTGTTTTAAAACTGATTGAAATTGTGACATATGATAATGCTGCTGCTATTTCTGACGACGACGACGACGACGACGACGACGACGATGATGATGTTGATGACGATGATGATGATGATGATGATGATTTATAAATGCTTTTCAATTTGATAAATCTCATTGAACCTTTATATATCCGTAAAGAACAAGAAAATATATATTTAGGAGCGGGCGAGAGAATAATGAGAAAGAGATTTGGGGGAGGGGGTCTGATAGGTGCGCATAATGCAAAACAGCACAGGTAATAGCACACGATCAGTGTTGGTTCAGTAGGAATCACGTGACCTGCTTATGCTGCGATATTAACAGGAGGAACAGCTGAAAGTGCGGTCATCCTTTGGCTGACACTTGTCATTTTATGTTTCCATTTTCCCAAAAACGAAAGATGAAAATGTATTTGAAAACTAATTTTGTTCTCTGTAACCTCTGTCATCCTTTCCTGCATATGAACTGCGACATTAAATGGTTCAGCATATTTCGGATCCCTGTAAACTGTTTTTTTAAATAGCAAGCTAGTATAATGTTGACAATAAAAGCATGAACCCATCCATGACTCACCACTTGCACGTAAATTAGAAACACAGATTGCTGTTTGTAAAAGTAGGTCCTTTATGACCGAGTTGCCGACGAGGTCTTGAAGCAAGTTTTTTTCCTGTTTTAGATGTTATTATGTGCTTTTATTCCCCATGTACGTGCGTACACGCGCGCATGAGTGCCCACATGTAAGTGTGTGCATGTGTGTTGGTGTGTGCGCGCGCGTGTGTGTGGGGAGAGAGAGCGCGCAGCAACAGCAGCAGCAGGATAAACAGCAGGTGTATGCCAGGAAATTTGTGACTCCCGATCATTACTTTTGTTGTTTTTATTCCGTACTGATTCAAGCTGTCTCTGAAACGTTTCTTTCTGTAGTGGTACAAACAATCCCTAAAATGTTTTTATCCTGGGTTGGATCAAGCTGTCTCTGAAACGTTTAATTCTGTAGTGGTTCAAACTATCCCTAAAATGTTTTTATACTGGGGTGGATCAAGCTGTCTCTGAAACGTTTCATTCTGTAGTGGTTCAAACTATCCCTAAAAGGTTTCATTCTGTAGTGGTTCAAACTATCCCTAAAATGTTTTTATCGTGGGGTGGATCAAGCTGTCTCTGAAATGTTTCATTCGTTAGTGGTTCAAACTATCCCTAAAATATTTTTATCGTGGGGTGGATCAAGCTGTCTCTGAAATTTTTCATTCGTTAGTGGTTCAAACTATCCCTAAAATATTTTTATCGTGGGGTGGATCAAGCTGTCTCTGAAACGTTTCATTCTGTAGTGGTTCAAACTATCCCTAAAATGTTTTTATCGTGGGTTGGATCAAGCTGTCTCTGAAATGTTTCGTTCTGTAGTGGTTCAACCTATCCCTAAAATGTTTTTATACTGGGATGGATCAAGCTGTCTCTGAAACGTTTCATTCTGTAATGGTTCAAACTATCCCTAAAATGTTTCATTCTGTAGTGGTTCAAACTATCCCTAAAATGTTTTTATCGTGGGGTGGATCAAGCTGTCTCTGAAATGTTTTATTCGTTAGTGGTTCAAACTATCCCTAAAATATTTTTATCGTGGGTTGGATCAAGCTGTCTCTGAAATGTTTCATTCTGTAGTGGTTCAAACTATCCCTAAAATGTTTTTATACTGGGGTGGATCAAGCTGTCTCTGAAATGTTTCATTCTGTAGTGGTTCAAACTATCCCTAAAATGTTTTTATCGTGGGGTGGATCAAGCTGTCTCTGAAACGTTTCATTCTGTAGTGGTTCAAACTATCCCTAAAATGTTTTTATTCTAAAGTGGATCAAGCCATGTCTAAAGTGTAGTGAGGCAGAGTACACAGCAATATCCATTAGATTGTGTACAGCTACAGGTAATGACACATTATCAGTCGAATTCTCAGATATACTAATTTTAAAATATTAATACGTTATATTTTCTATGCACACGATATTGTGACAGTATATAGATAGATCTATAGTTTTATAACGTAATACTTAAAGACGAAAAGTGAGAGCTAACCAAGAAATAACTCTAAATTTAGAGATGGTCGAATAAAGTTATAGAATTACTGCATTATATTTAATCTGACGTAAATTAATGTTTTTAAATGTAACCTTTGCTTTCGGTCTTTGCGCCGAGACAGTGGGAGTAAAAGTCCGCCATCTTGAAATCACATCTCGACAGCATTACACTGTATTTTAAACTAAAACTATTTTCAGTTGTCATGAGTTGAATGGGCCATGGTTAAAATGAAGGACATTACTTATTAGTATGATTATTCGTAAAGTAATTTATTCGTAACCACTACGGTCGAGAAGTAATTTCAAGATGGCCGTTTTTTTCTCCCATTAGGTTGGTACGTGATCAAAAAATTCAAAAAGTTTTCTTTAAAGTTTTATTAAAGTTCAGTGGGTCCCTATATAGTCTTTAAGTGTTACTCAATGTAAAGACACGACAAACCCGCTTTCTGAGCTAGGAAAAGGTAACTCCAAACACCATGATGCACGATTCGCTTGGCTGTAAGTGTAGGCCTATTGTTTATTTTATCTAAAATATGGACTTTCAGATTTTTAAACGATTCTTTTTGTTTTCTGTGTTTTAATTTTTGTTGTTGTTGTTGTTGTTGTTGGAGGGGGAATGGATTTGCTTTTTAATATTTACTAGATCTACTCATATTAAAACCTATGCTAGTCAAGATCTAATCTTTTCCGTTTGAAAACTTGACGAACTGAATTTTGATAAATTAGACTGATTTAAGGTCATATCCCTAAGCAAAAAGAAGTTATCACTTTCTGAAAAGCACTACCATCGCCGAGTTCAATCACGTGACAAACTATCGGTTAGCAACCTTCCTCCTTAAAGGTTGCTAACTGATATATATATATATATTTGTCACGTGATTGAAATCGGTTTGGGTTAAACACAATTCGCGACGCTGGTATCTCCTCATCTGGTTCTCGTCTATCAGTGTCCGAGACAGTCTTGCGACATACAGTCACGCTAACACACGATTCACTAAGAATGCGTGCGTGTGTGTACTGGAGTGGAGTAGATGTGAATGACTATAAGTAATTCTGAATGCCTGCTTGCGCATGTTTGTGTACATGCGCGCGGATGGGCGTCCTTTGAATGCATTTACAAGCGCATGAAACAGTCGCGTCTTTCTGCGGTGTCCTGCAGAGAGATGTGCCAGCCAGCCACATTTTGTCCATGGCTGCCCCGGCCAACAGCACGGACGCGACCGCGATGCCCTCCGAGCACGCGCCGTGGCTGTGGATCCCCCACGTTCTCATCGCCCTGGTCTTTCTGGGCGCCAACTTCTGGTGCTACCACAAGAAACACCGCGAGCGCCACCTGCGGAAACGAGAGTAGATGCGCGTGAAGGAAGGGCGGGGGATCGCGGCGCTGGTCCGCTCCCACTTCCAGGCACACTTCCTCTCGCCGTCCTTCGATTCCAGCCACCCACAGCAGCAGACGATGGACCAGAACGCAGACATCTGAAACTGTTGATGAATAACAAACGTCTGCTGATTGCTTCTGATCAATTCTATATTTTAAATCACCTCTGCTCTCGTACATTTAATTTATTTACGGTTTATACGTAACCTTTCGTTCGCACGAATCAGCAGCCGTCTGCGATACAATTTTGCTATAGATTTTCGTGTAAGAAATGCTGCAAAGGCAGAATGCCTAAGACTCTATCGCTCCTACATGTGGACAAAGACACAAAATGCCTCATTGTGTTATTTTCCTTCACATGTTATAAGTACGTGTATCGTCTGCCTGATTATTGTATGTAGATATTTTCTGCTCTGAATTGTTGTCAAGCCATATATGTTCTGATATATTTGTAAGTGTCCTTCATGTGACAAAACTCTGTCGACCCTTATGCGTAATTGTTTGCCTCGCGCCCCGTGATCGTCACTGGAACAAAATGTCCGTGTCACAAATAGAGTAACTTAAGCTGCCAGAGTCTTGGGTGAGTGTAGTGTCTGAGTGAGCAATGTAGGCGGTGTGTATCTGTGACTCCGTGCGTGCACATTTGCGAGCGAATTTATAGTGTATGCTTGCGAGTCTGTGATCCAGTGTCTGCCATTATGAGTGTTTGTGCTATACGCGGGCGTTATGGTATTTTAGTGTGTGACAAGGAAGACACGGTCGATGCGTGCACAACCCTTGCACCAATTTAACCCCCAACGTTAACATAATGAAAAGTATAGCAGCAACGTCAACTAAATATACAAGAGTGTATAAGCACATGGTGGAAAAAACTATATATATACATATTTGCATTTCTCTCCACCCTCAATTCACGATACCAAGTAAAAATGTGAAGCTGTTTTTCTTATATTGGCTTTTATTTTTTCTTTTGTTTTAAAAACAGCAATAAAGTAGCAGCGAACAGAACATTATGTATGGCCAAAAACTTCAACATTCTGGTATTAAACCCAAACATGTATCCACTAGACACAAGCGAGATGTACATCTGTTTCAAAACTATGTGGATCTCGCAAGCTGTTGTGCGACCAATGCATGTCTCGTGTTACAAAATGTGTGTAAAAATTAAAAATGGAAGATGTTATCTATACCGTGTGTGGTCTTGTTGCTGGTCTCCGTTTCACAGAGCAGCATTCTTTGTTGAGTGTTCATATACCAGTCAGGTGGCAACAGGTACCGCAAGTTGAGGTGCCACAAAGGATTCACAGAAGAACGAAACTGAGGCAGTGAAACACAAATTTGGTACTACTGTGCTCCATCTTTTCAAGCGCCTCAACTTCCGGCAGCCTGCTTAAATTAGTCCTGATTACTCTGGGATACCATGGAGACGTTAATAAGACTACTGCATGTAAATTGTCGCCTGTGTTAGAATGGAAACCCTCTAAAATATTTTGCTCCCCCTACCCACCCACACTATAAACAATCCTACGCAATGTCCTCGCCTACAAGGATATACACATTGTGTGTATACGCATGCGCGCATGAGAGAGAGAGCGAGAGGAACAACAGCGGCACAGTGTGTTGTAACCTGATGTCATTTTCAAAGATCAAACTCTTAAAGCTTGCATTTTAATTGTCCAATAACAATTGCACACATCGACGCTGCTTTCTTCTTAGACAACAACAGTGACGACGTTAGACATATCCTCCGTTCAAAGCAGTAAAGCCTATAGGATTAAAAAAAAACCCAACTGATTCTAATTTCCATTCTTCAAAAACGTTTCGGTGACAAAAATCACAAACGTCCATAACAGTTGCCATGCACACAGTGAGTTCATTTCGTAGTAGGAATTTAAATTTGGCATCCTGAAACCTATTTAAAACAGCCGAAAACACGGTGGTTCCATTCCTTTTTTTTAAAAGTTTGTTCGGTTTGGGGTAGGAAAGGTGTAGGAGTGGGTTGGGTACCGTTAAGGTTAGAGTGTAGGTAACAACTCAATTGTTTGTTGTAAACAATTAAAGTCGCTACTGAAGTCGTGACGTAACAGTACGCGAAACTTCGTCGACATAGCCATCACCCTATCACGGGCGTATAACTTTTTAAAAAGGTGTTCTTTGTTGTGATCAGTAATAATCGGGCATTTTATTATCGGTTGTGTGTGTGTGTGAGAGAGAGAGAGAGAGTTAAATGTATTATGACACCCGCTTGTGGCAAGGGGTGAAAATACCCCTCAAAATTCCAGTATCGAGAGTATGAATCTACTGAATAGTAATATAAAGGAAGATCTGCCACGTTCCTTACTTTCGACTCTCTCTTTGCTACGTGTATGGGTACGGTAGGCTCCCCTGATTGCATACGTCAGCATACGGTTGTGTCTAGCGCTGCCAGTACTTTGTTGGGGTTGTCATTTGACGATTTTATAGCGCTCTGTCCTCATTTGTTCTTGTTTGAATATAAAGGAACTAAAATAAGACGGGGTTGTGAGTAGAGTTGCCCTGTCAAAGGTGCCTGTATGAACGTGTCAGCCATAATCCTCTCCACTTTATTTCAGCCTTTGCTGAACTGAACATCAACCATGCTGCATATCATGTTGTACTGTCAAGTGATCGCTTTAGTGTCAATGCAGGAAATGACTGGATAATTGCGAAACACGGTCCGGAGTGCTCACACGTTTCACTAAATGTAGCTTTTCTGGGGCTACGGCCGAAACTAATTAAGTAGTATTAGGGCTATAGCTGATGCCTGTCAATACAGTCATGCAAATGGATAAAGCTACTGCCAAACACAACAAAACTGTAACAAACTAACACTTTTATAGCTGTCAAACGTATCGTCCAAGGTCAAACCTCAACTCCACAGGGCTAGAAACCCTCACGCAAGGGAGTCAACTCTTGCAACACAGTTATGGACGCTTCCGGATAAATTCCAAATTCATTGTATCTGTGTTGATACAGCCCAGGTTTCCTAGACTCCAGACCGTGAAATCTGACTTAGGTGGGTTAATTAAGTGATTACACTTATTTCATACATCCTTTCTATTCTGTTTATGAAGTGTCATCCTTAATTGTGCGCAAATAACAGTTTTTGCTTAGGAAATGTTCGTGATGTGATGTATGTAACACGCCCACAGTACTAGACTACTGAACAAATTGGAGATAACGCTGCAGACCTCAAGAACTTTGAGGATAGTTTTCACGCTTTCTGTACGTACAGAAAATAGGTACAGACAAACGTATATTCCTCTAAATTGATTTTTTTCTACGTTCTCACCTGCAGTTAAGTCTTTTTTTACTGCTTAGCGTCCGCTCCGAGGCAGTGGTGTAAAACAAAATGCTAACCTATGCAGAAATGTTGATTTAAATGTGCAGATGAGTGTTTCTGCCTTAACCATCGTCTTTTGCATTATAAACATATCTACAGTTGAAATTATTTACAAACCCTTCCTTGTGCAGTTACAGAGGTGAGCTATCCAGAGGTGGCTATCCGGCACCAGGTGGCTATCCCGCAATAGGTGGCCAGCCTGGATACCCACAACCCAGTGGATACCCTGGTGCAGGGCCAAGTTACGGATATCCATCTGCAGGTGGACAGGTAGAATAAAAATATTTCCCTACTTTGTGATTTTATTTCACTTTAGATCCATACTTTGTGATTTTATTTCAACAAACTGTGGTACTCAAGATTGAAAAGAATGTGGCCCAAAGCACGAGTCTTCGAAATGATCAGCACAAAGCACGAGTCTTCGAAATGATCAGCACAAAGCATGAGTCTTCGAAATGATCAGCACAAAGCACGCTGTGTTTCGTAGGCACAAATGTTCACGCCTGAGAGCGGCAATCCACTTTTTTCGCCTCTCTTCATGCTTTGGAAACCTGCATGAAAAACGCAATAGAAAATAAATCAATAAATAAACATACAAATAGTTGTGGTTTAACAGTCCTTGTATTTTACAATGCTGATGACACCCAGCTAGATCTCTCTCTCTCGTGCACGCAGAAGCACGTATATTTCCAAGATGACTTTTTCCTTCCATGATGCAAAATGTACATTGCAAGTCTCGTAGAAGATTGTGCTGTCGGTACATCTAATATACTCTGGCATTATTGTAATGACCACGGAAGCTATGGTGTACTCACACGTGAAACGATTTTCCTTTCTTTGACTTGTTCGCGCAGTTCCACGCGGCACAACAAGGCATTCTCTGAAATTCAAAATGTCGACAGACTTATTAGTATATACTGAAAGGGGTCCGACTCCTACAAAATCAATCTGACTTTGAGAATTCCATGCATTGGTCATGTCTGCCTTAATTGGCGGTGGTCGTAGTTTAAAACAACAACAAACAAAAGAAGAAAAAAAAAGATTCTTGGCTTTTGGGCTAACTCGCTAGCACAGCCGCCGCATAAAACAGTAGGGAAAATATATTTACGACAAATATACATAAATATATATATATATTTATAATGCTCCTCTAATTAATAATAGTTTCAGATAAAAAATCTTACTCACCACAGATTCGTAAACGAAGCTTGGACCCTCCAAATATAAACAATTCACAGTGTAGGTGACTATGTCGCTATGTAGGAATGAGTAGGGAAGAGGCAGAGTAAGATGGCGTCGCCGCGGGGTCACTGTGCAGGTCTCAGCGCTCCCTCTATTAGTTAGGAACTCTGTGTGCTGTCCTCTCACGATTGCTGAGCTTGATAAAGCCCTTAGTAAAGCGCTCGATACACACGCTCCTGCCCGGCGCTGTCGAGTACACCCGCTAAAGGC